>CP050232.2:4275207-4520207 GCA_012066045.3 Morus alba
GCGTTAGTGTTTTCTTATACATAAACTTCTGCTGCTATGTACTGTCCGGACAAATGGCTCACGAAAGTGCTTTGATGGAGGGTGTAGTACTGCAGACTTATCCTTCAGTAGGTTTGGGTTTTTTTTTTTTCATTGAATTTTATTTTTATATTTTAAATTCCTCTTAGTGTTTGCTAGAAGGCTGTTCTACAACAATCTCGTGCATGTAGCATAGGTGATGGTGCTGGCTTTGTATAGAATGGGAGATTTCCCTTTTTTTTGGGGTTAAAAGCTGTCTTACGAATGTGAAACATCTTTCTTGTAAGCTAGAAGTTGGAAAATGCAAACTCTAACCAATGTCTAATAATATGGGACTGTTTATCAGGTAAGTGCTCAGTGTGATTTTGAAAGATATTGAGAAGACTGTGTTGCAAGTTGGAAGTTTGAAATCCATTCTTTATATAAGAATAAATTGACTTGTTTATATAGTCGGAAGATCTTCAGTTGGCTGGCGACTTATGGACGGTGCAGTATTTTCAGAAAGAAAAGTGTGTTATTGCATTCATTAGAGATAGAAGTCTAACTAGATTGATATGTGGAGAGTGGCGAGAACCATCATAGTTTTAAACCTTGTATTGAACACAACTTATGTTGATGTGGTGAATCCAATCAGTACCACAACTGATTTTGTAGTATCAACACAATTTTTTTTTATGACAAACAGTTGAAAATTCGGTTGATGGGTCACTGGCTTACCATAGATCAAACTTAAAGTTGATATAACGATATGATTGACCTTCCAGATTGGATGATGGTGATGTTTATCCTATGAAAAGCTTTGAATTCGAAAGTTCATGATAGCGAACAGCCGAAACCAGTTCTGCATCATGTTGAACCTATCCTGTGCAAAGGCTTGGAGGCTTTGCCGATCCCTGTCCTCTGTGTAACTTTGCGGGCAATATTTATATGCACGAACTCCATGGTTTGGGGACAGTAAGGTTTGAAATGGAAGGAGATAGTATTATGTTAACAGCTTCCTATAGGATGTTATATTGATCATCCATATGCAAAGAATTAGATTTCACCGTGTTGGATAAGATAAATGTCATATTTGTGGGGGTTTGTAATTGGATGGAGTATACTAAGAAGTGGCCAAATCTTGCATGTAGTAATTTTTTTTTTTTTTTTTTTTTTTTTTTTTTTTTTTCTTGGTAATTTTGCATGTAGTAAAATTATGAGATGAAAAATAGCAAGAGTAATGAGGTCTTCCATATGTATTGCTATCCGCTAGCTTTAAAGTTTCAGTTACTTATCTGAAGCTAAATGTAGAAGCATCTTTTCTGAAACTCGTGAAGTGCAAACTTGGGATTATTCTTAATTAGAACAGTTTATGTTTTCTAAGATCTCTGTAATTTCTTTTGGTAGGCAAAAAACTTGGCCTCAAAACCGTTACTTTTGGTCAAAAAACTACGGTTTTCTATGTTGTTGTCGTTATTTGTTTTATTTTATTTTATTTTATTTTTATTTTTTTATTTTTTCCTTTAAGCAGGGCTTTTCGTTGGTTGAAGCATACAAAGCATAGGTGGAGCAGGATGTCGAGATGAAACTATTAGTGCAAAAAACTTGACGCACATTTGCTACATCTCTCTTTTGGCATGCCTCATTCTTTGCCAGTTTTCTTCATGTTCTTAATATTTGGTGGGGAAAAAAACTGGTCAAATTAAGTGGTAGGGGAAAATAGTTGAGTGGCAGCTAAGTTTTGCTTTTAATATTGAATTGGTCAAGTTAATCAGGAAGTCACAGTTTTACAATCTACCTAATCAGTAATCATAGTTCAAACAGAAACCAATCCCAAAAGCCATTTTAGCCATCTTTGACTCTGCTTTACATAAAACACATTTGTATCACACTGGCATCTCTTTCAATCACTCCAAAGCTTTTTCTTAAAGGCAACAACAGAAAACAAATAGTTTGCTTTTATCAGAATTGTACACTTATGCTTTTAAGAATCTCTTTTCTTTCTGTCTTTTATTAGACCAAGAAGATCTTTGGTAGAGCAGCATTTGCAGAATTTTTTGAAAGACTAACACAATGAAATGTGCCAATTTTTGCTGCCCATCTGTTGCAAAAGATTCCTTATTTTCAAAGACCTTACTGTTTTGCATATGGCAATCTCAGAAGGGACATGTGAAAAAACACCCCTTTTTCTTTTCTTCCCTGCATCAAAACTGTTCAATGTTTCTCAAGTCAACTAAATATTCTCCTCCTTTTTTTTTTTTTTTTTTTTTTTTTTTTCCCCTCTATCTTTTGGTCTTATGGGCATATCAAATATGCGCTTTCTTTTCACCAAAATAATCAACCAAACTACTATAGAGGGAAGCCATAATCTCCAAAGCAGCCATTATTAGATAAATGTTCTTTTCTAATCCCAAAATTTTCAAATGAAGAAGCAGCGTGGAGTGAGATTTTACATCACTTGCCTTTGATAAAGATTGAGAAAGTGTTCCTAATAGTGTAAAGCTGAAAAACAACAGTAAAATATTACTTTTATGCTTAACAAAGAGCTTAGCAAATAAGCATTGTCTAATGAAGCTTTATTATCTGCTTTTTGCTGTGTAAAAATGTTAAAAGTGTGCCACGCGCTTCAATGGAAACTTCAAAACTATATTACATAAAAGCCAATTTACAATAAGAATTTAGGAGAAATACTAGCATCACGGATTCTGTTATTCTTTTTGTCATTCTTCGCATTTACTGTTTAATACGTGAATTTTACTAAGATAATAAATTATTATTTAAATAGAAAATGAGATAGTGAAGTTCAAGTGTTAAAGAGTGATAAAGAAAGTGACAAAAAGAGTGATGCTCGCATTTCTTAGAATTTAGTCCAGCATTCATATAACAAGTAGCCAAAAGAATATATAAAAGAGAGTGGAAGGAAAAGGAAAAAGAACAAAACTTATTGTAATTAGCATTCTCTGAGACTTCAAAACCACTATCACATGAGTAAATAAATCGTTAACAAACAATTGCCTAACTTAGAAAAAAAAAAAAAACAAAACAAAAAAAAAAAACAAAACTCAGAGAAAAGCATTCCACTATTTTATTTCAAATCCCAGCTTGAGAAATTCTTAATCAATACAAAGAATTCCGAACTCAATTAAAAAATATTCAGAGTTACGACAAGGGATTCGTCGAAGCATTTAAGAAAGCTTGAGAAAGGATAATAAAAAAAAAAAGGAAAAAAAGTGAAGTAATAATGATGACCATTATCATTGCTATCCATTCGTGAAAAATTGTGATTGAGAAGTTGCTACAAGCTAGACAAGATCGAAGATGAATATTCACTCAAAGAAATAGCTTACTAGGGAAACCTATGTAATTTAGTTATCCTTCTCATCCTCTTCTGCTGTGGAATGGAATTGCCAATAGGATTTGTTCCTGAGTACACTTCATGCAACACTTTCCTTTGGAGTACTTGTTCACCTTTGTTCTCAAAGTAGAACTGATTGGCAAATTAAGATCAACAAACATAGAACTAATCAAAACTCAAAGAGAGAGAGAGAGAGACCCGATAGTGAATATGTGTTTGTGTGTGTATACACTATATATACATGTCGTTGTATACACTTACCATGTCTTGGAGATCGATTGTGGATGTAGTTCTAACTTTGTAAGTCTCAACATCTAAGAATATATGCTTTTAGAAGTCAGTAAGAAATCAAGAAAATTACAAAAAAGACAGAAAATAGAGAGAGTACCTTCAAGTTCTACAGGAGCTAAACTCGAGTGAGGAAAGAGAAGGATGAGTAGGAGGACCAAAGGGAGAATTCTGATCAGCAAAGGTTCATAGTGTGTCATTAGTAGGTGAGAACCTCCAATTTTTGGTCAAAGAGGGAGGACAATGACAAAGAGACCAGAAGTGGTTTTGGTTATATGGAAAGCAACAGAAAAAAGGATCCAATAATGTACTACTGTCTTCAGTGGAAGAACACTATAAGAGGAGCGGTTTCACAGGACCTTGGAATTTCAACTTAATGTATTCTAAGTGAAACTCCATTTTTGCATTTTTCAGCTGCCAAATGGGCAAATATGTTAATAGTTTAGAGACAAGAAGGTATAGTTTGGGATATCACGTTTTGTGGCTCCAGTAGAAATGTAGAATGAGACTAACCAGAACTATAGTACGACCAATCTTATCTGATCCTATCGTGTAGACAATTTATTATGCGCTACATAGTGGACAAATTAATTTGAACCGTTAAAATTTGAGCTATTTTTATTAAATAGGATTTAAGACAGCAAATAATTAAATATATAGTTCAAATCTGATGAAGTCTGAAAAAAGTGTTAGATCAAATTTAGGTGGACTTTTAAGTTTATTAGTCTTTGAATGGTGTCAAATCTCGACTTTATACTTATTAAAGTTCACAATGTTGACAACACCAAAATATGCAAATTTCTATAGAATTGATATTCTGTCGAAGCCGCACGTGTTATTCTCAGTCCAACTTGTTTTATATGTCGTTTCTGTATTAAAGCTTTTCTATTGGATTGAAACCATGTATGGCATATGATGTCTACATGGCAACCACTAAACCTAGTTATTTGTTTGTTGGCTTTTCTATTTCATGATGATCCGCCACAACTGGTTTCAAGGTAGTTGAGAGGGCAGAGAACCAAAAGCATACAAGGTGATTTCCCCCCTTTTGTTCTTGTTGTTTTTAAGTTAATTGATTGATAATTAATTTCATTTTTAGTGCATAACTCTTCAAGAATAGTTAATACATCATAGCAAACTCGACAAGACCATAATTACAATGGGAGTTCTTTTCTAATTTAATTTAAATATGATATGATTTTAATGTGATATAGATGCACATGAATCTCCAATCATGAAAGTACTCTAAATATATTAAAATAGAAAAAAATTCTTTAATAGTAGGAAATTTCTCTAGTGTTCTCTGTACTTTTAAAAATACTGGCGTTCTTTATTTAACAGCCATCAGATTTATATTATTTTTTCAATTTGATCTAATTTTGGACTAAATTTAATACAAATTTGACGATTAATAAACAGAGAATACCATTGTTTTTAATAAAGAGAACACTAAAAAAAATCCCTTAATAGAATATGGAAAATTATGGTTTTTTTTTTTTTTTTTTTCCGGTTTATGAAAATCCATCATATCCCTTTTTTGACCAAAACCCTTTTTTGACCAAAAAAAAAATCAATGAAGCAGAATAGGTACACTCTTAACATATATAAAAGTGCCCAAATAACACCTATGGCGATTAGTGCTGCAGAAGCCCCCAAGTTGGGATCATCATTATTATTAACCTGAAGTTACATTATCTCTTGATAAGCCTAAATCCATACATTATTTGATAAAATGGAATTTGAGCAGCATCAAAGAAAATTTACAATGTGCCCGTGAAAAAATTCATGAATCCAAAGAAGTGTTTATTCGGCTTTGTAATAATCTTTGGACACTTCTTTCTACCCAAATAAATAAATAAATAAATATTTGGTCACAGTGGCATCCTTAAAGAGATTGAAGCAGATTTATAACCGATTTCCGGTTAGGCATGCTCGGTATGGCTCCCTTCACTTGAACACAAAGGGAAGCTGCTGCAGCTGTTAAAAGAAAATTGCAGACAGATTAACAGAGGAAATCATGAAGAGTACTTCAAATTTGTAAAAAGGAATGCACGGGACACAAGATAAATACCTGCAAATTTCAAGCATTCCTTTTCAGACTTTCCTTCCACAAGAGCTACAGCAAAAGATGCGGTAAAAGTATCGCCAGCTCCAGTAGTATCAAGGACTTTCTCGGCAGCTATGATTGGTTGTTTAATTGGTTCTTCCCCTTCTACAAAAAGAGCAGACCCTCTGGCACCAAGTTTCACCAAGACTTGCTTAACACCCTGACATATGATAAAATTGTAACACCAGAATGCAACTGGGATCTACGTCCAATTTCAGGTATTCTATCACCTATTGAATTGTTTATAATAAGGGAAAAAAAACTTTAATTTAGTACAAAACCAGATTTCAGTAAAACTTCCACCAATAGGAGAGGAAAGTTTGTTAACAAGAGAACATTCTATGTTCAAACGCCTATAAGCCCGAGTATGAGCAAGCTGTGTAAACTGAAGGTTTCATTGTGCTCAAAGGAGGATATCTATTATCCAAATCAAAGCCATCTTAGAAAAGAAGAGACATCAAAGAAATGATAATATTAATATGGGAACAGCAATAGGGGGAAAAAAGATTCCAAAATTAGATACTTCTTCGTTCTCAGGCTGGTGTTTTTTTAGACGAGACCAATGACAAAAGGCATGAAACTAATGGAGAAACAGCTAAAACTCACGCCCATACATGCCCATATAATTGAATATACAGAAGTGACAGAACCATTATATTCCCCATGCTAGAAAAAGGAAAAAAAAAAATCAAATTTCTATTACCACAACCACGTAGAGGGGGGAAAAAAAAAAAGAAAAAAAAAATTCATCAATACTTTGTCGTGTTCACCAAAACTCACCTTTTCGTGGCATTTCGCTACAGCTTTGCTAATCTGTTCAAAAGTTTTGGTCGGCATTCCTGTCAAACGACCAAGTTCACTTTCATTTGGGCTGAAAATATCAACTAACTCCAACAGTTCTTGTGAGATTGGAGCATCCACTCCACCAGCATCCAAAATAACAGGAACCCCAGCGCTTTTGGCAGCCTAAAGGGAGAATCGCATATCTTACAATGGTCAGAGAATAATTACAAGAAGTAGAGAGCAATGAACATGCGATCATGCTAGTTGCATTGGGAAAAAAAAAAAAAGAGAATACCAAAGGTGCCTTAGAATTCTGGAATGAAGCAAGAAATATGCCATCTTAAAATACACTGAACTTCAAAGACAATGAAACCAACACAATCTATCGCATTATCCAATAGAATGAAAATCAGGGAAACAAATAGATAAAAAGTTCCCAAGAGTTGGACAACAGTGAACCATATGGGTTAAGTAAGGTAAACAGAAATACTACTGTCAAGATTGTGGATAGCAGAATATAGTATTAATTTTTTGAGATCTATGCTCAAGGTTACGCAATGCAATACTGTAGAAAGGACGTGACCTTGAACCCACAAGTCAATGATTCGGTGTATCCCAAGCACTTCTGCTGGTTGACGAATGCATGCATCCATTTTGAAAATACATAAAAAAAAAAAGGGAAATCATTTGCGCAATTTTTTTGGTGTACATTTACTTGCACAAAATTTTTAAGGCCATATATCAAAATCCAGTATTCATGATTGACAGTTGGTACTCAAAGAGGCCTGGACACCCTAAGTTATCCAAAAGTATTCATAATTGACAGTTATGGCCAACTCTCATGATACTATTTTCAGTAATTAGTCTATATTTCTAGAGAAAATCATCTTTCAGCATTCCTAATAGAAGGCCTCTCTTAGGAAAAAAATAGGAGAGACGTATGTTGTGAAATAGGAGAAAAATAATTCTTTATTTTGAAAAGAATGATTACAACCGGCCCTCTCTTAGGGGTTTATACAGAAAACCTAAGTATAAAAAGAATCTCCCAGATTACATCTAATCCCACCATTAATGGGGTATTTCAATAGAATAGGAAACTAACTAAATTATCCTAATTTTAGGGATACAAAATTTAAACTTTCCTAATATACAAAATTCAAACTTTCCTAATTTATTTTATTTACAATACATGAAATCCGACACTTCCCCTCAAACTGGTGAATAGGTGTTCACCATTCCCAGCTTAGCCACAACATTCTGACACACTGAGCTACTTAGCCCCTTGGTGAGTACATCAGCAAGTTGACCCTGTATCAGAGAGAGAGAGATAGGAGAAAAAAAATTCTTTATTATGAAAAGAATGATTACAACCGGCCCTCTCTTAGGGGTTTATACAGAAAACCTAAGTATAAAAAGAATCTCCTAGATTACATCTAAGCCCACCATTAATGGGGTATTTCAATAGAATAGGAAACTAACTAAATTATCCTAATTTTAGGGATACAAAATTTAAACTTTCCTAATATACAAAATTCAAACTTTCCTAATTTATCTTATTTACAATACACAAAATCCAACACTCCCTCTCAAGCTGGTGAATAGGTGTTCACCATTCCCAGCTTGACCACAAGATTCTGACACACTGAACTACTTAGTCCCTTGGTGAGTACATCAGCAAGTTGACCATGTGTAGATACAGAGGGTGTACAACTCAAACCGCTATCCAGTTTTTCTTTGATGAAGTGTCTGTCGATTTCGATGTGCTTTGTTCGACCATGTTGCATTGGGTTATGAGCTACGATGATTGCAGATTTATTGTTACAATAGAATCTCATTGGGCCATCCCACTTAATCTTTAAGTCTTCTAAAATAATCTTCAACCATAATAGTTCACACACGCCTTAAGCCATTGCTCAGAATTCGGCCTCCGCACTATACCATGCTACCACATTCTGTTTCTTGCTCCTCCATGTCACAAGGTTTCTACCAAGAAAAGTACAATATCCAGAGGTTGATCTCCTGTCTACAATTGACCCAGCATAGTTAGCATAGGTGTGAGCCTCAAGTACTACCCCTCCATTCCTTTTGAACAAAATGCCTTTAGTGTCCCTTTAAGATAATGCAATACTCGTTATGCTGCTTGTAGATGAGCTTCCTTCGGGTTATGCATGAATTGACTAATCACACTCACTGCATATGCTATATCTGGTCGAGTGTGAGATAGGTAAATAAGCCTCCCAACCAAGCATTGATACATTTCTCTATCCATTGTAGCATCCTCTTATGCTTCTCTAAGTTTCAGATTCGGGTCTATTGGAGTACTTGCTGGTTTGCGCGTGGTCTTGCCAATTTCTTTGAGAAGAGCTGTAGCATACTTCTGTTGTGAGATGAAAATACCTTGCTTAGCTAAACATTGACTCAGAAGCTGTCTTTCCTTATCATCATCTCCTGTCACTATTATGTCATCAACATACACCAAGAGAGATGTTACTCCCACTGAGGATGAGTGTTTAACAAACAATGCGTGGTCTCCTTGACTTTACCGGTATCCCATAGCCATCATTACTCTTGCTAATCAACCAAACCAAGCTCGCGGTGACTGCTTAAGTCCATACAAAGCCTTTTTTAATCTACATATTGTATGTGCATCTAAATTATGATTTTAACCTGGTGGGACTTCCATGTAGATTTCTTCCTCTAGTTCTCCATGCAAAAAAGTGTTCTTGACATCAAATTGTTGCAACTCCCAATTGTAATTGGCTGCCAATGACACAGAATTCTTACAGTGTTCATCTTAGCCACTGGAGCAAATGTCTCCTGGTAATCAATCTGATAGGTTTGAGCAAATGTCTCCCAATTGTAATCAATCTGATAACCTTGAATCTATTGAACCATCTGCTCAATATTTCACTGTATAAACCCATTTACACCCCATGGATTTGTTCCCATTTACACTCCATTTTTCATTGGTTAAAGCCTCAAATAAGTTAGTAGGGATGGTAATAGTGTTTAGGCTGACAGGAAAGGCTCTATGAGATGGTGAGAACTTTTTAAAGGAAAGGAATTGTGCAAGAGGGTATAGAGGTCGATTTGTCCATTCTCTAACTCCTTTCCTAATGGCAATAGGAGATCCTGGTCATCATTATTCATATGAGATTTAGATTGAAATAAAGGATTAGAAATTGTTACCTCATTTCCAGGAATCGGGTTGGAGTCTTAAACTTGCACAAATTCATGGATAGCCATCTTCCTTCTTGAAAACACCTTGCCTTTGCCAAATCCAACATTCTCAAGGGCAGAGTTCAGATTTTCAGGATTTGCAGGCTCCGTTTTAGGACTTTCACGCTCGGTTTCAGGATTTTCAACAGGCTTTGCAGGCTCAATTTTAGGCAAGAAATCAGTGGAGCAAGGTTTTGACACAATAAGTGATGGAGGAAGATCCAGGAGGAAAAAGTCCCTCCTGTTATCTTCCATTACCGAATTCTCCCCCTGAAGATAAGGGGCAATGAAATGGGATTCTTGTTCATGGAAAGTAACATCAATCGAGACATGGAACCTTTTTGAGGGAGGATGGTAACACTTTTATCCTATGTGTAGAAGAATAACCCACAAAAACACAGTTTAACGCCCTTGGATCTAACTTCCCCCTGGTTTGACTATGAACATGGACGAATGCCACACACTCAAATATCCTAGGGACAAGATTGTTTGTAGTGTGTAGGTTTGGATAGAATGTGGAAAGTATGTCCATTGGACTCTTGAAACCCAAGACTCTAGAAGGCAAACGACTTATAAGATGAACATATGTAAGAGCTACTTTCCCCTAAAGAGATTTAGGCACATTTTTCTGAAACATGAAGGATCGGGTGGAGTCAAGAATGTTACCATTTTTCCTTTCTGCCACTCCATTCTGCTGTGGAGTACAAACACAAGATGACCATGTTGTGAAATAGGAGAAAAATAATTCTCTATCTTAAAAAGAATGATTACAACCGGCCCTCTCTTAGGGTTTTATACAGAAAACCTAACTATCTAATCTTTCATCGTTAATTTCTTAGATTGGTTGATGCTGTGAGCAAACAAGCTAAAGCTCCCTACTTTGAAAGAACCTCTTTTAAGTTTGAGACTAACCTTTTGAACTAAAAGAATATCTAACATGGATACAAACAACAACAACAACAACAACAACAAGCCCTAATTCCAACTTAATTGGGGTCGGCTATATGGATTTCACTTTTCCACGCAGCTATGTTTGAAATTAAACTTTCCTGAAGGCCTAAATCTAGAATGTTTTTCCTAACTACTTCAGTCCACGTAATTCTTGGTCTACCCTTCCCTCTCCTAGTATCCGGTATAAGAATGTCCTCCCAAGCACAAACTAGTGCTTCTAACAGTCTATGTTGGACATGCCCGTACCACCTCAAGCGGCCTTCGCGCGTTTTATCTTCTATTGGTGCTACACCTACTTTACTACGAATAACTTCATTCCTTATGCGATCCATTCTCGTATGGCTACTCATCTATCTTAACATACGCATTTCTGCTATACTCATCTTAGATATATGTTGTCTCTTAATGGCCCAACATTCACTACCATATAACATAGCTGGGCGGATTACAGTCCTATAAAACTTTCCTTTCAACTTAATAGACATCTTACCATCACATAAACTCCTGTAGCATTCTTCCACTTAACCCACCTGATAAGCCCTTACTTAGGCAAGTGTATGTTAGGAAGAATAAAAGAGTTTAGAAAGGGACAGCTGTCTTTTAGTGGCTGTGGTTAGTTGCTGTTAGTAGTTAGTAGAAATATTAGCTAGTAGCTTAATAGGAATAATAGTGGCTTACGGGGGAAGTTTGGGGAGTGAGGAGAGGAAATTGTATAAAAGGGAAAAGAGGAGGGAAAAACGGTTATCGGGAGATTAAACAGAAAGTGAACAAGTCTTGGAAGAATTCCAAGCAAAGGGAGGAAGGCAGACCCTCGAAGTTCTGCCGATCGGTGTAATCTCAATTGTCAATAATATTCTTCGTTGATTCTTTCTCATTCTTTCGAATTGAGCTACTTGATTTCTTAGAACTTGACCGGACGAACTAGACCCTATCACCACCCTGCCTTAATCTTATGTTGAATATCCTCTTCTATATCTCCTTCGTACTGCACTATAGACCCAAGGTACCTAAACTTCCTAAAAGCCCCAATCTCCACACCATCTAAAGAAATTTCATCACTCTGATTACTTGAATTACTAAACCTACAATGCATGTATTCAGTTTTCGTCTTACTTAACTTAAATCCCTTCGTCTTGAAAGTCTATCTCTACAGTTCTAACTTACAGTTAACTCCTTCCCTATGTTCATCAACTAAAACTATATCGTCCGCAAAAAGCATACACCAAGGAACTCTATCTTGGATTTCTCTTGTCAGCTCATCTATCACGATGGTGAAAAGAAAAGAACTAAGAGCAGATCCTTGATGAAGGCCAATCCGAATGGGGAACTCTGCCATGTAGCCTCTAGCAGTTCTCACACTTGTGACCACCCCATCGTACATGTCCTTAATTACCTTGATATACCTCACATGCACTCCTCTCTTTTCTAGAATATCTAACATGGATAATTTTGATAATATAATTTTTGTCAAAAGCAACTCTAACCTTTGATTTCCTATCTTCATGAGCGGTTAAATTCTATCAGCCATTGGAGAACTAATTGAATGTTGATACAATTTCAGATATTTTGTCCCTTTTTTATCCTATCTTCATGCCCTTGTTTAAAGTGACAAAGAAATACCTACAACTTTTTTTCTTCACGATCCCTTTCTCCTTGCTCTGCCTACCACACATTGATCAAGAAACAATAGAAACATTAAAAGATGCCCAAATTATTAGTAAAGCAGTAACCAGCCGTTTCACCTAGATTCAGAAAAAAGCTATAGAGCTTTCTAACCAGAATACAAACTCACAAATAACCATAGTTCATTCAAATCATGCAGCCAAATATTGCGAAGTCATGGAAGAGATAACTGAAAATTAAGAGGAAGTTCTACCCAGTTACAAAATAGTTTTTAAGAAATTTCATGATGGAAATAGTACCTATAATATAAAAATAGAATGATCCACATTACTAAGGCTGCAAGGCGTATTCATCGTTCACACTTAAAAAAAATACGGAAAAAAAAAAAAAAAAAAAAGACCACAGAGTCCTTTCATGTTGATCTCCGCCTTGCAATTTAAATTGAATTGCATTTACCTCGTTCTTTTTGCATGAAAAACGATTATGAAAAACTACACACATCAAATCCAATCACTCAAAGAGACATGATAATCTGAAAAATAAAAAGAAAATAGACCAAACTCTAAAATAAAAAATTGTCATCCTACAAATCTACATCAAATAATATAAACAGACCTAATTTTTATGCTTCTACACTTTCTACACTTATTCTTTGCGCTCATTCGTTCTTCGACAATCAAACTTTGAACTTTCTACTCATTTCATTGTACCATTATCCTCTATGTGGTTGATGTTTCTTCATCAAAATCAAATACCAACAAAATCACATTTATAAGGACAAATTTCATTCACCCAAACGGAAAAAAGGGGTAAAATCCCTGACCTTGGCAACTTGGATGTTGACAGAATCCGGAATCTCCCTCTGAAGCAAAACAATACCAGCACTCCTCAACAGCTCCAAATGCTCATCAGGCAAACTCTGGGGCCAACTACACATGTTGGCCCCGCCAACTATGATGATCGAGTTCTGCCCATCAGACTGCAGCATCACAACAGCATGGCCAGTGGGCACATTCCCCAACACACTCAAATGATCAACACAAACACCACCACTCTCAAGAGCCTCAGCGATCAACTTCCCATGAGCGTCCCCACCAACCTGACCCACAAAGTATGTGGGGTACGCGAGCTTACCGCCGCAAGCCGCCTGGTTGGCGCCTTTGCCTCCGGCAAGGGTCTGCCCGCTCTTTGCCGAGATGGTTTCGCCCTCCATTGGAAGCCGCTCGATCTCCACGTAAATGTCGGCGTTGGCCGATCCGACGACCACCAGTGGCGGAGATTGCGATGGGTTTGTGGCGAAAGAGACAAGCGGGGTGGTTTTCTTTGACGGGGCGAATTCGGTTTTGGTGAAGTTGAGGCGTGGAGGTTTGGTTTGAGGGGTCTGCAGATTTGGGTACCATAACTGGTTTGAGGGTGAAAAGGATAGTGCTTTCATTTGGGATCTTTTTCTATGGAGAATTTGGTCTGAGAAAGGGAGGAAATTTTGTTCGGAAATTTGGTGTTGAGACTCGCAAATGGCGTTGAAGAAAGACCGATTTCGATTGCTTTCACTTTACATCTGAGTGAGTAACCAAGGTGGACATAATAGAATAGTAGTCGAACTGCGCTTTTGGTTCGCTGAATCCAATTTGGTTGATTTAAAACACAAAAACTCAAAGGTTTAAATTATAATTTAAATTAGTATTTAGACGTGTAATTAAAATTTTAATCTGAATAAAAAATAAGATTTAAATTTATATTTAGTATGTGTAAAAAATTGAGAGAGTTAGTATATTTTTATTATTTAAAAATGATTTAAACAGTTAAATTTTAAAAGAATTAAACTTTAAATTAGACAATTTAACTCAAATTAAATAAAAATATAATTATAATTACATGCATAATAAATACGAATTTAAATTATACTCACGGTTTAAATTAAGATGAATTGAATTAAATTTATAAAACAAACAGGGTTCAAACAATTGACTAATAATAAAGTTAAATAATAATAATAAAATAATAAATGTTTTTTTTATCATTATCTATTTTCCTAAAACAATATTTCTAAAAAAAAATCATAGAATTTTTTATATAATAATAAAAATATATTCTATAAGTCACGTTTCTTTTATATATTATTCACAATAAAATTTAAGAGAAATGTCTTAAGCTTAACATAGGTATTATCAGCTTAGTCAGTTTAATTAGAGAGATTAACGGTGTAAGTCGGTCGGGTGGACTCGGGTTTAGTTGAAATTAGGCCGAGCCACAATAATCGGGATGGGAAACATGTGGGCCGCAACAAGCCGCAGAACCCAAAAACCCGTATAACATCGGGTTACCTCGAGTAAGGTCGGCTCACAAGGATTCGTCAGGTTGGGCCCTCAAATTTTTTTTTTTTTTTGTTTATAAAAAAAACACTTTGGAACTTTGAAGTTCTTGAAAGTTTTGTTACCTTTGTCAATTTTGAAAGTTTGGAGAAAATAAGTTCTCTAGCTCTCAGTTTGGAGAAAATAAGTTCTCTAGCTTTCTTTATCTTGTTTGTTATACCTGCCAATAAGAGGACATTTGGTTGGAGAATTCAAATCATGTGATTCAAATTATTTTCAATTTACGTGAGTTTTTTGTGAAAAAAATACTATAGTAAATCACAAATCATGATTCGAATTAGGAACGAATCCCTTTACTTCCAATGATCAAGTTGATTCTCTCCTCAAATGGAAATCCAACCTCCAACACATTCCCATATCACTCAGAACTTCATGGACTACTACTAATTCCCAATCAATTCCCTTAACTCTTCCATTCAATAAGTAAATTATCAAGTTGGAAAAAACAGTAAATAAGTAAATATTATTTAACATAACAAATAACACATTCAACAGTCCAACAGTCCTAAGTCTAACACATTCAACACATTCAAAAGCACTAAAACAGTAAAAGGTAATAACATAACATCCATTATCCAATAGTCCTAAAAAACATTCCAAGTCTAACAGTCCCAATAAATTTAAGTTAATAAAACATACTTCTTAACAATCCATAAAGTCAAGCAAATAGTTCAGCAAAAAAACATCATAAAGATAACAATATGTCCAGCACACAATTTATAAAGCCCAGTAAAATAAGAATTTTAGTCCACACCAAACAGTTCAATCTAGAATGATAGCACATCCATTTCTAACTTGCCCCTCATGTGCTGGAACAGAATTTGGCAAATCTTGAGAAGATTTATAAAGAGATTGAAGCAGATTTATAACCGATTTCCAGTCAGGCACGTTCGGTATGGCTCCCTTCACTTGAACACAAAGAGAAGCTGCTGCAGCTGTTGAAAGAAAATTGCAGACAGAAGAAATCATAAAGAGTAATTCAAATTTGTAAAAAGGAATGCACGGGACACAAGATAGATACCTGCAAATTTCAAGCATTCCTTTTTAGACTTTCCTTCCACAAGAGCTACAGCAAAAGATGCGGTAAAAGTATCGCCAGCTCCAGTAGTATCAAGGACTTTCTCGGCAACCATGACTGATTGTTTAATTGGTTCTTCCCCTTCTACAAAAAGAGCAGACCCTCTGGCACCAAGTTTCAACAAGACTTGCTTAACACCCAGAGATATGATAAAATTGTAACACCAGAATGCAACTGGGATCTACGTCCAATTTCAGGTATTCTATCACCTATTGAATTGTTTATAATAAGGGAAAAAAACTGTAATTTAGTACAAAACCAGATTTCAGTAACACTTCCACCAATAGGAGAGGAAAGTTTGTTAACAAGAGAACATTCTATGTTCAAACGCCTATAAGCCCAAGTATGAGCAAGCTGTGTAAACTGAAGGTTTCATTGTGCTCAAAGGAGGATATCTATTATCCAAATCAAAGCCATCTTAGAAAAGAAGAGATATCAAAGAAATGATAATATTAATATGGGAACAGTAATAGGGGGAAAAAAGATTCCAAAATTAGATACATCTTCGTTCTCAGGCTGGTGTTTTTTAGACGAGACCAATGACAAAAGGCATGAAACTAATGGAGAAACAGCTAAAACTCACGCCCATACATGCCCATATAATTGAATATACAGAAGTAACAGAACCATTATATTCCCCATGCTAGAAAAAAGAAAAAAAAAATCAAATTTCTATTACCACAACCACGTAGAAGAAAAAAAAAAAAAAAAAAAAAAAAAAAAAAAGAGAAGAGAAAAATTTCATCAGTACTTTGTCGTGTTCACCAAAACTCACCTTTTCGTGGCATTTCGCTACAGCTTTGCTAATCTGTTCAAAAGTTTTGGTCGGCATTCCTGTCAAACGACCAAGTTCACTTTCATTTGGGCTGAAAATATCAACTAACTCCAACAGTTCTTGTGAGATTGGAGCATCCACTCCTCCAGCATCCAAAATAACAGGAACCCCAGCGCTTTTGGCAGCCTAAAGGGAGAATCGCATATCTTACAATGGTCAGAGAATAATTACAAGAAGTGGAGAGTAATGAACATGCGATCATGCTAGTTGCATTGGGAAAAAAAAAAAAAAAAAAATACCAAAGGTGGCTTAGAATTCCAGAATGAAGCAAGAAATATGTCTATCTTAAAATACATTGAACTTCAAAGACAATGAACCAACACAATCTATCGCATTATCCAATAGAATGAAAATGAGGGAAACAAATAGATAAAAAGTTCCCAAGAGTTGTACAACAGTGAACCATATGGGTAAAGTAAGGTAAACAGAAATACTAATGCCAAGATAGTGGATAGCAGAATATAGTATTAATTTTTTGAGATCTATGCTTAAGGGTACGCACATACAATACTGTAGAAAGGACGTGACCTTGAACCCACAAGTCAATGATTCGGTGTATCCCAAGCACTTCTGCTGGTTGACGAATGCATGCTTCCATTTTGAAAATACATAAAAAAAATAAAAGAGAAATCGTTTGTGCAATTTTTTGGTGTACATTTACTTGCACAAAATTGTTAAGGCCATATATCAAAATCCAGTATTCATGATTGACAGTTGGTACTCAAAGAGGCCTGGACACCCTAAGTTATCCAAAAGTATTCATAATTGACAGTTGTGGCCAACTCTCATGGCACTATTTTGAACAAAATAAGTCTATATTTCTATCAGAAGTGCTTGGGATAGGTAATGACTCATTATTCATTACCTAGGATAGGTAAATAAGCCTCCCAGCTAAGCGTTGATACATTTCTCTATCCATTGTAGCATTCTCTTTTGCTACTCCGAGTTTCAAATTCGGGTCTATTGGAGTATTTGTTGGTTTGCATGCGGTCTTGTCAATTTCTTTGAGAAGATCTATAACATACTTCTGTTGTGAGATGAAAATATCTTGCTTAGAGTGAGCCACCTCGATTCCAAGAAAATACATCAACCTTCCGAACATCTTGATCTCAAACTCCTTAGCTAAACATTGACTCAGAAGTTGCCTTTCCTTATCATCATTTCCTGTCACTATTATGTCATCAACATACACCAAGAGAGTTGTCACTCCCCATGAGGATGAGTTTAACAAACATCGTGTGGTCTCCTTGACTTTGCTGGTATCCCATAGCCATTATTACTCTTGCAAATCTTTCCAACCAAGCTCACGGTGACTGCTTAAGTCCATACAAAGCCCTTTTTAATCTACATATTATATATGCAGCTAAATTATAATTGTAACCTGGTGGGACTTTCATGTAAATTTCTTCCTCTAGTTCTCCATGCAAAAACATGTTCATGACATCAAATTGTTGCAACTCCCAATTGTAATTGGCTGCCAATGACAACATAACTCTTACAGTGTTCATCTTAACCACTGGAGCAAATGTCTCCTGGTAATCAATCTCATAGGTTTGAGTACCCTTGGCAACCAATCTAGCATTGTATCTTTCTATTGAACCATTTGCTCAATATTTCACTGTATAAACCCATTTACACCCCACGGGTTTCTTCCCTTCCGGTAATTTTACAATCTCCCAAGTTTTATTTTTTTCCAATGCCTCCATCTCCATATTCATAGCTTGTTTCCATTTTCCATTGGTTAAAGCCTCAGATAAGTTAGTAGAGATGGTAATAGTATTTAGGCTGACAAGAAAGGCTCTAGGGGATGGTGAGAACTTTTTAATGGAAAGGAACTTTGCAAGTTGGTATAGAGGTTGATTTGTGCATTCTCTAACTCCTTCCCTAATGGCAATAGGGAGATCCTAGTCATCATTAATCATATGTGATTCAGATTGAAATAAAGGATTAGAAATTATTACCTCATTTCCCGGAACCGGGTTGGAGTTTTGAACTTGCACAGATTCAGGGATAGCAATCTTCCTTCTTGAAAACACCTTGCCTTTGCCAAATTTCACATTCTTAAGGGCAGAGTTTGGATTTTCAGGATTTGCATGCTCAGTTTTAGGATTTTCATGCTCGGTTTCAAGATTTTCAGCAGGCTTTGCGGGCTCAGTCTCAGGCAAGAAATCAGTGGAGCAAGGTTTTGACACATGAAGTGATGGAGGAAGATCAAGGAGGACAAAGTCCCCCCTATCCTTATCTTCCATTACCGAATTCTCCCCCTGAAGATAAGGGGCAATGAAATAGGATTCTTGTTCATAGAAAGTAGCATAAACCGAGACATATAACCTTTTTGATGGATAATGGTAACACTTATATCTAATAACTCACAAAAACACATTTTAACGCCATTGGATCTAACTTCCCCCTGTTTTGACTATGAACATAGACGAATGCCACACGCTGAATATCCTAGGGACAAGATTGTTTGTAATGTGTAGGTTTGGAATGAATCTGGAAAGTATGTTCATTGGACTCTTGAAACCTAAGACTCTAGAAGGCAAACAATTTATAAGATGAGCATATGTAAGAACAGCTTTCCCGCAAAGAGATTTAGGCACATTTTTCTAAAACATGAAGGATCGGGGGGGTGGAGTCAAGAAGGTAGCCATTTTTCCTTTCTGCCACTCCCTTGTGCTGTGGAGTACTAACACAAGATGACTCATGGATGATTCCTTCCTTTTGAAAGTATGGAATTAGGCCTTGATTAAAATAGTCCCTAGCATTATCTGACCTAAATCTCTTGATATTGACCCCAAATAAGGTCTTTACCATAGAGTAAAAATTGGGAAGGACAGTATTGACATCGGATTTCTGTTTAAACAAAAAATCCAAGTGACTTGAGTGCAATCATTAATAAATGAGACAAACCATTTTGCTCATGTGTTACATTAGGAAGAGTAGAAGGACCCCACATGTCACTATGAATGAGGTAAAAAGGAATATAACTTCTTTTCTTACTGATTGGAAAAGGTACATGCTTGTGTTTAGCAAGTTCACACACTTCACAATGAAAATGTTCAACATCTAAACCTTTAAATAAAGAAGGAAACAAAATTTTGATAATCCTAAATGATGGATGTCCAAGTCGGTGATGATGAAGCCAAATTTTTTCTTTATTGGATAAGAATACGTCTGAGACAAAAGAATGAGATGTTTTGCCCTTGGTAATGCTTGACTAACTTGGTGCTTCAAGAAAGTAGAGTCTTTCTCCTTCTCTAGCCCATCCAATCATCCTCCCCGAATCCTCATCCTGAAACAAACAATAAGTGTGATCAAAAATCACTTTGCAATGTAAATCCTTAGTGAGCTTCTAAATAGAAACAAGGTTTGTGGTCAACTTAGGGACGTGAAGGACATTTTTTAATACCAGTGATGGGCTTATCCTGACATCTCCTATACTTGCTACAGGGGTTAATGAGCCATCTACAGTGGCTATTTTTCTACTGCTTGAATATGGGACATATGAGGAAAAAATATTTGATGAGTGGGTCATATGGTCGGTAGCACCTAAGTCAATGACCCAGGAGCCGATAAAGGTTATATCTGAGACATTTAATCTAATGGAAAATGGAAATTTACCTGAATACGCTAATGAACAAGTACCTGACGGTTTGTCAAGGTTGCCAATAAGAGATCTCACCCACTCGATATGCTCTTGGCTGAGATTGCTTGTCTCTTGTGGTGTTCCCTCATTCTGCTGCACCGCTGCAATATTGGCCTGACCATTATTCCTTGGTTGCTCCCCTTTTTGCCCCCACTCTCGGCTTGGCGATTTCTCGTGTAGCTTCCAACATCGCTCACGAGTATGACGTGCCTTCTTACAATAAATGCACTATAAAGTATCCTTGTAGTCACGGTTTTGAACCTTCGGTTGACCAGGCCTACCATTCTCAATGTAACGCAGAGGTAATGAAGGAAAAAATAAAGAAGAATAATCAATAAGTCATACAAAATATATATGTAAATATATATATAAATATATACAAATATGTAAATAAATATGTATATATATATATGTAATAAACTTACAAGAAACTTAAATTTTGATCGCATACTTTCTTTTTGGGTTAACTTTTGAATATCATTTTCATATTCTATTTTTATAAAATATTTAACAACATAATCATCATTTTATAACTAACTATTACGGTTTTGTTCATTTTACCGATTCAAGTTTATAATTTGAGTTTTGTTACGGTAAAAAATTTTAAAAAATAATCACATTTAACTTTTTTATTACAGTAAAAAGCTCTCACATAAAATCATATCTTAATTCGAATTAAAAATTTGAATCAACGAGCTAAACGAGTCTTATATTATTTACTCTAATTTTATTATAAAATAATTAATGTTCCGTTCATCGCACCAATTCAGGTTTATAATTTAAATTTTACTACAGTAAAAAGTTTTTAAAAATAATCACATTTAATTTTTTTATTACGGTCAAAAATTTTCATATAAAGTCACATATCAACTTAAATTAAAAATTCAAATCAGCGAAGCGGCCATAAATAAACATTCGTGCAATGGTATGAATAACTCACTAGTTAGTACTATTTTGTGTAATAATATTTAGTCTTGTTCATTTCACCGATTTGAGTTTAGAATTTAAATTTTATTATAGTAAAAAACTCTAAAAAATAATTACACTTAATTTTTTATTACAATAAAAAATTATTATATAAAATTATATCTCAACTCAAATCAAAAATTCAAATAACATCTTTTATTTTAGTCCATGTATTCTAACAGAAGTTTGCCCCTGTCAACGTGCTCTTTAGACGACATCCCATCAACGTGGCAAGAAAATAGCCTCTATTTTCATCACGAGAACAAACGCCATGTGTATTATAAATAAATAATCAAGTATTTTCAAGCTCAGCTTTTGTGTCCAACAGCCAATCAAAATGCAAAACTTCTCAATCCGACGGTGAGAACTCGAGGACCACAATAATCAACTAATACTACAGGGGCAAAATAAAATTTCCCCACCAAGAATTTTATTTTCTTGTTCTGAAAAGATCAGAAAATGGCTTCTCGGAGTTTAAGCTTACTTCAAACGACAACTCCGTACATCTCTTCAAGAACCCATCTCGATTTCAGTTCCAAATCCAAGGTTGTCGTGTTGGGTTGTCAAGGAATAGCAAAACCCAGTAAGCTTTTCATCTCGGTTCGCGCAATGGGCTCCTCTGCTTCTTCTTCTTCTTCTCATTCGAAACCTGAGAGCACTCAAGGTCTCCCTTTTTGCCCATTTTGCTTAAAATTCTCAAATGGATTTGTTAATTACATTTCTCAAAGTTCTTTAATTTATATTGAAATGGTTGAAAGTGCTTTGATTATTTTCCCTCTTTTTTGTGTGGTAACCATAGAGCAAAGATAAAATTTCTCGTCTTATGGGTTGATGATTTAGGCCAACTTTTTTTTTTTTTTTTTCTTTTATGTTTTGGTTATGAACAGTTAATTCGCAATTTACATAGTTAGGTGATTGTTTGATCAAAATTCAAAGCCCTAATCTTTTCAGAGCAATTCAATAAAGAAATACAAGAAAGCATGAAAGAAATTTATCGTAGTTCACCTTTAACGTGAGAGTTGCGTCTACTTTCAGTAGCTGCAGAATTTCAGCGTGACGATGATGGGTTTCCTAGCGGAATGTCAAATTAAACCTTACTTAAATTGTCGTTATTGAGTATAGTAGTAATAAGGGTCTCTCAATTAATAAAAACAGAAAATACTCAAGAATTAAGCAAGAAAACATAGGAAAATTAATCGGAAAATCATATCAAATTAAGCACTTATTAGATGACGACCAAGATTACAAGAGAATAACACGCCTCACACCTCGTAGTTCTCTATGTTTTTTCCCCTAATTCCCCTAACCTTAATTCCCAATGGGCGCCCCCCTAATCTGAGGTCGATCCGCATGCTAGATAATTAGACCTTGTACTCAGAAGAATTTTAAATTTCCATTTTTTGTTAATTGATTTTTTCATCGATTGAAACATCATATTGACACATGATGCAGATAGTTGAAGAGCTGAACTATAAATGATTTGCTTTTTTTTTTTTTAATATGCAGAGGTAGGTTCAGTTGACTTTAAATCTATTAGTGATGAAGAATGGAAGAAGCGGCTTACAGGGGAACAGTTTTACATCACTCGTCAAAAAGGAACGGAAAGGGCATTCACTGGGTATGAATATGATTTAACTTTCAAATTTACATGCTTCTAAAGACGTTGCTCTCAAGTCTCTAAAATTTGATCATTTATAGTATTATTGCTAAATTTTTGACTTTGGTTGCTGAATAATGCAAGTGATTATGGGACTCAAAGTTAGAAAACCAACCAGATTAATTCTCCATGAATAGATCTTATTTTAATTGATCCTTTTAGTCAATATTATCCCTCCATAGATTGAACTCTCTCATAGACTTGACGTTTGAAGTTTGATTAATTTTCCGGTCTGTTCTCATTCATTTCACACTTGTTTATAGAGTTTGTACAATGGTCAATAAGAAAAACTTGTATGAAACACTGATTGTCCTGCCCGTGAAACCGATTTGCGAAACAAGAATCTGAACAAACGTCCTGCACCAGAACAATATTTTGAAATTTTCTTTGAAGTGTTTAAATGAACAAGAGCCGGTCAATACTCTTGGTGCGTTTTATTTATAGGGAATCCGAAAAATATTATAAAGTACTCTTGTTGCTACACTATGAATGTTACTCCCTTCAGCTTGGAAAACCAGTAAAAAGGCAAAGATTAATGAGTTGCTTAAAGGCTAAATGGACTTGAGAAGCCGCTTTGGCTCCACACAAGCAAAAAAGATAACAAATAATATTAGGTAGAATGGTACTTTTGGTCAATCTACTTCATATCTCTTTAATTATGTTACTTATTTCTATTCAGAGAGTATTGGAACACCAAAACGCCTGGAACTTACCATTGCATATGTTGTGATACACCTTTATTTGAGTAAGTATTCATTTCTACTGAGGTTCATTTTAACTCAAAATTATTGCTTGTACAAGGCTTTTTTTTTTTTTTTTTTTTTGTCAAACTGATTAATTTGTACCTTCTTCTGCAGATCATCTACTAAATTTGACAGTGGAACCGGTTGGCCATCTTACTACCAGCCTACAGGAAACAATGTGAAGTCAAAGTTAGACTTGTCGATCATTTTCATGCCTCGTGAGGAAGTTCTTTGTGCTGCTTGTGATGCTCATCTTGGCCATGTCTTCGACGATGGACCACCCCCCACCGGGAAGCGTTATTGTATCAACAGGTATATGTCATCAAAAATTCGTATCCAGCGTTGGGATTGACTTTCTTTCTCTGCCACATTTCGCCATCTTCATAGTGATACTTTAGCGCATCCTTGATGTTTTGTATTTTCTATCTTTGCAGTGCCTCTCTGAAATTTAAACCAAAGTAGGATGAAAGCCAGGAAAGCGGTCTTTGCGAGCAGAATATAAGAATGTGGTTAAGATTGTTAGGTGAAGCACTTCGGAATATCACATATACTGTAAATGATAATTATTCTATTTTTTGTTTTCTTTGGCAATAACAAAGTCTAAAAGTTATCATAATACAAGCTCATGGTTTTATGTATATTGGCTCTAAAGCTTGATGGTTAGTGTTAATAATATTATTATTTTCTGAGAAAAAAAGTCCTATTACTTTTTGATAGACATATGACCATAATATTATTAGAATTTTAGAGGAGGGAGATGAGAAAGAAAAGTTAAGAAGAAGAGTCGCACTTTATAAGATATTGGGTTTTATTTTAAAAGGTTAACCTATTTAAGTGGTGGCTTAATATCCTTGTATAGTTATAATTATTTTTGTATTTTGATTATGTAGGATTCGGGTATTTTATCTTTAACACATCTCTGTAAGATGGTGCTCCGTTAGAAGTCATCAATCTTGTGTTTTTTTTTTTTTTTTTTTTTTTTTTTTTTTTTTTTTTCAACAACTCAGCTCTCAGCTCTTTGAGCAATAAACTCTGATACCATATTAGAGTTTTATGAGAGATGAGAAGAAAAGTGAGGGAGAAGAATTGCATTTAATAAGATATTAAGCTTCGATCTTAAAAAGTTAAAATATTTAAATGAGGTGACCTAATATCCATATATGACTATAATTATGTTTGTATTTAAATAATGTGGGATTCGGGTATTTTACCCATAACACACCCCCGCAAAATAGTGCTCCGTTAGGAGTCACTAATCTTATTATTTTAATAGATTGACCTAATCCGTTTGAGCAATAGGCTCTGATATCATATTAGAGTTTTAGGAGAGATGAGAAGAAATGTAGAAGAATTGCACTTTATAAGGTATTGAGTTTTCATCTTAAAAAGTTAATCTATTTAAGTGAAATGACCTAATATTCTTATATGACTATCATTATGTTTGTATTTAAACGATATGGGATTATAGTATTTTACCCTTAACACGCCCTTGCAAGATTGTCCTCAATAGATTGGTGACTCTTAACGGAACACCATTTTATAGGGGCGTGTTAAGGGTGCAATTCAGAGTCTCCTATTATCTAAACATAAACATAACTACAATCATATAAGAATATTAGATCACTTCATTTAAATAAGTTAACCTTTTAAGATAGAAATCTAATACTTTATAAATTGCAATTTTTTTCCTCACTTCTCTCCTCAAACTCTAATAAATATTAGTACTATCTTGTGGTACCCTCAAGTATTGTTGTCTAGTTTGTGAGAAATACCCAATGCAACATAGAAAAAGAAAAGAAAAGAAAAGAAAAGATAAGCGTAATGTTAAAGTTCTATTGCAATTGTAAAAAAAAAACTTAATTCATTAAATAAACTAATAAAGAGAGGTTTATATAGCCCTACAGACATAATGACAAAATATTATTCTACCCTTACTAATAAAGAAAAATAACCAAATAACCAATCATAACCCTAAAATAAAAGTTAATATCATTAATATCTCATCTCAAAGTCATGATGAGACTACAATAAACAAAACAAAAAACTGAAACACGACTTCATAAACAATTATGCAACTTTATACGTATGTCGATGCTAATGTCGATGTCGATGACAATGTCGATGTCAATACAAATGTCAATACACTAATGCCAATACCAATGCCAATATTAATGCCAATACCAAAGCTCAACATGGGCCAATCAAAGAAGATAAATAATACAAAAGAGATGGAGAATGTAACCAATCAAAGAGGAGGAAGAGAGTGCCATGTCAATACCCAATATGGATCAATCAAAAGAAAATAAGAAAGAATGCAAGTACCACTGCCTAATATGATAGATCCAGAGTCCAATCGGAAGCAAGCTGAAGCAAATAACTGATTGTACAACCACCGATTGGAATCTAATAATTAGACTCAATCAAATTATATGATCTCTAAAATGCCCGTCTCTATTCAATTTTATTTTAATCCATCTGTCAAAAAACAAAACCAACGCTAGCATATACAATTGTACCACCCTTGCTTCTCCAATTTCAATCCCAAGCCCTTTTTTTTTTTTTGCATCCATCCTTTATTTAATTTCTTCAATGAACTTTTGCCAACAAAAAACTTGTAACCAGCCCGGATGAAGGGCCAGTTTGAGTTACTGTATTTTTAAAATAATTGTTGTGCTTTTAACAGAATCACTACTTTTATTTAAAACAAAAGTATAAGTATAATTTAAAAATTACAAATTATAATTTCTCAAAATAACTTTAAAATACATTAATTTATGTACAAAGTGTTTTTGTACACTTTTATTTAATACTATAATTGCATCGTTTATTATGCAAAGTACTTTTAAGAGTTCACCCCAAATAGACTCGAAGATAATAAACACCAAGCAATCACCAAGCAATCGCATGAATTCCAAGACCACTTTACCAAAATCTCATTAATGCCATATTGCTCAATTGTGCATCCAATAACACGAGTTAGCAAGGAATTAATTATTAAAACCGTATGGCTCTAATACTATGTGAGAAATACCAAATGCAAAATAGAAAAGAAAAAAAAGAAAAGAGAAGCGTAATGTCAAAGTTCTATTGCAATTAAAAAAAAAAAAAAAAAAAAACCTTTCATTGAATAAATTAATAAAGAGGAGTTTATATATCCCTACAAGCATAATAGCAAAATACTAATATACCTTTACTAATAAAGAAAAATAATAAAATAACCCATTCTAAACTTAAAATAAAGATAACTATCGTTAACATAATTATTTACCATTTTCTTCTTTGAAAGGAGAAGAAAGGTATCTTCTAGGAACAAATCATGGATAAGGGAGACTCGTATATAGAGTATGATATAATGGTAATGATACTTATTGCCATATTGAAACAAATAACATAAAATTCAAGTAAAATTTGATTGAAAATTTTGGGGGAAAATGTTGTTTTCAGGAAATTTGAATTTAGTGGCTAGATTTACAAATAGAGTTATTGATAAATTTCATATTTGATAAGTAAATTTGGCCATTATTCTAAAAATTCTTAAATACGTATCAAAATAATAAAAGAAACATAACCTACTTATTATCACAATCTTTTCAAAAAGAAAAAAGGAGAAGAGGGAAATAAAAATTAATAGCATAAATTTTGAGGTGTGGGAGTTGATAGCATATTTTATACAGACTATTTGGAAATTCCAAAAATGCTTATGGATCTCATCTTACCTTGCCATTTGTTATAATTATTTTGACAAAAATTATTTATTATAGAAATTGTAGTAAATAGATATTTTTAAAACTAAATTAAGTAAATAGGATATTTTAAAACTATTTAAAGTAAATAGTAATTTATTATATAAATACTTTATTTATGACTAGTAAAAAATATTTATTTACATAAAAAGAATCTTTTAATTTTAAAATATATGTTTTAAATGAAATATTTATGTGGTAACTTACTGTTTATTTCAAATAATTTTAAAATTTTACTTAATCTAGTTTTATAAATCTATTATTTATTGCATTTTGCTTATTTTTATTTACTATTATTTTTTAAAAAAAGAGAAAAAGGAGATAAATGTCATTCGGAACATATGAGTTTTAAATTTTATCTTTTATACTTAATTAAGACCCTTTAATTAAACAACTATATTAATAAAAAAAATACTAATCAAGATGTAAAAATTTATCCCAAACGTTCAAGTCAATTTTCTAAAAAAAAAAAAATAGATTAAAATTAATAGGTTAAAAAATTTAATAAATAAGTTCAAATTATTATTTTCTAAAAAAAAAAAAAAAAAACTTGAAAGTTATTATTCATAATTGTTCATAACTTGTCCATTTATGAACATTAACAAAATTTATTTATAATTTATCTAATTATAAACTATAACTTAATAAATTATGATCTATTAATTTTTATAATTAAAAATTAACTTATTTATTTTCTTAAGTTTTTTATATTGACTTATTTTTTATTATTATTTTTTTTTTAAAAAAGGTCTCAGTTGGGTTAAGGCCCTTCTACATTTCAGGCCCATTTTGCGTTGAATTCACTACAAACGTCCTTCAACTACGTTGTTTGTACCCAATAAACTATCTGCACATCAGCAACTTATTCTCCATTAGTCAATTTTTCACTCATACTGCCCTCAACAATTGGACAATTCCAATTCTCTTGTAGTCCGCGAAGCATTCGATCATCACTCATTTGAAGCCATTTGCGGAGTCCCCACCAACCGTCAGTTAAGAACGGTGTCACTGAAGAACTGCTTTTCTCCTCTTTCTCTCTCTCTCTCTCTCTCGATCACTCTCTCTCTCTTCGAGTTTTTTGAGGTTTCACTCTCAGAGACGGAACGAGCTTTTAGAGAGAGAATCAATGGCTGATGAAGTAGCTTTAGAGAGAGAGAATTACTCGCTGCTGAAGAACGTCAGAGTCGAAATTGAAGGAGAAAAAGAGGAGACTTTCTCTCTCTGCTTTTGGCTTTACCTTGCCAACTCCACTACATTGCCTCTTTCAATCCTCCAAAAGGTCTTTCATTTTTCGTTTATTTCCTTTCTAGTTCTGTTTTTAGGGTGTTTTAATGAATACCCATTTCGCTTTTTCTCTGTTTGATGAATTATAAAGTGTTTGTGGAATTAATATTGGTTTAGAATTATTATACTTTTGGTGAGTTTTTCTTGTCTTTTTTTTTTTTTTAATTTCAATTTGGTTTGTAGTCTTATTATTGCATCGATGAAAACTTGATTCATATTGCACTTGATAGTTGTTTGTTTCAACTAGAATATTTTCTTGTGAAGATAATATTTTATTAAGGAAAGGTCATTGTCTTGGTGCAATGAGAAAATGTGTTAGAAATATTGTGTACTTTTTGTATCTTCTATCATCTTTAATTTGTCAAGTATGCAGGTACACCCAGATGTCACAGGCAATTCTCCTTTTCTTGTCATACATGAAAAGAAAGTGAAGCTTTTTCCATTGTTTCCCTCGCGAAAAGAAGATCCAGAATCTGAAGTTCCACATGCATCTGTAGAGGTCGAGTTCGAGTTTTCGCAGGAAAAGTGGGTTCATTTTGGCTGTGAGGTATGTTTTACTGATAAGTTGGAGAATTAGTAAATCAGTTGCTGTTTTGCTTCCGAGTTCCAGGAATGTGATTCTTGATGGAAGTATATGGTATGTGAAATGATCTTGTTAGGGTGTTATAGCTTTTTGCTATGTGAAGGTTAATATAGAAATGACTTAATCTGTGTTCATAAAAAAAAATGTGTTTTTCTTGACCCTTCTTTTTTTTTTTTTTTTCCTTTCTTAAGATATTTAAATGCCTATTTTACCTTTGAATTTTCAGTGTTTCAATGATGCCGGTACCTTTTCCATGGTGATTGCGGGAAGGGGAATTTATAAGAACCATAGTTTCAGTATTCATGTTAATGTCAACCGAAGAGTTGATCTTGTGCACTTGCACTTGATTTCAGCTTCTAGGACTTTTGTTGATTGTGGTTGAGGATGTCTGATGTGGGAGGATTTAGCTATATTAGTCGTTATTTTTAGTTTCATTGTCGTTTGCTAAGGTTAATCAACTTAGCTTTAATTTTGTTATTTGTTTATTGTTATCTGTCTAGTATGTCGTTTGTCTTAGTATGTATTTTGAAATTGTTTTATGTGTGAATTAGAAATAGACACATTAGCTATTGCAATAGTATGAATTGATGAGACTTGAATATTGAAACATTGACATTATTGTTGTGTTTTTTCTCCAATTTTTGGGGGTTTTCCCCTCTTGCCATGGATTTGGCTTGAATTTTCCCATTCCGCTGCATCGCAGTCTTAGAAGAAAAAATTATTTGGTTATAGGGTATCCTTTTCTGCCTCAACAATCCAGTTAAGTTATTTTGGGGAAAAAATTCTGGAGATCATAGAAGCAAATGCGCTATGTATATGGTACCTAATGCATATCTTTGTATCTAATAGTGGTTTTCTGAAGTAAATGCACTATGCATAGCAATTAGCTCATATAATTTAGTCATTATGCTGCTATTAGTACTCACTTTTCTGGTTCTCTCTTGCATTTGAGATGCTTACAGTTGATGTATCAACATTAGGTTTCAACAGATTTTTTACGGCTGCACATTGATGGAGTGATTGTTGGAGAGAAGTCTTTGTCTTCTGCACTCGAAACAGATTCCAACTTTAATGGTTTTGTGAAGCTCACTTTGGTTGGTGGAGCGGGTGATGACAGCAGGGATCAGGGATACATTTACAATCTGAAAACTTTTCCTACCACTTCGTCTATTAAGGATCACCATGCTAAGGTGTGTAGCAGAGAACATGGTTTTCTTTTTTCAAAATTTCTTTTATGCTGCGATCCTGCAGTCCAAAATAGTTTACTCAATCTCTATCATGAATAGATTCTTCTCATGATGCAGGATCCACCTGTACAACTATCTATTGATAAATCCTCTGCCTCTGAGATTGAAGAAGTCGATGGTGGTGTTTGGAGTATTGTTGGTGGCAAGGTCAGAGTGATTGTTTTCATGTTCTCTTTTTGCCTAAACTAGACCTTACTTGGTTACAACCAGATCAAAATTGAAATTATTTATTAAAAGTAAGATGTTTATATAAGTTTATATATGCTAGTCTTGATATGTTATTTAAAATCTGATATGGTTTTGGGTGGAAAGACAAGGTTTCTGATTCATGACTTTAATATGGTTGTTCTTTTAGGTTCATTTTATGATTATTTGTAAGAAGCAAATACCTGCAATATCACCAATTTTTAATATAGTTGTTCTTTTAGGTTCATTTTGTGACAGGTGTTTAAGTTCCTATACCCTTTCTTGATTTTTCAAACTTGATTGTTAGCATTTGATGATAAATAGATGCTCTTTTCCTTAACAAATTGTCAAATACCTTGCACCATCTTATGATACCGCAGTGTCATACATTTTGATCTAACATTGCTAATTTAGGTTTCTTCTAAAGTATCTTGCGCTTCTGTTTCATATCACAGGCATCTTGCCGCAGGAATTTTTCTTTGGATGTTGTTTTCGTTGATACCTCTGGCCATCCTATAAGAGAGGAAATGGAGGTTTCATCCGACCTTTCTCATTATATGCTTCCTTTCTGTGTATTGTTCATTCAAGCTTTTATTGTACTTTTTTGCGATCACTTCTAATCTTTTATTGACAGGTTGTTGCTTCACTTGTGTATCTTCATAACGGAGCACCTGTTGAGAGAACAAGTGACGGGGAGGCTCCTCTGTTGGCTAGCTATGACGGACTTGAATTTACTTCTTACGAGCGGCCGAGTAAATTGTTGCATGGGCGGGCATCTTTTAAGCTTAAGATATCTCAGGTGCTATGATTATCTTTTTATTTTTTAAATGATTGTTGTGTGGTGTGCCTTGTTTTAAGATATATGGTCACTGGTCAGCTTCTCTATTTTATAAAAATGAAAGAAAATGGTATACTTCTGTAGAATAGTTACAAGGTTTACAGGTAACTATGCAAGGCTAGCTAAATCATCAACAGTTCTTCCAAACATGAATTCTTTAGTTAGGAAAATGTATTACATGACAATAATCCGTTTGATATTGTCTACTGGTTGTTAAAACCATATGCAGTAAAATACTGACATGTATTATATAATCATGGGCTTTACTCTTTTTAAAAAATGTATTTATTGTTACTTGGTTTCACAAAAGTCTTTATGGCTGACTGGATTATCCGACTGTCTCAAGTCACTTTTATTAAGTTTCAGTAATTGTATAAATGGACTCGAGTTAGTTGATTTTCTATATTCATCTTTTAAGCGAGCTTTCAATATTCAGGTCTCACTTATTTAGTCTTCCATTGTAATAGTATAATTTGCAAATATCTGGAGCTGGATTCCCTTGCATTTACCGGCATTCCTAGTGAAAATATATCTGTTGTAGAACAGATTTGAGGGGGAGACAACTGACCTTGTTTCTTTACTAGTTTAAATTAGTGGAGTGAATGTCTGATAAATTAATAATAGAACTTGTACCATTGAGTTCTTTAACCTATAATGTCAATCTTTCTTTGTGAAAGTGAAAGTGTTTGGTTCTAGCTTTATTAAAGGTGCTGCAGTCAGAGAGAGAATATCAAATGTTAAGGAAGAATTTGAAAAGCTTTGAAAATAAGTCTCTTTTCTTTAAAGGTTTTTTGTTTTTGTTTTTGTTTTTGTTTTTTTGTTTTTTTTTTTTTTTTCACAAAGGAAATGGACAATTATTCTTTTATTTTCCTTTTATTAATTAGAATTTCTTAGCTTTTCTGGTTCTGTGGATTTTTTCCTTTTGTGATCTTTCTATTCCTATTTTATTAGTAAATAACCATAATGACAATGAGCCTCACATTTTATTATCTTGGAACTATTTGTCTCCTGAAATTTCCAATATAGTGATGGAATGCAAGTATAATTTGATTTTGGTCAATGTATTTACTTGTTTACCATATATTTCCTATTCCATTACTACAGTATCGGTCAATGCATTTACAAAGTATTCCATCTTGTAGGAAATGTCTTCTAACTTTCTTTTGAATTTTACTGTTATTTTTGAATGTTGACCATTTATTTTTGTTGCTGTTGGTATTGTGGGAATTAATTGGTCAATGGTTTGACTGATTTCTCTTTCCCATTTCAGCTTTCTTCCAAGTGTCAAAATAGACTTTTCCGCATTAAGTTTCACTTGCCTAAAATGGAAACATATCCTTTCTTTGAGGCATTTTCTCCTCCAATTCGCAGTATTTCAAGGAACCGGAATACTCGGCTATCATCTGTAGTATGGAAACGATCTACCTCTGCCCTCCATCCAATATCCCAATCATCTGAAATGGATGAAGACTTGTTGGAAGTTCGGCAAAATTCTTTGCATGAAACAAAACCCAATCCGTCGTCAAAGCGTTTAAGGTTGGGACAGGACAGAATTTCCACAAACTTCAGGGCTGATCCCCATTGGAGGCACCCGATGAGGAATGCAATTCTCATGCCTGGACTGCAAATAAGGTATCTACCATTTTCTTTGGTAGTTAATTTTGTTTTAGAAAGTTTATCTACTAAACAAGAACAACCAGCAAATATTAACATGGAAACTATATGCCAGTGTTACATAGATTCCTCAAAGAAGGAAGCGGCAGGATTGTCCTTGACTGCACCTCTCACCCGCTTCCCATCCCCCAAAATTTTTGCTGTACTTATCATTGTGTTTGTTTGATTGTTAAATATTCCTAACAGATTGGTTCCCAAAAATACTTGTCCAATAAAGGACTCATTTTGTTGATTCTTGTCTTAAAATTCTGAATAAGTTGCAATTAAAAACTGTATAGTATTCCCTCTTGAGGATTCCTCATCCTCTTCTGCCTTGTATTGATTCAATTTTATCATTAAAAGTTTTGTTTCTTATCACAAAAAAAAAAATGTTTATTATAATTCTTCTCCAATATAAAGGTCTCACTTTGTTGATTCTTGGGTTTCTTAAGCTACATAATCAAATTAAAACTGGATATTAAAACAAAATCTAAATCTTCTAGCTTCTTCTTTCATTTAATAGGTAAAACATATCATACACGGAATAGTATACTTCCTTTCATTATATATACACATACTCACATGTGTATGCGTGTAAAGCTCAATTTATCATACATTCACACAAAGTTATAGGTTTGTATAAAAGAATAGTATATATTTTTTTCTTTTTTTCTCTCTTTTTCCTTTTTCTACTGAGAGGGAGAAGAACATGATGACCTTACCGCTGCTTCTGGGTCTGTAAAAAATTTCGGAGATGATGTCATCAATATGTAGAATTATGTTTCAATAAAACTCTGTTTATGCCCAATTGCGGATCCATTGGTATTATTAGGTTGAAAATGAATTTATGAAAAGTTCAACTATGGAACATGAGAACTTTGAAGAGGACAACTCGTCATCTGGCTCGGAGAGTATTGAAGCGAGAAATTCAGCTCCAAAAGGCTCTTCAAGTACCAGAAATCAAATATCAGATTTAACTGTATTTAAGTACTCACTAGCAAACTTAAGTGAGAGATCTCTTCTACTCAAGGAGATTGCAAACTCTGCTTCTAATGAAGAAATTTTGGATTTTGCACATCAGGTCTCCTTGTATTCTGGCTGTTCACATCACAGGTAATTCCTCCCTCTCTATCTGAACTCTTCTAATGATGGATATATGAGTAAAATACAGAAAATATAGGCAAACGAGCAATTCTCTATAATCAAAACTACGAAAAGACAAGATAAAAGCTACTTCAAGTTAGCTTATCCCAGAACTTATCAAGGAAAAAGAATAATACTTGAACTCGTTGAGAGAAGAAACCCATAACAAAAACTGCACAATCCACAAATATTGGCATATGCCTATTTGAATTGAAGGTAGATATAATATTATCAGGTATATATTTGGCGGGGGGCTCCAGTTTCTAACTCAGATTCAGGGGATTTCTGGGTATCAAAAAAATTAAAATAAAATATATCGGGTATAATGATTTTCCATTACTTTTCTCCAAAATGGATATATTCATCCAGAAATATTCTAACTGTAATATGAATATTATTTTTCAACTTCGATTTTCTATTTGGTTTTTAATTGGAGATGACAAAGACTGCAATGACCTTTTCCTTGTGAGTTTTTACCTTGCATCACATCTCTGCATTGTAAAGAAATACATGAAAAGAGTGCAAATGAGATAGATACTCAGGGGGACCAATCTCATTCTCATTTAATGCTATTAGCTTATGCTAGAAGTTTCACATTTAGCTCGAGAAATAACTATGCTCTGGTGTATCTTCTCTTCCTATGTTTGGTTTCTAACCGACAAGAAAGAAAAAAAGCAGACGACAAGTTTTTACTCGTGGTCTTCTTGTTGGTCTAATCAAGTGATCACTGAGATCCTTCATGTTTACGTCTTATTATGTCCATGGCTGTTTTTTTTTTTTATCTCCACTTTGGTTTCAATGCAATTTTCCATCCTTTTATTATGATCATATCCTCTATAATTGTTTTTCTTTTACTTTTTCCCTCAGGAACCAAATAATAATGGCAAAAAGATTAGTGGAGGAAGGAACAAAGGCCTGGAATTCGATCTCACAAAATACCAACAAGGTTCAGTGGGAAAGCATGGTTTTTGAGATTGAAGGACAATTTATGAAGATTTCTCGTTGCAGTTCTAGGTCTCTAACGCAGCAGGTCTTTTTTCTTTCTCAAAAATATATACCTCTACTGCTCCTCATTTACATATACAAATGCATAAAACCTATAGGGTTTAGGGTAACCTGAAATATTTGAAGTAAAAGTTGAAGGTTTTAGGTCTTGGGCCAATCCACTTATATCAGTCTCTGATTTCCTCAGTTTCAAACTCTTGTTTATCTGACCCTAGTGACAGCTTTCATAATTTCTAATCAGACAATTTGGTGTCTCCTGGGAGCTCAATAATGATGGAAACCATAGAGCCGTCATTGATGCATCCTTTCATCTTCACTCTAGGTTTATTAGTATCAATTGACCTTGATAGTTTTGTCAGTGTTTTAAGACTTATGTGTGACTTTAGGACTTTGAGCTTCTGAGGAGAATTTGTGGCTGCCAAGAATACGTGGCGCAAGAGAATTTTGAGCAAATGTGGTGTTGGTTATACCCCATAGCATATACATTATCAAGAGATTGGATAAATGCAATGTGGAGTTCTACATCACCCAGATGGATAGAAGGATTTATTACAAAGGACGAAGCAGAATCTTCACTTCAAGGTCCAAGGGGTCTTCAAGAGCCTGGGACATTTGTACTCCGGTTTCCGACCTCAAGAATCTGGCCCCACCCAGATGCCGGTAGCTTAGTTGTGACGTATGTTGGGAGTGACTACGCTATTCACCACAAACTACTTTCTCTTGATCATGTATATAGGTGCGTAGTCCACATTTTTCCTTTTGTTTCTAAATTAAAGATAAGGGGTATCGGAATTCCGAGTGTGTAACTCAGAGTTGATTGGCAAAAGTAAATAACAGATAAGCAAATGTCTCTTATTTTAGGATAAGCAAATAACAGACCAAAACGAAGTTGGGATTGAGAAAATTAATGACATGATACTATTTCTCTATTTGAAAGTACTAGATGGGTTTCTTCAGGAAAATTCATAGTTTTTGTATTCTCCAACATTAGTGTTTTCGGGTTTTGTTAGGAGTTGGGCCCCTTTTTAATTTTTTTTTTTTTTTTTTTTTGGGAAAAAACCAGAATACCACTCAAGATTGTAAAAAATATTAATTTTGACACTCCACTAAAAAATAAACAATTACTATTCAATTAATAAAGACAAAACAAAAGCCTATAATAGCAACTAATTATTTAGAATAACATAAATAATAGGCCTGCAAAAAACCACAGTAAACCATCTACTTTTTTCTTTCTTTTTTTTTTTTTTTGTGCTTTTAGTGGTTTTTGGTCCTCGTTTTTGTTATGACCTGGTTTTTGTCGAGGAAAACTCTTCCTCTCATTTCCTTGTATATTAATTCTTTTCAATAAAGGGTTCTATTTTTTTAGGAATAAAAATCTCCAACATCAGAAATAGGTAAAAATTTAATATAAAAACTTTTTCATTCATTTATTAACACTAAGAAATTAATGCAATTACCTGCAGAGCAAATTTTCTATTAAAAAAAAGTTGTAAATTTAGAAGAAAGGCTGTAGTTTTCATGATTGCAGTTCTCCTTTGGCATTCTCAGAGACAATTTGGTTATAAACTGCTAAATGTTGAATAATTTTGATGTTCTTACCACTATAACATGACTTCCATCTCAACAGAAGAAAAAAAATTTCACTCATACAATTGTTTTTTCATTATTTGATTTAGCTTGATCAGGTCATGGCATTGTATAATTCGATTTGTTAGTTTCTATAATGGGAGAACTAGCATGTTCACAGTACAATGAGTTGAACCATCAATATTCATTTTAAAAAATGTTTATTATGAATCCTGATCAACCTGGCTGACATTAGTTGCCTGCCTTGTTTTCCTTCTTGTAGTTCCGCAGAGAACGAAAAGGATGTGAAACCGCTACAAGCCATGCTTCTCGAAGAGCCTGAACTCTCAAGATTGGGAAGGCAAGATTATCTCATTACTTTATTCAACTTATTTTCTCGTTTGTAATGAAATTGTATTGTGCAAACCACCATAAATAACATTGAAAATTTTACTTCGCCGGAAAATTTGCAGGATTATAAGAAGTCACTAAGCACTGGAGATGCATCAAATCTTTCTGCTCTTCTTTGCAGATCAATTTTGCGGTATCTGCTTACTCATCTTTGGTTCATTGTTAGGTTTGTCATTGTTTAGAAAGAGAACCCTTTTGATATTCTTGTCTATGACTACTTGGGAGTAATTATTTTATTTGACACACTTGAGTTTTGTACTTCTTTCCAGTTGTCAATTTTAAAAAGAAAAGAAAAGAAAAAAAGAAGTATTTATTTCAAACCAAGATTTAGAGGGCATTTAGTTTATGTATTCAGAATCATAATTTAGAACCATTTTCGTTTTACGTGTATTTTTTGTCAAAAAAAAATACTGTAGAGAACTATGAATCATAATTCAAAATTATGAACGAATATAGAAAATAAACGTCCCCACTGGTGATGTCTGTTTTCATGCACAAATTTAATAGAACCTCTTACATAACGTTACAATATGTTTATAATAATAATTGTATTCAACCTATATGGTACCATTTGTCTCATTTTCATGTCCCATCTTTTATTCCTCACATGTAAACTGTTTAAAGACCGGATTCATTATTTGGTGCTTGAACGTGACTATCTTAAACAATCTGGATTTGAACACTTTCACCCTTGAACTTTTAGGTTTTTGACAACTTTGATCCCAAATAAAATATAGATAAATGTGACTTAAAAGTTATAAAATTGATCCCATAAATAACTTTTAAAAAAAGAATTTCCAATTAAATAAAAAAAATTGTTAAATTAGTGAATTAGATTCATTAAACTTAATAGGTAAATAAATAAAACAAATAAATTAGTATTCAAAATGTTTAGATCAGTTACGAGTCTGGCAATTTAAAGTGATGTTTTACCTAAACTCGTTTTCACTGTACATGTCATATTTGAGTCAATTCGAAACTGAGGCAATTATTATACTATCAGACACCGTCTGGACCATTGATATATATATATTTCTCTGTAAAATATTTGAGTGATGTTTTTCTTAAAAGATGTACAAAAATATATAATATATCTCATTTTCACTGAAAAAAAAAATATATAACATATATATATTCTCTAGTAGCATTCCTTGTACGTTTATCACTACTAGACTATTACAACAGATCACTTTGTTAGTTTGTTATAACTAATGTGGATGCATTAGTATTCGTACGCATGATATGTTTGAAATTCTAACAAAAAAAAAAAAAAAAAAAAAACATGTGATCTTGAAAACACGTGGTGAGGGCGGTGCCCGTGTACTTTCTTCCAGTGCCAACCGCGAGGCGAGTTGGAGACAGGGTTTCCTAACTCATGCCACTTATTTCCTCCATGTCATGCGCTCACTTTTCCTCTCACCCAACTTTGACTTGTTTTTTGAGCCATTTTTCATCTTCCCCATTTGACTTACTTACGATGGCTGTGTTTAGAATTGATTCTGTCTTTATTTTTTATATTTTTTGAGAAAAAAAATGAAAACGTTCTCAAAACGGCATTTGATATAATAAAAACAAAAAACGGATATGAAAATAATTTTTTAATTTAGTGTAAAATGAGAGATAAATAAAAAATGACTTTTAGTCATTTTTTATTTTTTTCGTTCATTTTCTCCTCTCTCGAGCAGAAAGAGAAAGAGAGACATTAACAAGTTTTTTATACTGAAAATAATCACTTGATAAAACTATCAAACGCATTTTTAAAAATAATTTTTGTCTGAGATTGAAAACGTTTTCAATCTCCTTTTCATACAAAAAAATAAAATAATTTTAAAACGAGTTCTAAACGCGTCTAATAATTTTCAGTTCTTAGCATAACCTTCAAATTGGTTGATAATAATATAGGAACTTAATGCAAAAATATTTATATATATTATATATAATGTTCCATAAAAATAAAAAAAAATATTTATATTTTTATTATTTTTATTTTTATCTTAATTAATTGTTTCTGATTCGTTGACTCTTATTTCTTTTGAAATCAACGTGAAATCAAAAGGTTCAGTTAATGAAATATACAAAACTACTATTAATCCTTTGTAGGATACGACCCATCTAATACGAACGGATTTTAAAAACTAGATCAAATTCAATGCTTAATTTGGGAATGAGAAAACCTAAATTCTAAATCATATTTTCAACATAATTTTATGTTAGTTTATAGTGACAGTACTAGTTTTTCATATATTAATTCATCTGTGCAGTAATATAATTTTCTTCTAAATCCATATTAATGTAAATAGTTGGGATTAAGGGTAGCTAATTAGGTAGTGGTTTTAGAAACTCGCATAATGTGTAAAGTCTAGGGTTTGGTGAGTTTCAAAGCCAACTTCAACACACAATCAGGATTGACAAGTGGTGGAGAATATATGGTGACAGCAAGGGGCTTTCACACGATCGATCCGCAATTCACACTCATTTTTCTTCACGTTTTCTTCATTGGTAACTTATAGGTAATTTAAGCCTCATTTATTTTACCGATTTAAGTTTTTAATTTTAAATTTTTACAGTAAAAACTCAAAAAATATCACTTCTAACTTTTTCTGTTACAAAAAAATTTTTTAAAAATATCACATCTCAACTCGAATTGAAAACTTAAATTTACAAAGTGAATAAGGTCTTATAAAACGTCAATAATAAACATAATAAATAATAAATGAAAAATTGATGAAATTATTTTTAAAATACGTGAGTTTAAATTTTTACTTCTTATTTTTTATTAATATTTTTTATTAATATTTTTTAAAAATAATTAATATAATTTTTTGACTACAAAGATAATAATAAAAAATAAATAATAAAAATTTAAATTAATATATTATTAGAGATATTTATCTCTTTTTTTTTAAAATAAATTAATCTGACTCATTAAATCTAAACTTAATGAGTTCTGGTCAAGTTATACTTGCCTCCAAAGTGAGGCATGGTTATACAGATCTCGTCTCTTTTTGACTTTTCCTTTTTTTTTTCTTGTCTTTTCCTTGAACTTTTAGATTTTGTCAAAATAATTTTTCACGTTCACTTGTCCAAAATATTCTCATTGAACTTTTTCACCAACCCATTTTCTGAGATTTTTGTCAAAAAACCTAAAAACTAAAAACTATATATATAATTATCTAAGGCAGATTTAACAATTTAAAAATCTATTTATTTTATTAATTTAAATTTATAATTTAATTTGAGATATAAATTTATATGATAATTTTTTATTTTAATAAAAAAATTAAATATAATTATTTTTAAGAATTTTTTTATTATAATAAAATTAAATTTTAAATTTGGATAAATAAAATAAAAATTATCCAAATCTCAAACGCTGTACAGATCTGCGTATTGTTAAAGACATGTATTGATTGCTACCCACTGTTATACTTGATGAGTTGAAAAGTCAAATGTTGTAATGATTCAGCAAAAAAAAAAAAAAAAAGAAAAAAAGAAAGTCACGTTGTTATGAAAAAAAAAAAAAATCGAGAGAGTACTATTTATTTTCAAACCAATTGCATGGTAAGAATTAGACACCCTAATTATAAGTAACGATATCATTAAAATTGCAAAAAAAAAAAAAAAAAAAAAAAAAAATTAATGAGTACAAAATTTATAGAGATTTACCCTAAAATGAGTCTATATTTTCTTTTAACCATTAAAGTATTTTCATTACGATAAAGAAGATGTTATAAAAAAAAAAATCACACACCACTTAATTTTGTGTTTTTTTTTTTTTTTTTTTAACCTCTCTAATTAAACCCCAAAGACAACACCTTTTATAATAAAAATTAGAACAACTAAAATTTTTCAAGTGTGAAATCCCAAAACTTTAGCTTAATAAAATTTTTTTTTCTATCCGTAGATCCATTTGGTTAACGAAATAATCGTCAGGGTAATTAATTAGGTTCCATAACTTAACATTGAATACTAACACATAATTGTAATAAATTTTGTATTTTTTCTCAGGGAAATTTTTATGGTAGGGCAAGTTTTTTTATGAGATGTGACTTTATGTGAAAGTTTTTTACTGTAACAAAAAAATTAGATGTGATTATTTTTGAGAATTTTTTACTATAACAAAATTTGAATTTTAAATTCAAATCAGTAAAATAAATATGACATTTTAAGGGGGTGATCTACAAGCTTTATCAGATTTCACATATATAATTAAAAGAAAAGATGATTTTTTTTTTATTTTATACCTTACATTTTACATTTTGGCGCCATCAAAAAGTCATATATTGCGCTTTGACATTTCAAATTAATGCTAAATACATACATTTCTTTGGCCAAAGATTTATTTTTATTTTAAAAGACATAAATATCCCTTATATTTTTGAAATTTTAGTTTTTCCTTTTGTTTTCCTTATTCTCATTCTTATTTTTAAAGGGAACTTTTTGGACTGTTTAAGAGTTAAAATTGACTATTGAGTGAGAAAATGTACGAATTGAGCATAAAAATCTAATTGATGGTATAAATGTGATACAATACAAAATATAAGATATGGTTGCTTGATATATAACATTAAAAAAAATGATAAAATAATAAAAGTAAAATAAAATAAACCAGACAACCAAAAAAAATCAAGTGTGGCAGTCGTCAATCCTCAACTTGGTAGGAAGGAAAAGTAGAAAGAAGGAAGAATGTGGATAGATTTTAGGAGAAAAAATGAAAATGTAGGTTGTTTGGTAGGAGAGAAAAGAGAAAGAAAGAAAAAATGGAGTGAAAAATAATATATGTAGGCTCTACTATTTTTTTTTTTTTTTCATAAGTTGGGCAGAAAATGGAATAAAAAATGGAGATAACTCATTAAAGTGAGCAAAGTTACTAAACTACCATTTTTTCCATTAACATTTAAGCAAAAAATTTAAAGTATAAAAATAATTTACGAGTAAATTTTTTTTTTCTCTCAATTTAACTTCTAATACCAAACAAAGTAAGTTAATTTTTTTTCATCTTCTCATATCAAACAACATAAAAAAAAATCAATTTATTTTCTATCATTGCTATTTTTCATCACTTTTATATTTTTTTTTTATCTTATTTTCTTTCCTTCTTACCAAACATATAGTTAATCACCCTCGATGTGATCATACGCTCCCTTGTTTGATTAGGCATATAAGTGAAATTTTCTTCAACATGATCAAAAATTCAAGTGTCTCCACAACCCCACAAACTATACTTCATGTCATATTTTAAATCTGTCGGATAAATACGGGGACAAAATCATGTCTAATTTTCTACAGGGACCTTTTTGCTTAATTATTTAACTTATTTGATACTACTGAATATCCTCTTAAATTAGATATGATCATCACATGATCACACCATTATCTGGTCCCACCAAAACAAGGATGCGAAGTTTCACGAAAGACTCGTGTGGGATTCAAGTAGTGGATAACCGACACTCGCAACAGTAATTCACGGATTTGATATAATATACTGTATTATCATGAGCTGAATTAAACAATACGGCGTCGCTATCCCAGATATGTAGATGACATGGCGAGACACATCAAGCTGAACTCATGATCTGGGAAAAAAGTGTCGACGGAGTGTGACAGACAAAAACAGATACTTTGGCCCGCCTAACATTTGATAAGAAAGCACTTTTTCATCCTTCTCTTTCGGTTTTAAGAAGAATTCTGTATTACTTTACTGTGTATGCACTTTTCTTCCTCGTCCTTCTTTCTCCTCTATGCATTTTTTTCCTTCTTGTTTTCTTCTTTGCATGTAATAATCTAAAGGGCTTCCTTTATAGTTCTCTTTTATCTCTTGAACTTCTAAAGGTTTGTTTTATCCCTTTTTCTATGGTGTTTTTCAGGTCATTCTTGCATTTTCATAGCCTCAAGTATGTGAAAAACTTTTCTCAGAGAGTTGATAGAAAAAGAGATTGAATATATATGTATGTATATATATATATATATATATATATATATATTTATACATTTGATATTGAAAAAAATAAATCTATATTTGATTGTATTTCTACTAGTTGGTTTGTCTTCAGGCACTGAACATTTTGGTGTTTGTACATGTTTGTATGTTGGAGGCACAAAAACTAAAACTTTGTTTATTATTCTTTTAGATGCACTAGAAACTACTATGTATTTAGATCTAAATTCTTCGGCATTACCCTGTTGTCTTAGAAATACATACTTCTGTTTTAAGCCATATTCAAGAGTATTCTGACTCTTCCTGAGCAGAAGAATGGACAGAAACATGTCTTATATTTATTTCTGCTTGCTGAATTAGCAGGCTTTTATATTGAGTTTAAGTTTTAGCCAAATTTTCATCCCATATTTTGCAAAAAGATGGGAAATCACCAAGTTGTAGCATTCTACATCGCGATATCTTGTGTTGCCTTTGTTATATCGAAGATTATTATCTCTGTACTCCTCTACAAGAGATGGAAAAGAAAGCATTTGGTTTATGAAGACGGCTTCTCAGGTACATACACTTAAAGAACTATGGAAGTTCTTTTTTTTTTTTTTCTCTCTCTCTCTTCAGAAAAAGAGAGAATTTTAGATATGCTGATATGAAGTGATAGGCTTATTCATGCAGGAGGTAAAATGGTTATGTTTAAGTCTACAGCAATGCAGTCTCTGAAATCAAACGTGTTCTTGAAAAAGACTCTGAAACTGAGCAACAAGGATATAATTGGTTCTGGAGGGTATGGGACAGTTTATAAGCTGATGATAGATGAGTCCACTGCCTTTGCGGTGAAGAGACTGAACCGAGGAACCGCCGAAAGGGATCGGGGTTTCGAGAGAGAGTTGGAAGCTATGGGGGACATAAAGCACAGAAACATTGTAACTCTTCATGGATACTACACTGCCCCTCACTATAATCTTCTTATTTATGAACTAATGCCTAATGGGAGTTTAGATGCATTTCTACATGGTATGCATTTAAGGTTCAGATCAATTTTCATTTCTTTGTTTTGATCACTTGGGAGTTGTAAATGTGCGATTTTAGGTGATGTTTGGTATTTGGGTTCTGCTGCAGTGCAAACCTAAGATTTCGGTTCTATTACAGTATTTTTCTCTCACAAAAAATTTGAATTTCAAAAGTCATAATCAAGAACCCCGGTCTAAAACGGGCCCTTAGTCTTTCCCTAGTGATGAGATCCAAGGTTTCCAAACCTTCATTTTCAGTGCTAGTTTTGATGATTGTTTAAGTAGTCAGATGAAAGCTGCAATATGAAAGATTATAAAACTGTTTAGATATTGCACTAAAATTGAAAGTCACAAGGGAATTGAATTTTTTCAAGGCTCAAATTTCCCTAGACATACACAGTTACTCCATGTCTTGTCTGTTATTCCTAAACCAAGTAGAATGGCATAGACCACCATTCATTTCGTGGGGTGGTAAAGGTACTCATTCTCCTTGATAAGGTCTTGGGTTCGAGTCAGTCCCACCTCAATAGACCGGATTATAAGTAAATCCAGTTAACGAGGAATCCATATGCACTAAAATTGAAAGTCACAAGGGAATTGAATTTTTTCAAGGCTCAAATTTCCCTAGACATACACAGTTACTCCATGTCTTGTCTGTTATTCCTAAACCTAGTAGAATGGCATAGACCACCATTCATTTCGTGGGGTGGTAAAGGTACTCATTCTCCTTGATAAGGTCTTAGGTTCGAGTCAGTCCCACCTCAATAGACCGGATTATAAGTAAATCCAGTTAACGAGGAATCCATATGTCACACGCAGATGTACTTACTCCCCTAGAGTTACCTAAACACGCTATACTCTTATCTCTATAACTAAAGAAGAGTATAGAATGGGATAGATCTAAGCCCAAGTATATCTGCTTTAATATCATGTTAGAGAACTACTAATTCTGAAAGTTTAAGCTTATAGAAGAGGGCTAGTGCTGGATTTTATGTATGACTCTAAATATTATTTAACTACCTATGTATAATCCAGGGAAAGGAATGAACAAGAAGCTTTTGGATTGGCCATCCAGATATAAAATAGCACTAGGTGCTGCAAGAGGAATTTCCTATCTGCATCATGATTGCATCCCTCACATAATACATAGGGACATCAAGTCTAGCAATATATTGCTGGATCAGAACATGGAGGCTCGGGTTTCCGATTTCGGACTCGCCACTTTGATGGAGCCGGACAAGACTCATGTCTCAACATTTGTAGCTGGAACTTTTGGATACTTAGCTCCAGGTATAGATCACCGAACTAACAATGCTTCTACAAACTTTTTCCCCTTTTGTTGGTTGAGGATGTTATAAAGAGAATTGTTGTCTACAGAATATTTTGACACAGGAAGAGCAACAGCAAAAGGGGATGTTTACAGTTTCGGAGTGGTTCTGCTTGAGCTTTTAACTGGAAAGAAGCCAACAGATGAAGCGTTTTTTGAGGAGGGAACCAAACTTGTAACTTGGGTAAGTAGTGAAAAAGACTTTGAGTTATATTTACTTACGTTTCCTTATTAGCATGCTCAGATATTCTTTTGAATGGAAAATGGCATGGTGTAAGTGTTTACATCATCTTCTGCACGAACTTAGCTGCCTAGACACGCCAAGAAAACCACTTCCATGAGAATAGATTTGTGGTAAAATGTAATAGTGGAACTAATAGGAAGTATCTGAACATCTTATGCTTTTATTGGGGTGAATTTAAGTGGTCAGAAAATTTCTCTTTTAAAAGACTTTATATGCTATTTTTTGGCATCTTATCTTCAACTGAACTAAACTTCCTGAAGTAATATCATATTAGTTTACCAATTCTCCTCAAAATTTAAGCCATTCGTATAAGGGAGAGGTAAGTATATATACTTACCTTTATTAGGAGCGTTGACTTTATTTGTATTTATTTTCATCTTGGTCAATGCCTTAATTTGTAGTGAAACATGTTAAACCTCTGTACTCTCTTCTGGTGAATTCCCTCCATTCTTCTAGTCCGACACAAATTTTCTTACTTTTATAATTCTTTTTTTTTTTTTTTTGTAAAAGATTCATATGAAACTATTAAGTATAATTGATGATGTTTTCAATATAAAAATGATATTTTCTATTATTATCAAAAAATTATTATATTTTCTATTTGTTTCTTATTATGGAAACATGTATAAATAATGCAGATATGGTTCAATTTGCAATCTATAATTAAAAAAAAAAAAAAAAAAAAAACGTAAGGATCGTATAATCTTTTTTATTATGAGAGCATAAACTTATTAGAAAGTTATAATTGAACATATATAAAACCACGATTCAACAAAAGAAAGAAATTTGTATTACATATTTTATGATGATTATTATTTCAGAAAATTTTCAATAAAAATATTTAAATACATATATGTATTTTTTTAAAAGGCAATCAGCTGAAAAGAAGCAAGTAAGCAGGTAGGTAACTTCTCTAACTTGGTTGAAGTACAATATTTAGCAAAAAGGGATTAGAAGATAAATTTTTAATTATAAAAATATTTAAATAGATTTGTATATAAATGCAATCAGCTTAAAAGAAGCATTAAGCAAGTAAAATTTTCTCTCTCTTCGTTGAAGTACAAAAATTAGAAAAGAGGAATCCCCTCTTCTATATGTGATAGATATAGATTTTCTTTTTAGTTTCTACTAATCAGGAAGTGCACCAACGTTTTGCATTTTAACAGAAAGCTTGTGAAACCATAAATTATCTTCTGTGGTGTTAAATTCAATCCTAATTACCACCAACAAATTAGTTTAGCGGTAAGGATGCATTTCTTTCTTCTCTTTTTAGAATGCACTCAGGGTTCAATACTTCATAGCCCATTTTAAGACCCTAACTCGACTAATGTATTGTGGGGCGTTGAGTGTGTGGTGACATGAGTGAAAACTAGGCCCATCCTTCAAAACAAGTGAGTTAGGTCATTTCTGTTACATTCCAAAGTGATGAACGGGACCAGCATGATAATAGCAGCGATCCCCTTTTTTGTTGAGGCAAAAAAAAAAAAAAAAAAATCCAATCCTAATTGATATCAAGAAATTGACTTCTTGTTATTGGAGCAGGTGAAGACAGTTGTTGAACATGAGAGGGAAGAGCATGTAGTTGACAGAAACCTAGAAGATTGCCCACTTGAGGAGATAAACAGTGCATTCAACATTGCAACAATGTGCCTTGAATCAGAACCATCCAAGAGGCCTTCTATGGCCGAGGTTGTCAAATTACTTGAGCAACTAAAAACAAAAAAAGGTTGTATTTTGATGGATTCTTAGTGTATATTTGCTTAATCTTTTTCTTTCTTTCTTTTTTTCCTAGAAAGTATCTTTGCCTAATCAATATCATCCTTTCTTCAAGTATTAAACTTCTTTCTTTTTTTTTTTTTTTTTTTTTTTTTTTTTTTTTTAACAATGTTGAACAAACCAAGAGTTAGATGGAATTACCTGTCTCGTTTGGCTATAATATTTTCATTTCCTGTGTATCACTCTTACGTGAGAACTAATAACAACAACAAAATAAAATAAAACTGCAAGGGGAGGAAAAATAAATAAATAAATAAAGAGAAAAGAAACTAATTGGATTTCTAGTTTTGCACGAAGTGAAACTTTGGCTGTTGGAACAGAGGACTTGGATACGGAATTTGGCTGGCAGCCTTCACAATACGCCAATCACATTAAGTTGAGATGCAACTCCATCCAAAAAAAAAAGAAAAAAAGTTGAGATGCAACCAAAAAAAAATCCCACAAAAAAGTCAAAACAATAAATTATAAGAATTTGGCCGTCTGCCACCATCATTTCTTAATTTTTTAAGTGACAGTTTAATCCTTAAATTTTTTTTATCGGTAAGTCTATGAGACTAATTTCTATGGCGGTTAAAGTTGACTACATTTTTAAGATTTAGCAGCAGTGCTCATATATCCATTACGTAATAAGTTAAATTTTACAAAAACAATTGCATGAAGTGCAAAATGGTCTGAATTTTGTGGGTTCTCAAGGGTATTGAAGAGAATATTTTATACCATATGCTATTGTTTCTGCAAAAAACCTTGCATATAATGGCACGATTGTCTATGTCATTTGGTCTATAAGAAAGTAGCAATTTGTAGTTTTTAGGGGTGCAGAGTACATGTAAGATGAGAGATCTAAGCACTAGACACATGGATGTGTAACACTACCACATGACACTATCACTTCCCTTAATACAATCTCAATGCCATAAATGACCAATCAGGCCAACCTGCAGATTGCTTTTCCTATAAAAGAAATTAGGTGATTTTGGGGGGAAAAGAAGCTTATTTTGTTTTCTGAGTTTGCTAGAAACTGTACATGTAGGTTGTTGAGAAAAATGCTTTTACCATTGAAGTTCTGCATTACTTCCCGGTAAGATCCAAGATACACGCATAACACAAAACTGACGAACAACATTTTGAGTAATAAAAAAAACATGCGAAGATCGAATGAACGTTAAAGTGTCTATTGACGGAAAATAAATTTGGAAAAACTCAACTCTGATGGCAATCTACTTGAGGTTTGTTGCCAACCCGTTGGCAACCGAAGCTTTTAAGGAGAGAGAAACTGGAGCTTCTCCAAAGAAGACATCAAAAAGAGCAGAAGCAACATGTTCTGATTCAATTGTGGCATCCACACTGGAAGGAATTAGCCCATCCGATGAAACGCTAACCTATAAATCAGAATAAGATATGATTGTTAGGAACATGACCAACATATTAGTGTTTGATCCATGACATGCGTTGCAAAACGCAATTTCAACCATCTGTATCATGATTATGAAGAATATTCTGATGATAAAGACGTGAAAACGACGAAGATGAAAGTGAAAATAATCAAACGAGCACAAAATTGTAGTGCACATTTGAAGAACATTGTTGTGTGACTGCTGAACTCCTACTTACAAGCATTTTGGATGGGTCCAGCCAAGTCAAGAATATGAAAGTCCCTTTCTTAAGGGGTCGCCCCTGGAAGATACTGCGAAATGTGGACAGAGCAGTTTTGTCGACAGGCGTGGGTGATTTGATTCTTGGAGAAATGGCATCGTCCAAGGCATCCCAGAAAGTTTTACCATCTACGTCTCTAACAAGAACAATCTGTAATGATTTCTCCAAAGGAGCTGCAACCAAAGAAAAATCACGTCAGCAACAATTCTCCCTGCCCTTTATGCAGTAACTTTTTGTTGTTATTACCTTGAAAAATTGAGCTGAAAGCAGATGAATCCTCTTGAATTTCAGCAGCTGATCGTCCGTTCCATGAGTCCAATTTACTGAAAACAGATGGATTTACGTAAAGGCCCGCAGCATAGACCTTAACACTGATGATTGCAAAGACTTTTTCCCTGAATCCTGCAAAGATACATATGATGCCAGAGCCCGAATAACTACTTTTTTACCTAAAAGAAAACAATTCATATACAATCTCGTAACATTTCAAGACAAAGTTGAAACATTAAAAACTGAAAGCAGAATTTGGAAAACAACTTAATACATGAACGTATTTTGATATCATTGATAAGATGCTAACAGAGCCCAAAACAATGAGATACAATCACTGGCGCATCATACTAACTACGCTTGGTTCACATATTGCATCACATAATTTTGTAGGAGAAAGACTCGCATTCAGCACAGAGGAAAATCTTTATATACAGAATGTATTTTGGTATTACATGAGTTTACCAGTTCCAAGCAATGACAATGAACTTGAGCAACTTGGCAAATTCAAAGTCGTCTGAAATGCCACTTTCGTAGCAGGCTCTTCAGCGTATTCTGCACTTCCAAATGCAGTTACAAAAGATTTAAAATTAGTACCAAGTTGGACAAAAAGTAATAAGGAAATGGCATGACTGTAAGAAAATATTTTCTAAAAGATTTTTCAACTGTCTTTAATCCTTAATAGATACAGAACCTAAAGACTAGCAACTGAATCTGAATCTGAAGTGTCCTGTTTTCTAATTCTTTCATAGTTCAATAATAAGCCCTCATAACAAAAAAAATTTGGTCACATGAGTTAATTAGCTCAAATGTATAGATGTCTTAACATAAAGCAAGCTTGCTAATCATAATCCCAAAGTTACACCACAGAAGTGAAACATTATTATCTTTGCTTCCAAGATCAAGTTATGCCAAATAAGAAATCACTTTGAAGCATGCTATAACATTTCTACAATACTAAGAATAAAAATTAATTCAAGACAATAAAAATAAAGAGAGAACAATTCACGTTGATACTAAAAAGGAGGGAACTGAAAAGCCCCTAACAGTGTTAAGGGCAACAAAAACCAATCTACTTAGCTCACATGTTACAAAACATTATCCACAATTTACAATTTTATTTCGGTCCTAATTATACATGAATGAGGGAGGCGCCGGTTTTGGGTAGGAGATAAGGCATACTTAGGCCTCGTTCATTTCACCGATTCGAGTTTTCAATTTTAAATTTTTACAATAAAAAACTCTCAAAAAATGTCACATCTAACTTTTTCTGCTACAGTGAAAAACACTCAGAAAATGTCACATCTCAGTTCAAATTGAAAACTCGAATCCGCGAAGTGAACAAGGCCTTAGAATAAGTCCAAAAGGCGTGTGAAGTGTGTGATTCTCTTCTAATCATTTCTCCTTCTTCTCTCCGTCACAGAAATTCTACTGGTGAACTACTATAATTCTTGTGTGCGTCCTTGGTTTGAGGTTATTGCTCTCAATAGTTATTATTAAAGGATTAGGGCGCTTAATCTGAAACAAAAGCATCCTACATTATACCATATAACTCTTGGCAGCCACCAAACATTCATATCAACCATTTCTTAAGCAAAAACTCCAAAACGAAACAGGAAAAAAAACTCAGTCCAGCTCGGTGCAGGTCTTGAACTAAAACCCAATTTTTTTACACATGTAATACCAGTGATTTTGAGCGTGGCTAGTGCATTTTTCAAGCAAAATATGAAATGTGGGAATTCCACTTAAAACAAATGATCATTATATCATGTAAACAAAAGCAAGGCGTAAATAATTCAAAAGGGTTGTTGGGAATTTCTCTCACCTGAAGCTGCGGAAGCATTCAAAGAGAAATAGGTATAGTTTTTCTTGCTTCTCTGAAGAGTTAAATCCGAAATGGAGTGAGATAAGGCAAATGAATTCTGGGTTTCGCCCAATTGTGAACTTGGATTTGGTTTATTTTCAAGGAAACAAGGTCTGGGTTTGGAAATGCAGTTTCTGGAAGCAATTGAAAATTGAGCTTGAACCCGCATTGGCGTCCAATTTGCTTCGGCTCCAAACATTTTTGCTGCCTTATTTTAATTTTAACAATTCTTTTGGCAAAGGACGATTTTATTTTCAGTTTTCTATCTGATTATATGTAGAAAGCGAATTTAATAATGTGGGCTCGCGTGAGTTCATGTCCTATGCATGATGAGAAGGTGCCAATCCAATTACAACTGCCCTACCAATCAGTTCAGTTGGGACTTCTTATTTAATTAAAAAAAAATATCACATTTAATTTTTTTTATTACAGTAAAAAATTATTAAAAAATATTACATCTCAACTTAAATTAAAAATTCAAATCGGTAAAATGAACAAAACTACAATTACATCATTATTGTTTTTTTTATCAATCATTTATTCCCATATTTTCATGCTAGCTCCTTAGTTTTTGGGGAATTTTTTTTGTACAAAATGTTATTTTATCCTAGCTCCTTAGTTTTTTAATAGTTAGATTTTTTTTTTTTGAGCCAAATTAAAACTTATTTTTTGTAGATTTTTGTGATTAGGCTATTTAGAATTTGAGTTGAGATGTGATTTTAAATTTTTAATTAATTTATTTGACTATTTGTAAGAGTTTTTTACTATAACAAAACTTAAATTTTAAATTTAAATTAACGAAACGAATGAGACCCATGTTTAAAGGGACAATGACCAGTATTGGGAGTTGATTGGGAATGGGCGGGTGGATTTGATCTCAAGTTAATAAAGCACTAGATGAGAAAGTAAACTAAGAAAGGTAAATGAGCTTAAGAATTTATGGTTATATACTTTTAATATGAAGGCTATATCCACTTCAGCGTGTTGGAGTTTTTATATATGAATATGAGAGTAAAAGTACAATTATAATGGTGAATTGGAATGTGACAGAGAGGAGAAGGGATTTTTGAGAGAGAATATGTAGAGAGAAAAAGTACGAGGTAGAATTCACTTTACTAATTTAAATTTATGATTCGAGTTAAAAAATTAGATTTAATTTGTAAAAAAATTGAGTTTAATTTAAAATTTAGAGTTTAGTGTTTAAATATTGACTTATTTAAATTTAAAATTTAAATTTTGTGTTCACTTATGCAAATGCCAAACTCTGCATTTATATTTAAAAAAACTGATTAGTCCGCACCTGTAACTATTTTCTCCCATTAATAATTCAAGTAAAATCACACACAACACAGGCAGGATATGTAGACATACAGCCCATATGCATATGTTCTCCAAAATGTGAACATTCGCCTGTATTAGCACAAAATCAATTGTTCTTCATAAATATATATATATATATATATATATATATATATATATAAACATGTAATAATCTGGTGGCGGGCATTATAAAGGCAACAAAATACAAACCCATACTAAAGAAAGTCCAACTAATGGTCCAATTAGCTAACAAACGCAGCTGAATATATGGTTCCCAAGTAATACACAAATAATAATCTACCAACGCTGATTATTTTCGGATGCAGCACACATAGTACTAGCTATTTCGTCCCTTGATGTTGTGAGATTTTTTGATTAGGATTGTGATTCTGATTCACATTTTGATCCACATTGAATGAATTAATTTCTACTATCAGAACAGCGTCCCTCATGTATTAGATGAGTAGATCATCATTATAATTATACATATGTATGAAATTATATGATACAGTACAGCCATCGGAATTTATATTTGTTTCTCACTTAGGTATATAAAACCTGATTTTTCATATACCGAATGTGCGCTTTATACAATTCCTTAAGAAAGAATGACTTTTTCAATTACCTTTTTCTTGAGTTGACACGGTTTGACCGGCAGAATAGAAAAATTCCCTTTTCTAGCATTAGTTGACATTCTTTGTTCATTGTATCCTTAATTGATTTAGGGTTGTTTTCTTTTAAGTTTGATCCGATTCTTGCACTTTGTTTTTAGGTTTGTTTAATTTAGATCTCGTTTATTTCGTTTATTTAAATTTATAATTTGAGTTAAAATATGATTTTATGTGAAAATTTTTTACTGTAACAAAAAAATTAAATATGATTATTTTTTAAAATTTTTTATTATAATAAAACTTAAATTCTAAACTCGAATCGATTAAATGAACGAATACTTAAATTTTACGGTTTTCACGGGAGCTTATTTCCTAATCCATTCGTGTTGGTCTCCACGGATCTCGAGTCAACATGCTTCTCCAATCGACACGCTACTTCTTCACTCAATCTTCAACCAGATTCCTCCAGACTTTCACCTAAAAAGATTACACACGTGTACCGTTAGCTACGAATTTTACACCTAACAACTTACATTTATATACAATAATACATAACACGCTACAGTATATATCTTTCATTTATATTTCTCACCCTTTCCCATCTAGATTTATTTATCTTCTCTCTTATTCTCACTTTCTTTTTCTCTTTCACCTCTAAAATGTTTTACATTTTGTTATTTTTATCAATGGTTTAACTATTTTTAAAAAGAACACCAGTATTCTTAAAAAGAAAGAAATACTAAAAAAAATCTCTCAAAATTATTGACTTGGAAAGAAAAGTTATTAACATATTGAAATACCTAGAATATGCAAAATAAATTTTTGAACCCATCCAACATTGTTAAAACTTTGAAATCAATTAAAATTTACTATTAAAATAGGAGAAGTTTTGTCCTTTTTTTATTCTACTTTATAAAATATTTGCTTCTATATGTGTTCCCATTAGAATAAAATTCTAACTCCGTCGCTAGTCTAATTTGTGAATGTTCATATTAAAAAAATTATGCAACACATAACTACTTCCAATTACAAATCATAATGGAAACACTAATACAACCATGAAAACAACAATTTTTATTAGTGGAGTTAATTAACAGTTCCTACCATAAAAATTTTCTAATTTTACTTTTTTTATTTATTTATTTTATGGGTGAGTGGATTCAAACTTTAGGTAAAAATGCAAATCATTTATTTATGATGTGATCCGGACTTTGTTTTTACCCATTACTAATAAACTTGCCTTTTTTTTGTTATCCTACCACAAAATTTGTTGACTTTAAATTGTGTCATGGCACTTTTTCTTATTTTATTTCCTTATGTTAAATTCCACTTCTCAAATTTAAAAGCTTATTTATGCCAATCTAATACTCGATTTAAAGTGTTTATGATCATATCTTATATATCTTTATCATTAGCACATTCGATAGGACTATGGTGGTGCGCTCCTCGTAGTCGAAAGGTAAGACCTAACCATATAACCATCGACAAATATTAATGTCTAACCCTGAAAGACGAGTTTTCTTTAACAAATAATGATAATAATAATAATAATAGATGACTCATATTGTTATCCTCTTCCTTTTAGATTAAAATGTAAAGAAACTAAAATAACTTTTCAAGAGCATCAGGTTGTGGAGCTATGTTCTGTACTATTATGGTTTTTTCTTAGAGCTTTTAATTAATTTAAGTTTGGAAATTAAAACGTTAAGTGTTTTTATTATTATTATTATTATTATTATTATTATTATTATTATTATTATTATTATTATTTCATGATTTGCTCGAGACAAAGGCCAATAGTTAACTTGAAACGATTGGGATCTTAGTAGATATATAAAAGCCCGTTTAGTTCGCTGATTCGAGTTTTTAATTCGAGTTGAGATTTGATTTTATGTGAGAGCTTTTTACTGTAGCAAAAAAGTTAAATGTGATTGTTTGTGAGAGCTTTTTACTGTAGCAAAACTCGAATTCTAAACTCGAATCAGCGAAATGAACGGGGTTCTTCTCTATATGCAGGATCATTATCAAGTTATTCTTGACAGTGCTTGGTTGATAATTACACCTTAATTTTTGAAAGCACCAAGGATCAATCCTAAACACATTGTGGAAGTTGTAATGTAACAAAACGTTTAGGGTTCATTTGGTTCCTAAATTTGAATCTCTTATTCGAATCATTATTCATGATCGCTACAGTATTTTCTCTCACAAAAAATACACATAAATCGAAAATGGTTCAAATCACATGATTTGAATCCATGAACCAAACGGACCCTTATTTTATATATAACAAAGCGATGCAACAACTACCCTGCAAAAAAAAAAAAAAAAAAAAAAAAAAAAAAAAAAAGAAAAGAAAAGAAAATCCTTATTATTATACTCTTAAAAGTTTTGTTATATAAAACAAGAAATTTTATGGTAGGAATTGTTATTTTACATATTAATAACTCATTAGATTAATTTTTCAACGGTCTAATATGTGAGTAGAAGTATTTTTGTGTCGCGTATTATAAATCTCAATGCGAACACTGAAAGAACTAACTGTTAAAAAACTAATCAAACAATTAAAACAACAATTATTACCGGTAGCGTAAATTCGAAGGAAAAAAAATGCCTTTTAAGATAGAAAAATGGCAAATTTTAGCAATTGAATTAGTTTTTTTAGAGGTTTGTTTTGTGAGTAGAAGCAGTTATGTGTTGCACGCTATGTACACTCACAAATTAAATTGTTAAAAAAACTAACTAATAGTTTAAACAATAATTTATGCCGGTAAGATAAAATAATAGTTCCACCCACAGTAAGAGTTCCATAAAATAAATGTCTTGATATATGTTTAACCTTATTTTATTACATGTGTATGAACATCCTATTACTCTTTTATTTGTAGAAGTTGGATGTAGGAATGTCAAAAATGTGATCCCATTATGGAATTTGCTCAAAACTGTGTCAATACTATATAATTTCGCAAAAAGAACTGTAAACTTTACACTCTGTAAAGAGGCAAATTGCAAAGTTGTGCCAAAAGTTTAGCCCAATATACATGGAAAAGAGAAAAATAGGTTAAGACTTGAGATGAATTAAAATTAATAGGTCAATAGTTTACATAAGTTAATAAATAAATTAAATTATTATTTTCGTCCATAACTTGTTTGGTTATGAACTATAACTTGACAAATTATTATTCATAATTATTCTATAATTTGTCTGATTATGAACTATAACTTAATAAATTTGTTTATAAATTATCTGATTATAAATCATAACTTAATAAATTATGATCTATTAATTTCTATAACTAAAAATTAATCTATATACTTTTTTAAAATTTTTCATATTTACGTATTTTTTACTATTTCCCAATATATAGTAGGAGGATAGAAAACGGCATGGTAAAACGTTAAACGTGAGCATAAACCCAAGTTTCACCTTAAATGGTAAAAGTAATCATAGAATGTGAGCATTTTTATTAAATAATAATAATAATAATAATAATAATAATAATAATAATAATTAAAAAAAAATCCTATCCTTGTTTGTTCAAGCAAATTCATTGGCGTCTATCTTGACTTCTTTTTTAACTTTTGGTAAATCCAAGGTTTATGAGCCAGTCAAATTGCTAAAAAGTGACATGGAATGGCAAGGGATGCCATACAGAAAGAAAAGAAAAAAATCCTATCCTTGTTTGTTCAAGCAAATTCATTGGCGTCTATCTCGACTTTTTTTTTTAACTTTTGGTAAATCCAAGGTTTATGAGCCAGCCAAATTGCTAAAAAGTGACATGGAATGGCAAGTGATGCCATACAAAAAGAAAAGAGATTGATCACGTTCACTTTACAGATTTAAATATTCAATTCAAGTTGAGATATGATATTTTTTGAGAGTTTTTTACTGTAATAGAAAAAATTAAATGTGACGTTTTTTGAGAATTTTTTATTATAAAAATCTAAAATTAAAAAATTTAAATCAATAAAATGAATGACACAAAAAAATAAAAAACAAGTGACACCCTCCCTCCGCGTCTTTTGTCCCTCTTTTTCCACAAAACCAAAAAAGATTCTCAACTTAGTAATCCCGCAACGCTCAGCAAATGAAATATTATAGCCGTTGGATCACCACTTTACATACCTTTTTTTTTTTCCTCACTTTTAAACGCCCCCAAACTGGTTCAACCCAAACATAGAAGTGTACTTTTTCTTCATCATTTTGCTACTTCCCTTCCTCTGCTTTCATCAGTAGCTAATCCGCTCATCAGTTTCAGTACAAATCAAATGGCTAAAGCAGCTCTCTCTCTTATGATCCTCTTTCTGTCCTTCACTTCAGGTATTTCTATGCGTATTTGTGTGTGTGTGTGTGTGTGTGTGTGTGTGTGTGTGTGTGTGTGTGTGTATATATATATATAGATATAGATATAGATATAGATATAGATATAGAGATAGATATAGACACACACGCCACTATTTTTCTCAACTTTGACTTCATTTTTAAGTTCTAACCCAAAAAAAAAATTTTGGCCACATTTTCCCTACATATCTACTGTGGCGTCTGACTTATGCGGTTCCCAGATCTGTTATAGTGTTTCCTCAGATCTGTTAGTGTGGTATCTACGGTGGCCACATTTAAGTTATAGTAGTTTGACACTTTGGTTTCCTTCTTCCTAGAAAAAGAAAGCTATTTTCCTGTTGATTCTTTTCACTCAATCTTCATTTCTACATAACTAACCTGATTTTGACCGTACAAAACTAAGCCCTTTAAGCTAAATCTTATTTGGAGCTACTTTTTTTACATGGAACAGTTGACTTTGTTGTTTTTGAATGTCTAATATGGTCAATTCACAAGAAAAATAAAAAATTATACAAAATTGATAGAATTTAAGTTCCGTTCACGTCACTGATTCGAATTTTGTGAACGGATTTGAGTTTAAAATTTGAGTTTTATTATAGTAAAGTTCTCATAAACAGTCACATCTAACTTTTTTACTACAGTAAAAAATTCTCACATAAAATCACATCTCAACTCAAATTATAAACTCAAATTAATAAAATGAACGAGCTTTAAAATATATACAACAGTTCAAAGCAGAACCCTACCGACAAATCTATAGAATTTTGGTTGTCATACTCTATGCCTTCTTTCACTTGAAAGCATCTTATCAGTCATTATTACCCTTTTCTAGTACCAAAATTTCTAATCAAATGTTTCACCTGGGGTTTTGCAGACACTCTGCTTGTGGTAAATGGGCAGGTAATTACATTATGCATTAATAATTAATTTTTCCATCCCATCAGGAAAGAAAAATTCTTAACATGGTAGATATTTTGTTCCATAATGGGCTTTCAATATTGCAGAAAACTTGGTGTGTAGCGAAGCCTTCATCAGATCAAGCAACACTTTTGGCAAATCTGAACTATGCGTGCTCTCAAGTGGATTGTCAAATCCTGCAAAAGGGATGTCCCTGTTCCTCACCGGAGAGTCTCATAAACCGCGCCTCTGTGGCCATGAATCTCTACTACCACTCCAGAGGAAGGAACAACTGGAATTGTGATTTCAGAAACTCTGCCCTCATTGTCCTCACTGATCCCAGTAAGTACTTTACGAGTGTTTACAGATAGTGCCTTTTTTTTTTTGTTACAATATCAAATCATACTATTAGCCCGAGTGGTAGGAATAGCCTTAGGTTAATTCCGAGTCGTAGATTTGAATTCTCAATTTAAATTGAGATGTGATATTTTTTTAAGAATTTTTTACTATAAAAATTTAAAATTTAAAATTTAAATTAATAAAATAAACAAAGCCTAAATAACACTACCAACCCTATTGGGATTCATAAACTGAAAAAAAAAATAAATAAAAATAGCCCATCAGAGTAACAGTAGAGTGATAGAAAGGTAATAGTCATGATATGTCATGTCTTAGGTGCTTTATAACTTATACCATAAAGTGTATTTAAATCTTATTTATTTTACTGATTTAAATTTATAATTTAAATTTTATTATAATAAAAAATTTTAAAAAATAATTATATTTAATTTTTTTATTATAATAAAAAATTTACATATAAAATTATATTTTAATTTAAATTAAAAAATTAAACTAACAAATTAATTCAAAATAAATATAATATTATGCTCTCTATAGCTAGATGTTACGTACACAACACTAGTGCAGAATGACCCCGTTGAACATGGCTAGATGTTACTTTTCTTCCTCGCTAGAATTTTTGTGCGGCTTTATAATTATCACATCATTGTCTTCCTTCAAAAAGAAAATTTTGTCGACACGTGGCATAGTTATGTGTCATCCTTAATGCAACTTCTTTTTTTTTTTTTTTTTTCTCATTATTTCTTTAAAGTGTTTTGCTTTATTATCATTATTCATAAAAGAAAACTGCTTTTTTCTTCTCGGTAATTGCTATTAATGGGTGTTGATCAACAAGGAATATGATGTTAAAAAAAAAAAAAAAAAAAAACTTTTGGATTTAGGAATATTTCGAGGGATATTTTTTGAAATATTAATAAATTTTTAGAAAGAATTTTCTCAACGTTAAAATTTTTATCTATAGATATTTTGGTTTGATCATCTTACGAAAATGTCTTGAGACCAATTTATGAAAATGCTGGTCCACCATGTGATACGTACCTACCTCTATAAGTTTTCCAAAAGAGAATTAGGCATGATATATACATACATACATACATACATATATATATGTCCCATTTTTTTTTTATCCAAAATCGATCACAATAATATTTCATCATAGATTATGTTAATTTTATATATATATATTTGGATAAATTAATTAAAAAACTCCCATTTTTTTTACATATCCAAAATCGATCACAATAAAAAGGAAATTCATCATAGATTCTGTTAATTTTATTATTTAACATTCTCTTTTTCATAACCGGTTTATTGACAAATTTGTCAATTATTTAGGTAAATTAATTAAAAAACTCAACACGTAAATATTTAAAAATTTACATATTAAAAACTGAGTTTGAGATATATTAAAAACTCAACACGTAAATAATCTGGGCTTGAGATATATTAAAAACTCAACAGATGATGATATTTTTAAATGGGGATAAAGAGTGCACAATTACAGGGGTTTGAACACAGGACCACCCGCTTTGATACTATATTAGGTTACCAATTTATCTTAAAAACGTAAAGTTATTAAGAGATAGACTAATAATAATTTTATATTTTAACATATTCATGATATTATGCTAATTTCTGTCGTTTAGCCAATTATAGTATGATTGATTTATATTGGCATGCATGTATATAACGTTATAATTTTGTGGTAGTTCGAACGATGTGAATCCTATTTTTGGGGATTTCTTTATTCTCAAAAGAATTGTGTTGATATGCAGGTTATGGAAATTGCATTTACCCTTGATCCAAAACTTTCCGAGAAAATACATGTACTTCTAGCTACAGAACTTGAAAAATGTTCATGGGCCATGTGTTATATTGCTAGCATGTACTCGTGTACTCAAATTTAGTTCTGTTTTAGTTCAATTCTGTTTAATTTAAGGGTTATTATTTGGCAACGAAATTTTAAAAAAAAAATTAAACTTAAATTATAACTTTATTTAAGTTTGTATTCTTTTGTAAAATTTAAGTTTGAATTTGAGTTCAAATTTTCCCTTCAACTCAAGATTATAAATTCAAACTCAAGTTAATGAACAATATTTTTTATATTCTTAAAAATGTCATAATTTTTTCATTTTAATTCTGATTGAGATGATTTTTTTCTATGTAGTTACAACGAAAAGACGAATAAAACTCCACCCATATACCCTATTAAAATTTTTCATCACCATTGAGTTCTCATTAAAATACTATATAAATACAAATTTAAGTTTTGACTCACTCAAACACAAACTTCAAAAAGATTCTCAATTCAAATCATAACTCAAATATGCACATCCAAACACAAACTCAGGCTCCGTTTATTTCGCTGTTCGAGTTTAGAATTCAAGTTTTGTTACAGTAAAAAGTTCTCACAAACAGTCACATTTAACTTTTTTGCTACAGTAAAAAGCTCTCACATAAAATCACATCTCAACTCGAATTAAAAACTCGAATCAACGAAGTAAACGGGCTTTCAAGTTATAACTTCAACTCAAGTTATAACTCAAACTCAACTTAAAATTATCACCCAAATCATCTTAACTCAAAAATACAAAATAACGATCCCTTACTTTTTCGATTAGAAAGTAATTTCTTTCAATCTCCAATAATTGCTCACATTTACTGTTGACAAACGGCTTGGCCTTCGAATCCTATAGAAATAATAATAGCACAACTAAATGTATGGACCCAAAAATATGTGGTAGTTTTTACTAATTAACATATGTACTACATCAGTAACCTGGACCTCTCGTGATCTTGCAATACAAGACAATTCTTAGATCGACTCTACCAGTATAAACAAATAACGCACATTAGATAGAACATCGAATGTTTTTTCCTTTTTTTAATGATATTTTCCTTAAAAGAAAAAAGTTTCTAGACCATTCATGGCCTTGGAACTAATGAAATAATATTTTGGCTTTTTTCATATTGAGCTAAATTGCCTCTTGTTTTTTCATTTTCTCTTTCTCATTGGCGCCCTTCAGATTACTTGAAAGCCAAGTTCTCTAGAATTGTTGTCACCCGCTCCTCTAATGATCCTAATCAGAGTGAGTCGAGTTGGGCCTAGCAAGCCCGATTGGACTTTCAGGCTACCCAGCCCGGCCTGAGTCAAAATAACGTTAAACACAAACATTATGTTTGCATCGAAAATGGTCTTCAATAAATAGGCTTAACATATTTTTCGTAATGTACTGAACCATAACTTGACATATTGCATAACAAACTTACTTACACGTGGTCTTTATTATTTTTTAGCTTTTTTCTATGATGTTTTTTTTTAAGTTTTCATTTTTTTTTTTTTATTTTCCATTATGTTTGCATCGAAAATGGTCTTCAATACTTAACATATTGTAATGTACTGTGCATATTGCATAACAACGTACTACACGTGGTCTTTATTATTTTTAGCTTTTTATGATGTTTTTTTTTTTTGTCATTTTTTTTACCATGTGTGTCGTGCCGGACCGGCTGTGGCCCCTGCATAGTGTAGGGTCGTGCTTGGGCCAGGCTTGAGGAGAAAAACTCAAGTCCGGTCCAGACCCGCGGCCCTAGTCCATAAGGGCCAGGCCAGGCCTAGGCCCAGGCCCTTCACCGGTCGGCCCTAGCCCCTGTAATTTTTTTTAAAAAAATTAATCAAAAAAAGAAAATATATCATATGCCCCTAAAAGATGTGATTTTATTGAATTGAGATAATACGAATAAGTACATATAAATGACTGCCTCGTTAAAAATCTTGCCAAGTAAAATCCGTTGGGAGATCAGCACAAAACCTTAGTGAAGAAAAAAAAAAGTGCAATAGGAATAGTAAATTACAAACCTAAGTCCATAAGATTATGTTATTTCTAAGTTAGAAAAATTGTCTTGCATTGAATCATCTGTGTATTATTGTTTTCGTTTTCTGACATCTTCCTAGTCTTTAACGCACATGGATGCATTATGTTTCTCTTCTCATCAAGAATTCGGTTGCTTACACTAAATGCTTGCTCCGATGCTATCGTTGACATTGGAGTTGTCAGAATGTTACGAGCTATTACAGACAGTGTTGGAAAATGATCGATCTTGCTCTTTCACCACTGTAAGATGCCTAGTTTGTCGTCATCGATTACAAAATTTACTTCAAAATATTTTACTAGTTCGGTAAATGCTTGTGTTGATGACGATCTTGCCATTTTCTCTTTCTTCTTCAAGAAACTCTATGACAATCCTTTAGGCCTCGAACTACTAGTTGATGTCGAAGTTTCCTGTTCTTTTTGGCCTGTGTTGTATTTTGTTTCATACAAACTAAATACATTTCCTAAAATTTTCTTAGCGTCAGTAATAGTTAGTTGCATATCAATTCCTAAATTTTCTGTTATAGTAGTCATCAATGATTCAGTCTCATCTACTCCACATCTAGGATCTAAAATGGTTGCTAATGCATATAACATAGGACAACCTAACCAATAACTTTTAAATTTAACTTCCATTAACTTAACTATATCTCTAAAAAGTTATGTATCCCTATAATAAGAAAATGTTTCTAAAATATTAAATAGTTGATGTAAAGCTAAATGTGCAGTAGGATAATAAACTCCAGAAAGTAATTCAGTAGCATTGTAAAAAACTTCTAAAAATTTAAAAAAATACTCACCAATATGCCAATCTATATCGAAAATTAAAAGTTGATTGTTCTTACTGTTTACATACATTGTGATGAGCTCCGAATACGGGAGTGCAACCTTCAACATTAAATAGGTAGAATTCCACTTATGTCTCATGTCAGTTGGGAACTTTCTTGAGCGCATTTGACTGTTCATGCAATATTGTTTTAATTCTTGGAGCCGAGCTCTAGAACTAGATATGAAGGATAAAGTTTCTCTAATATTTGTTAGATTAGCTTAAATATGTTCAATTCCTGCCTGAACTACTAAATTGATTATGTGACACGCACACCGTTGATGAAAAATTTCTCCCACCAAACGCTAGTTTCAAACTACGTTTAAACATGTTAATTGCAGTCGTGTTAGCTGACCCATTATCAAAAGTAATAGTTAAAACTTTATCTTTTATCCCATAAAACTCAAAAATTTCTATTATTTTATCAAAAATAGCTGATGCGTCATGAGGATATAGACATAAAAGAAAACCTATTATTCTTTTTGTAAAACCCATTTGTCATCAACATAATGCGCCGTGACACATAAATATCCAGTTTTATTGCACCTCTCCCATAGATCAGAAGTGCAAGATAAGTAGCATTAAAAGTCCTAAAATTATCAACAAGAGATTTTTTCATTGCATAAAACACTTTCATGCAATCAGAACGAGTTGCGTTTCTACTTAACCATTTAAATTGTGGGCAGAAGGCCATCTATATGAATTCTTCGAATGGCGCATCATCTACAAAAGAAAGAGGCGATTCGGCATTAACTAGAAATTTAGATAGTGCCTCACGAGCATATTGTGCATTGTATGTAAAATTTTACAACCCTTGTGATGTGAGTGATAGTGTTTGTTGGCGGGGGTCCACACTCCCAGTGGTAAACATACTTTTCAATGTCTATTTAAATGACCAGTACCCCTACCCTTTATTAGAAAAGTATTTTTTACAATACTTACATACCGCACAAATTTCCATTTCACCTATTTTTGCATTTGATCGGGGCTCTTCTGTGAAATGGTGTCATGTAGGAGAAGTTCGCGGTCTTTTTGCCCTAGTGCGTTCTCCAGCTTCCTCGTTGTGCACTGAAGCATTATCTACGAAGCATTTTCTGGTTCAGTGGGGGTGGGAGGCATCATTTCATCCTCAAAAAATGGCTCATCACCATGCTCAGGAAGAGCAGTGAAATCAGGGAAGTTTGATGCAGCTATTTTCTGAAAATTGATTGAACTTAAACTTTGTAAATGAAAGAGCAAGAAAATGAGTGATCGCGAAAAAAAAGTTTAGAATCAAAATCAAAGAGACAAGATGAGAGATAGAATGAGAGTGGAATGAGAAGTTGAGAGTGAATTGTTGTGTGGGATTTAAGGTGAAATTAATGGGTATTTATAGGGAATTTTTTGGGGGTTTTCGGATTGTGACCATTGGGCCCATGGGAGGCCGGTCACGGGCCGATCGTTGGGCCTGCGAAGGGTCCAACAGTCACAATCCGAATGGGCTGTGGGCCGTTTGGCGGGCCTAGGCCAGGCCGAATATGAGCTTAGGCCAAACTGGGCTTGGGCTGGGCTGCATGCCTTCATGGGCTTGGGTTGCGGGCTAAGAAGCCAAAGCCCAGCCCTAGCCCATCAAACGTGCCGGGCCGACACCACCCGACACTGTTACGGACATGGACGGCCCAACCCATTTGACAACTCTACCATAAATTTTGAGGAAAATTGTACTTTGTATTTAAAACTATATTAAATTTATACATCCATATTTTAAATTCATATTAAATTATTACCTTTTTCGATCAAAGGTTGATTTTGACAATATTAGTTGACCTAAATATCCTTCACATTTTTCAATTTTCTTTTTCTTATTGTTTCTTATTCTTGTTCTTTTTGGGTGTTTAAATATTTTCTTTTAATCAAAATTTGACTATGATGGACAGAAAAATGTATGAATTTAGTATAAGCACGTGGTCTATAATATATTTTGGTATCATGATAGAATAGGAGAGTGTAGGTACTATTTGTATACTGTGGATGTAGTTCGTTGCGTAAGGAGCGGGGAAGTACAAATTGTAAATAGCTCTCTACTTCTATCTACGTTAATTCCAAATTACTTGTCCTTTTTGTTGACGTTGATCCAATTCTGTGTTCTCTTCTGATTTGAATTTTTTATTTTTAATAATTTATAATTGATTTGGAGTTATTGGACGTCAGAACTGATTGAGTGGTTGAGATATGTTTGCCATTTCCTTAAAAAGGGCATCATATTTCAGTATATTCCTCAACAATTTTGAATTTTCTTTCTCATTTGTTGGGAAATTACAGTTTAATTTCTTTCTCGTCTGTTTGGAAAACTAGTAATCAAAATCCATCCCACATAAATAAAGTATTAAAAGGAAAAAGGGTGATTCCTCTTTTGTTGTTTTTCCTAATGCTTGCTTTGAGTTCGTAGAAGTATAATTTCTTTGATAAGAGGCATTTTTAACAGTTTATTAGGGACCGCCTCTTTTGTTGTTTTTCCTAATGCTTGATTTGAATTTGTAATTTGAGTTTTTATGTAATTTTCTAATTTGAGAATGTGATTTTTTTTTGAGAGCTTTATAAAAAAAATTAGATGTAATTTGTTTTTTTGAGAATTTTTTACTGTAATAAAACTTAAATTCTAAACTCAAATCGGTTAAGTAAACGATGAGTGCTTTAGGCATTTTTTTTTCCGTTCACTAAATTGAGTTGATGAATTCTATTATTAATTGTTATGTATACTTTTAATCTAGTATTGCTAAAGAAACTACCTTTTACCTTGCTTGGACGGCCAAATCTGTCGTTTGAACTCTTTTTTATTTTTATAGTTTATTTTTTCAAATATAGTACATGATGGGAATTCTTTTCAGTATAATTTTCATTAGAATTCATGTTTTGTTTTTCGATCCGTTATTTTATTGATTTAAATTTATAATTTAAATTAAAATATAATTTATATGAAAATTTTTTTATTGTAATAAAAAAATTAAATGTGACTATTTTTAAAAATTTTTTATTATAATAAAATTTAAATTTTAAATTTAAATCGATGAAGTAAAATGACTAATTATATCTCTAATGCCGTAACTTCTAATTAATAATTTCTTTTTTAAAAAAAAAAATTCTCCTACTCAGCAATATTATTTTCTGGTGCATAATATAATGGAATAAATTAATTGGTGCATTAATCTTTTTCCCTAAAAATAACTACCACTCTTTTTCAGAAAAGACTGAAAAGTACACAAATCGCGTTTTTGACTTACAACTCAGACAAGTTTACTTATGAAACGTGCACATTCAAAACCTACACTTTTGTAACGGAGATTCGATTGGTGGCCAAAACTGACACCCATGGACTTCAAATATATATATATATATATATATATATATATATATATATATACACACACATATTTTATAATTGTTTCTGTGAGCAAGTCTATTGTCTTTATACACACATATTTTATAATTGTTTCTTTAAATATTAATTGTTGAAATAGATAGATTTGGCATCAAATGTGCCCATTTCTATTTGCAAAGAGGAAAGGAAGGGAGAGCGACTTCAATAATCTGGCGTCTTCTGATTGATTTGATTGTGAGTTTCTCTTGGAGCCATTTGCAAGATTCTCGGTGATCATCCATTATAATTTCGACTTAAAAATTATTTAAAATTTTTGTCTTCATTTCCTTAAAAATAAAAATAAATATTCTCCTTTCAAAACGTACCCATCACGATGCGTACCAAAATTATTTTTAAGAAAATGAAAAATGTGTTCCTATTTTGTGTTGTATAACCAACTTGCATAAATGAAAAAAAGGCAAAAAAAAAAAAAAAAAAAGGAAAATAAATGAATAATAGAGAATCGAGAGGGTCGCTTTGCATGTGTGGATAGAATTTTCTAATTATTGCCGACAAATTCATAGTATTATTATTTAACAAATTTGAAAAATGAATGCCACTTTTATACACATAAAATAATCGAACTTAACAAAGTACCATAATATGTAAAACCATGTACGATCTTTTGACAAATGAGGTCCGTGACCACTAAATCCTTAGCAAAGCATAACTAAGTAAAAGCTTGTTTTATATTAGGAGAAAGAGGAAAATAAGTCAAAATTTGAGATGAATTAAAATTAATAGGTCAATAGTTTACATAAGTTAATAAATAGGCCATAACTAAATGGTTCCTTATTATTCATAATTGTCCATAACTTATCTAGTTATGAACCATAACTTGACAAGTTATGACCTATTAATTTCTATAACTAAAAATTGACTTATTTACTTTCTTAAATTTTTCATATTAGCCTATTTTCTACTATTTCCCTTTTATATTTTCGTATTTATCCTCGTATTTCAATTGGGCCACTCGCCGCAAATCTCTCTCAACACATCACCATTCTTCAACACACACAAAGAGTGAAAAAGAAGAAGTAATGAATAAAAGAAAAGATCAACTTCAAGATATAAAAAAGGAGAGGAAAACGTTACACAGAAGGGAGAAAGAACTATTTATTCTTCCTGAGAAAGAGCTGGGAAAGAGGTGGAAGAACTTTTTTACTCAGCAAAAAAGAAACATGTTTAAAAAAAAAAAAAAAAAAAAAAAAAAAAAAACTAAAAAGAAGATGCATAACAAAAATATTTTTTTTAATTATAAAAAATTTAAAATTTGATGATTCTATAGTAAATTCTTAATTATTTCTTAAAATTTTGTTTCCTAAAATGATTTTTTTTTTTTTTTATAAAAATAGTGTCATTCTTTAAATTTTATTTTATTAAAAAAAAAAACTCTCTCTCACCCTCTCTCGAGAGGTGTGACTAGGATTTCGAGTTTGAGATTCATTTTTAGGGCTAGAGTTTGGCATTGCATATGGCAGTCACCGGACTCTTGACTCTTAAGAATGTGGGTAAAGTCATACAGTCCAATTTGCTGTTAATAGACGTGGTCCATGGGCAATAGAGGTATAGATATGGTGAGTTAGAGTAAGGTATCGTCGTTGCTCTAGAGTCTCAGCCCCCTAGTTGATATGGTTTTGGGATGGGGCAATGGGTGTCTTGGGGCGAGTGGTGCTGGAGGTGGAGGCATGGAGGATTTTTTTGGGGCAAGGAGCGAGAGGTTTCTGACGAATCTTTATTGTGGAAGCTTCAACGAATCTTTTGTTTTTGTTGTAGGTGGTCGCGATTCTTTTGCGATGACTTTGCTCAAATCCAAGTTCTTTATCCTCCGTACTGTGATGGGTAGCTTGTTGCCGGATTTTCTTCTCATTTGGGTTGAGATCATTTATAGGTTTCTTAATATTTTGTTCATTATAATAAAAGTGTTGTTTTACGCCATATTTATTTATTATAATAACAGAGGTAGTATCCTCACATTTCAATTTTCATTATGTGTCCCACTTGTTTGAGTTGGTTATCAATTGTGTGCGTGTTTGTGTATGACTAGATTAGTTTTAAACCGCATCATTTGTGTCCCTAGAATTCAGGGTTTGGTATCAGTTGACTGATTTTATTAATCAAATGTAGTGGTTCTTTGTAATGAACTTTAGTAGCGTTCAATTTTGTTTGTATCGAGCGGGTTTTTCCCGTTGAATTTCAACACTTATGTTTAACCCTATGCTTCATTCGTTTTCACTGTTAGATTCAGTTAATGTTCAGGGTCAAATTCCCTTTTAGTTAGTAGTTATTTGCAACCATTAAGTACGTAATTTGTTAATTTTGGAATGAAAATTTCCCTTTAAATTATCTATTTCCTTAAATGAATTTGTTTCTAAAAATAGAACTACACTTCTCTAATTTGTAAACAAAAACTAAACAAATTCGTATAATTTCAAAAATAAAAATAAAAATAAAAAAATCGTATTGAGTACCTTTTGTTTTTAAAGATAACAATACACTTCTCTAATTTGTAAATGTGTTCTAAACAAAACCTAAACAAATTCTTCTTTTTAGATTTAAAAAAAAAAAAAAGTTCTTGTTTTTTTTTTTACTGAATATAAATAATTTTGAATTGAGTACCTTTTTAACTACATTTTATTTTTCTTATTGTTTCTTATTCTTGTTCTTTTGGGTGTTTAAATATTTTCTTTTAATCAAAATTTGACCATGATGGAGAAAAATGTATGAATTTAGTATAAGCACGTGGTCTATGGTCTATAAAATGACGTTTAGATTATGTATTTAGATTCACGATTCAAAATTATTCTCATTTTATATATTTTTTTATAAAAATAAATATTATAAAAAATCATAAATTATAATTCAAAATTATAAACGAATATAGAAAATAAACGCCCTCGAATATATTTTGGTATCATGATAGAAGAAGAGTGTAGGTACTATTTGTGCCCGTTCACTTTGCTTATTATAGTTTGTAATTTGAGTTGAGATGTGATTTTATGTGAAAATTTTTTACTGTAACAAAAATTTAAATGTGACTGTTATTGAAATTTTTTTACTGTAACAAAATTTAAATTTTAAATTTAAATCAATAAAATGAACGGAATCAAAGTATATTATGGATGTGGTTCGTTGCGTAAGAGCGTGGAAGTATAAATTGTAATTAGCTCTCTACTTCTATCTACGTTAATTCCAAATTACTTTTTGTTGACGTTGATCCAATTCTGTGTTCTCTTCTGATTTGAATTTTTTATTTTTAATAATTTATAATTGATTTGGAATTATTGGACGTCAGAACTGATTGAGTGGTTGAGATATGTTTGCCATTTCCTTGAAAGGGCATCATATTTCAGTATATTACCTTTTACCTTGCTTGGACGGCCAAATCTGTCGTTTGAACTCTTTTTTATTTTTATAGTTTATTTTTTCAAATATAGTACATGATGGGAATTCTTTTCAGTATAATTTTCATTGGAATTCACCTTTTATTTTTCGATCCATTCATTTTCTTAATTTAAATTTATAATTTGAGTTGATATATAATTTTATGTGAGAATTTTTTTCTGTAGTAAAAAAATTAAATGTGATTATTTTTGAAAACTTTTTACTGTAACAAAATTTAAATTTTAAATTCAAATCGATAAAATAAAAAGACCAATTATATCTCTAATGTCGTAACTTCTAATTAATAATTTCTTTTTTAAAAAATTATATATCTATATCTATATTTATATAAAGAGGTTAATTACTCTCTCTCTCTCTCTCTCTATATATATATATATATATAATGTCTATAGTTACATATAAAAGGGAAGATGAGGTTAGAAGAGTTTTGTACTTGAACTAAAGATACAATGGTCAATATTAATTAATTCTCTTTTTACTTTGTATTCAAGTACTGATCAAAATATCTCCATATGAATTGTGTATTCTCTCACATCTCATACTTCAATATATAACCTATTTGTCACGTGTTTTTTTTTTTTTTTCATATATTGCTAATACACAAGCATGTAGAAATGCACTAATATAATAATAATGCATTATATGTTACGAGTAATATATATTACATATGGATTATTATATAAAGCTTTTGTTTTCTCACAAGAAATATATAAAAAGCTTTTTTTTAATTCAAAGAAAGATGTGATTTTTTTGTGAGAGTTTTTTTGTAACAAAAAAAAAGTCATATATTATTTGACTTGTTAGAGTAATGCACTAATATATGATGTTATTATATTAAAAGTACATTTGCTAAATTTATTTTTTGGTTGGTAATAATTCTTTAATACTGTTTGGACTTTAATTAGTATTCAATTAGTAGAGTTAATATTATTTTACTCTATTTTTTTTTTTTAACCTTGATTCAATTTTCGAATTTTAATACTGTTATTTGACTTGCTATGCTAACATGTGAATAATATATTATGTTAACATATTGAAAGTACATTTGTTAATTTTTTTAGTTGATTGGCAATAATTTTTTGATACTAATTCGACTTTAATTAAATTTTAGTTAGTAGTGTTAATATTATTTTAGTCTCAATTGTTATCAATACTAAATGTTAAATTAAAAAAAGTTAAATATATTAAGTTGAATATTTTTATTAAGTTAATATTAAATAGTAATAAATTATTGAGTTAATAATTTTAAGTTAAATATTATTTCTTACGCACGTCTCTCATGCTAGTAGATTATCTCTCTCTATAAAAAGAGAGATGAGATGAGAGTATAAAAATTGTACTTCAACGTCACCAATCTAATGCCTCAAACTTACTTATTTTTCACTTTGCTTAAATCTAATGATTTAAATTTAGTTCATTTGACTTGTTTATCTTCTCACACCACACCTCCTTTCTTAAGTTTGTCTTCATAAATGATTATTGATAGAGAGTAGATCGTGCATTTGTTTCTTCAACCATTTTTTGTGATTATATATAATATAACTTTGTTGATTTTTGGTCACAATCATAATATTATGTATTTCCAATTTTATAAATTTTCTAAAGAGTTAATATTATCATTATAAACAATATGATATTACTTTTTAATTTGAAAACAACCATGGTTATATAAAATCATTTTGATACATTGTATTATAGTAAAACATACTCTTGATATCTCGTGTTTTTTATAATATTAAAATGGTACATTTATAACATCTTCTGAGTACCCTGAAATTAATTTTTAAAATATGTAATGTCTAAACTATCATTCTTATCAATTAAATAGAAATTAATATTTTTTAAAAAAATCTAAAAATATTTTAAAACATTAAAATATTTTAAAATAATAATAAAATAAAAAAGTTAATGATTTGTTTCCTAAATATATTAGTTTTTTATTAATTAAATAAAAGTGCACTAAGATTATTGTACATCTTAAAAATCAGCTGCAAGCTAACAAAAATATATTTTTAAAAATGTTGAGATACCGCTTTAATATTATCAAAAAGACATGATACTAAAAGCATATTTTGCTAGAATAATTTTATCCTAATATAAAATAACATATTTAATACCCTACTTTTTTGCTCCAAACTATAATATTATTTTAATTGCTATACCTAGGTTTCGTCTTAGTTTTCATAAAATTCTTTCTCTTTTTCTATTATTTTATCATAATTAATAAGTTTTGAATTTTGAAAAATTAAACTTTTAATTGGAAACGGGCTTCACACGTACTACTGTGTTGAGATACTTAAAAGTGTATTATTTACTTGATAATGAGAAATTTATTTATACAACAATTTAAGAGTTTTTTCATAATTTTTTATATTTATAATTTATTGTATTAGATATGTTGGGCCTGTTTGTTATTGTTTTCGTTTTCATTTTTCACGTTTTTCGAAGTTAAAAAATGAAAACGCACTCTAAAAACGTGTTTGGCATAAAAAATTTTAAAAAATGAAAACAAAAACGTTTTTGTCTTTTTGTGAAAAAATGAAAACGAAAAAAGGTGTTTTCATTTTCTCGTTTTCGTTTTCTGTTTTCTAAAAACGGATTTCACTTTTTTTTCCATTTTCTTCCCTATTTTCTGAAATCGTTTTTGTATTATATATGTTTATTTAATATATTTATTTAATATATTATTTATTTAATATATTTAATAATGTTATTTATTTAATATATTATTATTTAATATATTTAATAATTATTTAATATATTTAATAATGTTATTTATTTAATATATTTATTTAATATATTTAATAATATTATTTATTTAATATATTTAATAATATATTTATTTAATATATTTAATAATATTATTTATTTAATATATTATTATTTAATATTTTTACAAAAAAAAAAACCACCAAATGCAGCTTTTAATTTTTTTTTAAAACCGAAATCAATCTCTAAATAAAATTATCAAACGCATTTTCAAAAATAATTTAAAAATAAAACTAAAAATATTTTTATTTTTATTTTTGTACAAAAAAATAAAAATATTTTAAAATTAATTCTAAAGGCACCCGTTATTTTTATAATTTTTTAGTATCAAATATAACTTTACCTTGATATTTACCTTTGAAGATAGTCCAGATCTCCAGACGACACAACACAAATGGCTCACGGATAAAGGTCTTTTACTTTTCAACCATCATTTCGAATATTACATATAAACCAACGCGTCCAAGCGTCACTCACTTATTCTCTCCCTCCCTCTTGCCCTTTTTTCCCTCCCCAAAATCCAAATGATAAGGAACCAAGGGAATTGTGTGGGCTACTTGGATCCACTCAATTAACAACTCCAACATGTGTTCTATGTTAAAAGAGAAGCTTCTAAGCCAATGACCTATTTGAAAATTTTTTTTTCCTTTCCTTTTCTTCCTTCCTTGCAAGCTTTCCTTCAATACCCAGTTGTCTTTTTGTGACCATTCTCTCTGGCTGCGAGAGATTGAGGCAAATTTCTCATTTGGGTTTTTGATTTTCTTGTGATTTCCGCAACTGGGTATTGCTCAGAATGATGTCAGTGACATGCCACAATCTTGATTTGGGAAGGACCGTTTTGGATTTGGTCGCTTGTGGCTGTTCTTCAAGTGCTTCTTATTCACTGAAAAACCACGCAAAGGTAAATTCTAAGGGAAGAAGTTGTAGAGTTTATGGAGTTCGGAAATTGGTTAAAACCGCGCGTTGGGAAAGAACTCGTTGTCAAGTCTCTTCCACGAAAACTGCTGAGCCTCTACTTAGTGGTAAAAAAATGAATAAAGTTCTTTTTTTGGTATGGATTTTTTTTTGTTTTTTTTTTTGTTTTGGTTGATTATGAGCTTTTGGTTTACTTCTTTGTGTTTTGAAACAATACAGGTTCTGCTCAAGGTCCTCCAAGAGTATTGGATTTGAAAGAGCCAAAAAGGCCTGTTTCGTTGACTAACTTGTTTGAAGTTGTTGCTGATGACCTATTAACTTTGAACCGTAATCTTCAGTCGGTAAGCCTTTTTTTTTTTTATTTATTGTAATAATGTTGTTACGTAAATTCAGATATACTTTTTACTCGGCTATGCTTTAATGCGTTCTGAGCTTGTTGATGAATCTGTATCTAGATTTATTTATCTTTTTATTGCTTTTTAGAATGTGATGGTGATGTATGGTTATCCATTCATGACATTCATCATCAAAAGTGTTAAGAAGTTTGAACTGAATCCATGAAGCGAAAATTAAAGACGCGCTTGGGGATGATTCTGATAATACCTTGCTAAGGGAATATCTGATGTACTAGCTGTGATACTTGTGGTTGAGGTTGTGTAGTTGTGAATTTCTTTCTAGAAGGAAATTACTAACGGGTTGCGGTGGAGTGCTGCAGTAGTTTAGTTATGATGAGGGAGTGACAGTGATTCCTCACCTTAAATTCTTTCTGCTGTAGACTAGAGGTAATTCTGAAATGAATGCCTAAGTACGGCAGCGGCGGCGGCGGCATTCTCTGCTATCAATTTGCCTGTTATCCTAGCATTCGCTATCCTTTTCTAAACCTTACACAGAATTGGTTGGAAGAAGATGGGGAACAGAAGTAGGAAAGGACTTGGGGCCTCTGCTCATTTCTGAGGGGCGCAGTCATTGTTGTAAAGGGGCCATTGTGGCATTTTGCCTATAGCAATTGCTGATTGGTTCCGTAAAGAACTTGAATTTGCAGTTGCTTAATAGCAAATCTCTGAAAGTTGTTTTTCTGGTTTGATGGTTTATAGAGAATGGTCATTTTAAACATCCAAAGCATCTCATAATCTCTCTTTTTTCTTTTTTTTTTTTTCTTTTTCTAGAAATATTTTTACATATTGCTTGTTGCAAATTGAAACACAATTTTGCGTTTGTTCTTTTCCTAGTTGGGGTTGGGAGATGGTGAGGTGTATCATTCAGCTAAGCCTAACTACAACCTCCATGCATCATTGTAACACAATTTTGTGTTTGTTCTTTTCTTCTATATAAATTGGATACTGTGAAATGTTTCTGTATTCGCAGACCGTGACAACCACACTCTGTATGGTATTTGGTAGAAAGAGTTAAGTAAAAGGGTGCAATTTTCCCAGTCTCTGTAACTTTATATTGTCAGCATAATAAGTGCAGTACTCTGGTTCTCACTCATATAATTCATTATCTTATGACTATACTCTGAAGTACTCTACCTGTGCTGCAATTTTACAATAAGCTTAGTACATTCGTGATGGTACATAAATAATTATATTTAAGGTGTATAAAATTTTGAAGAATACTTGAATGTCTATTCTATAATATTATCAGCTCTGCGAATGGTTCTATAATTCATCAACAGAGAGCAAGACATGCGTAAATATTTAATCTGAAGTCTTTGCTTGCATTGACTATCCTTAATTTCTAATTATTTGTCTGACAAAAATGCTGTTTTAGGTTGTTGGAGCAGAAAACCCAGTTCTGATGTCTGCTGCGGAGCAAATATTTGGTGCTGGTGGGAAGAGAATGAGACCAGCTTTGGTGTTTTTAGTCTCAAGAGCAACAGCAGAACTAGTTGGGCTAAAGTGAGTATTCTCAAGGTATCTTCTTATAAGTTACGTGCACTTGACATTATGTGCAGAAGATAAGCTTCATCTTAAACTGCTTACATCAGGGAACTTACCACAGAGCATAGACGTTTGGCGGAGATTATTGAGATGATCCATACTGCAAGCTTGATCCATGATGATGTATTGGATGACAGTGATATGCGGAGAGGTATGTGTTCGTATCCTTACTGGAATGAACAATAAACTTGTAGTTTGTGGGTGTTTGTCATTTCCAAATGAGCCAAGGACTAGTTTATTTATATATTTATTTATTTTTGTTGTTATTATTATTATTATTATTATTATTATTATTATTATTATGAACAATAAACTTGCTTTGCTTCCACTGACATATTACGCTTTCATATATCTTCTACTCGTTGCACTATTTTTTTTTCAGAAAATTCACGGTTGTCTGTACTGATTTACAGGGAAGGAAACCGTTCATCAATTGTATGGTACAAGAGTGGCAGTACTTGCTGGAGACTTCATGTTTGCACAGTCGTCATGGTATCTTGCAAATCTTGAGAACCTTGAAGTCATTAAGCTTATTAGCCAGGTAAAATATGTCAATTTTCTATTGCAGAAGCCTTAATGGTTCACAAGAGATTACTTACTTTTCTAAAGTCCATTCATGTAATTCTTTTAGTGCTGTGGCAGGTAATCAAAGATTTTGCAAGTGGTGAAATAAAGCAGGCGTCGAGCTTGTTCGATTGCGATCTTGAACTTGACGAGTACTTGATCAAGAGCTACTATAAAACAGCCTCATTAATTGCAGCTAGTACCAAAGGAGCTGCAATTTTTAGTGGGGTTGAAAGATACATATGTGAAAAAATGTATGAATATGGTAAGAATCTTGGCCTGTCCTTCCAAGTCGTCGATGACATATTGGACTTTACGCAATCGGCAGAGCAGCTTGGTAAGCCTGCAGGCAGTGATCTGGCCAAAGGGAACCTCACTGCGCCGGTAATTTTTGCTCTTGAGAAAGAACCAAAACTCAGAGAGATCATTGAATCAGAATTCAGTGATACTGGTTCGCTTCAAGAAGCCATTGAGTTGGTCAAGAATTGCGGGGGCATTGAGAAGGCGCAGGAATTAGCAAAAGAGAAGGCAGATCTTGCAATCCAAAATCTCCAATGTCTTCCTCAGAGTTCCTTTCGAATAGCTCTTGAGGACATGGTGATGTTTAATCTCGAGCGGATTGATTAAGGAAGCAAATTTCAGACCGTCGGCTGATGATGAGGGAACACATGACAGAGAACAGTTCCTTGCCTTAAGGAAAAAGAAAAATCCTCTGCCATGAGAAGTGTTTTCTGCACATTAGCGAGTCTTCTGCCAATGACAAGCTGCTTGTGACTGGCTGTACATTTTATAGAAAGGGTAGCTCTTTATATTGCTTACTCAAATTACATTTTTGTTGCACAATTGCTACAAAAACAAAATAATATTCTAAAATTCTTGTAGAAGAAATATTCAAGGTAATCAATAATTTTGAGCCATTTTATTTATACACATACTTTTATTTTCCCCCACTTTTCTTATATCATTCTCAAATCAATCAGTATGGAAATAATTGAAGGAGCTGAAGAGAAAGAGCACGGTACTAGTTTAATCAGTGACATTAATTCCACCTGGTAACAGAATCATAGCATAACAATGCAATAAAGGGGAGAAATGGCTGCTTGAAGACTAATGGGCCGTTTATTTTACTGATTTGAGTTTAGAAGTCGAGTTTTATTACAGTAAAAAATTCTCAGAAACAATCACATTTAATTTTTTTGTTACAGTAAAAAACTCTCACATAAAGTCACATCTCAACTCAAATTAAAAACTCGAATTAGTGAATTAAGGCCTTATTCATTTCACCGATTCGAGTTTTCAGTTTTAGATTTCTACAGTAAAAAGCTCTCAAAAAATGTCACATCTAACTTTTTTGTTACAGTCAAAAGTTTTAAAAAAATATCACATCTCAGTTCGAATTGAAAACTCAAATCCGTAAAGTGAACGAGGCCTGAGTGGTTCCTAAACTCAATTGCAATTTTCACCTCGAATTGTGAGAAAAACAGACCCTATGCCTATTTTACCGCCATAAAATTTCAAAACCAGCTACATTTTACTTGTCCATTCTCCGCGGATTGGGCCGACATCTAACAGTGAGCCCGCTCCTATATATACGCAAGGCCTTGAAATCAAAGGAGAACGACAAGCCGTCATTTCCATCAAGTGAGTCTATCGTCTTCTTCCTCAAAATCCTCCGTCAAGTCACTGGAGAAGGTTGCTCGCCATGTTTGGACAATGGAGGAGCGTTGCCAAGGAGGCAGTTGATCGCGCACTCATTATAGCCAAGTTCTGTTGCCTCCTTCATGTCATCCCCAACTACCTCTGCTCCTCTACCCTTGTCCGTACCCTACCATTATCAACCTTCTCTCTCTCTCCTCTTCCTTCTTGAGAGAGAAAGTGAGAGATTGTGCGTCGTATGGTATGTAAGTACGAGCGGTTTTCTGGTGTTTGCAGGTGCACGGCCCCAGCATGCTCCCCACCCTGAACATCACCGGCGACGTGGTCATCGCCGAACACGTGTCTCACCGCCTCGGGAAGATTTCTCGCGGCGATTTGGTGCTGGTTTGCTCCCCTCAGAACCCTAGAAAGATCGTGACGAAGCGCGTCGTCGGAATGGAAGGCGATACGGTCTCTTTCTTCTTGGACCCCAACTTCGGCGATAGATACCGAACTGCTGTGGTATGTTTGTGATTGATTTCCATTTTGTTTTATTCATTTTCGGAAAATTTTCAGAATTTCCATTATTTTTTGGGTATTTGTTTCAGTTTGAGGATTAATTTTATTGTAGATTTCTCTTGTTCATGGTTGATTTGAACTTTACATTTGGTTGCGGATTGTGTTGTTATGGATTCTTTCAAGTTATAGAATCGGTTTCTAGGACTAATTGGATGAGATTTTTGGACTTGGAAAGAGCTGCGATGTGGTGAAGTGGAGCATGGAAATGGGGAACCCAACTTAACTAAATTCGATGAAAATGGCTCTAATGGGCAATACCAGGACATTATGAAAGTAGAAAGTGAATATGAAGAGAGAGAAGAAGAACGAGAGTGAAAGGTTTGGGAGTTTTCAATGTTGTTATTCAATTATCAAGTCTTCATTGCATTGACCATCTCTAGGCCTATTTATGCAGAAGAAAATAACCAGAAAGCAAGACTAGCACGAATATAAAAGGAAACTAACTAATACAAATAGTGGAAAAAAAATCTAATAAAATATTAGGGAATTGTACTTGATAATATATTATATATTTCTAATACAATGATCTTCCTCACAAGCTATTCTTGTTCCTCATCATATAAAAGTTTGATTTTAGATGGTTTGAGTAAGGTTGGTTATAAGATTTATGTATTTTCTAAATAAGACTTGGCTCCAGAGGACATAAAACTCTCTAATGGGTTTACGAAATCTACAAGTTCTTGGTCTTGAATCAGAATATTGCAGCAGCACTCAGAGACCCTGAGGATGCTGTACTTCTTTTTTAGAGTGATTGCTTCTGAAACCTAGGAATTCTTGGGGATTTTAGCATTCATGTTTATTTCTATTTTATTACCTTTTTAATAGCTTGAAGAAGAAAGTCTGGTTTTTTGCTAGAAGTATTAAAATCTAGGGTGTTGAAGCATACTAATTAAAACGCTATAGGAATATTCACAGTAGACTAATTTTCTCTAATGTTTGATAGCATAAAGTGCTTGTGATCATGGATTGGTTATTGGTGGAAGATGTTTCTAGTGTAAATCAAGGGCGCTTACTCGCTGGTGGTGAATCATGTAATGAATAAGCCTGATAGCTTGTGGCTATAGCAAGAATGAGAAAATCTGGGTACAGTAATATTGCTCAAATGTACATTTAGTGGACGTCATTGTGAGCTAATAGATGGGGTTTATTTGAACATTGATTTTGAGCTGGTGGTAAATAGACTTTGTTATGTAACTTAACCTGTGGCTGGTTATTCAACTTTGACATTTCATTTCTTCGGTTTTACAAGTTTACAACTAACTTCATTTCCTAACCAAGCATCATTTGGGAATTGGGGGACTGCTTATCGAGATTTTGGATCTTTTGGTTTCTGATCTTTTAACTTTTTTTCTTTGCATTTGCATGAGTAGGTCCCTAAGGGGCATGTTTGGATTCAAGGTGACAATGTATATGCCTCCAATGATTCCCGGTATTTTGGGCCTGTACCTTACGGCCTTATTCAAGGAAAAGTGTTTTTCAGGGTAACTCTTTTACATTGTCTCCAGTTTTGTTTTTGCCTTTTTTTTTTTTTTTTTTCTACTTAATTCCATTGTGTTGTATATTTGCCCTCTATGAATTTGGTCATGAGAAACGCTACCAATTGCAAGATGTATATGTGAGCGCATACTTATTTCCTGTTAATGCTCACATGGTAATAATGTGTCTTTACGCATAGACGTGCCTGAATCTTTTGTGCATCAAACATTTTTTACAATTTTGATGGAAAGAAAATGGTTCCACTGGTCTTGTTCTGTTTTTATCCTGTTCATAGGTGTTAGAAGTTGCCCTTTTTTTTTCTTTCTCGTTTTATGGCTATTATGTTAGCGAACACACACATACTTTAAATCACTGTTGAAAGAATTGGATTTCGACTATGCTTTGTTCTATAATTTCTGAGACTTGCTTGTATGACTACCATTAAGTTTTGTTCTATAATTTCTGAGACTTGCTTGTATGACCCATTCTACATTAACTTCGTTCAGTCTTAACTTCTGAGACAGTTTTGTCCAGGGCAATTGGAAATTTCACATATTTTCTTTTTGTCATTAGGTTTGGCCTCCTGATAGCTTTGGACCCCTGGGTAAAGATTGAAGGGATCATACACTTTCAGCCAATTACTTGTATTCTCTTTGCATCCCCTCGACTTTGTTTTTGTTTCTATCTTAGAGCATTGACATAAAATGATAAACAATCGGTTTTGGTTTATGAGGTCTTATTTCATTTCTCATTACAATCGGACTTCTTAATCATGTTTTGGCTCTTCGTTTATTTTAGAGTAGAGAATATTTCTTTGACTGTAATGTTTATGATTGTCGAACCACGTCAAAAGTCATGAATGCTCCCTTTCTTTTTAATATGAGAAGTGTTAATATCATTCTTTTTGTCACTCTTTACATCCACTGTTTGACACGTGAATTTTACTATCTCATTTTCTGTTTAAATAATAATATATCATGTTAATAGAGTTCACATGTTAAACAATGAATGTATAGAGTAAATTTTAACAAAATAAGTCATGCTAGCATTTCTCTTAATGTATAAAGCAGTTTCTTCGAACATTTCTTTTTCATTTTGCATAAAACAAGTATTGTTGATACACTCACCAAACTCCTTTTGGTTCTACACACAGTCGTGAGAGCTAAAACGCTCAATAGAAATCCTTTTAACCCCAAAATAGTTGTAGAAGGAAATAACATAATTTTGTGTTTTAATAAAAATAAATAGCATAAAGTTGAGATTAAATGCACATTTACCACTCTACAAATACTAAAAGTACCCATAACCAATTAAAACTCTAAGATTTATCGTGCAAAACTTTAGTAGGGTCAAATATAATTGTTCAAACGTTTTGGGGTTGTAATAATTTTTTTATAAATAAAAAAATATGCTTTAATTTATATTTTTAAAAAATTACAATTTCACTCATAATTTTTGGAAGTTACAATTTGACCCTCTCAATTTTAAAAAAATACAATTTAATCCAAATTTTAAAAAACTTCGTAAAAATGCCCTTATTGGTTTGTAAAAAAAGAATAATAAATTCGTTATTTCTGAATAAACTATAACTATTATTTGATAAATAAAGGATTTACCCGTACTTAAATGGCAGAACTTTTTCTTGGGTTTTTAGTACAATTGCTTTTTGAATTTGTTGTGGTTTAGTAAATTACTCTTTAAACTTTTTAATTTTGACAATCAATTCTATGAACATGTAAAATTGTTGCAATATTCCTTATCTTACTAAATTTGTTCAAAATTTTTTATTAGATTTAAGGGATTAAAATTTGAAGAATTGAAAGATTTGTCTTATATTGGAATTAGGATGTTTGAATTTTTCATTGAACGTTCTTTTTCACAATTAATTTAATACAATCATTGTTAAAATAGAGTATATTATAACAATTTTACAAGTTAAAGGTGTAATTTGCCAAGATTAAAAGTTCAAGTGGCAACTTGCTAAAACATACAAGTTCAGGGGGTAAATATATAAAATACATCTATACATTTTTTTTTTTTTTTTTTTTTTTACCAAAATCACATTTTCTTTTATTTTTTTAGGTTGTAAAAAAGCATTTGAGTAAATTTGTTATTTACCATGATTTTAGTTCGTAAATAAAGACTTTAGTGAGTAAATTCATTATTTAACACGCTTTTAGTTGGGTAAATAAAGGATTTATCTAGCAAATTTATTATTTATCAAATAAAATAAACTAATTACTTGTAAATAAAGGATTGCAAGTATAACTTATAAATGATGGATTTACCGGGTAAATTCTTTATTTACTAGGGATGCATGAATAAAGTTCTTTAAATAGTGGTAAAAATGTGATTTTTAAAAATTTTCAAAATATAAATTTTTAAAACTATAAAAGTGAAAATATAATTTTTAAAAATTAAGGAGTCGAATCTAAATTTTAAAAACGTTAGGGGTTAAAGTATAATTTTTAAAAGATTTAGAGTTAAAATATACTTCTTAAAAACTTAAAGGGTCAAAATTTAATTTTTTTAAACATCTAGGGGTTAATATATATATATATATATATATATATATATTAAAGATTGCATTTCAACTCAATAAGTAAGTGTTCATTTGTATTTATAATTATTATTGTTTTATATATATTTTTTGTGAAAAAAATATTATAAAAAATTATAAATTATAATTTAAAATAAAAAATAAATACAAGAAATAAAGGAGCTCTATGATATTGTCACGTGTTTGATGCTACTAGTTCAGAAATTTGACTGAGCCCCTTGACACACAACGTCGTTTATGCAATACGTTGGAAAAAAAAAAAAAAAAGAGAGAGAGAGAGAAGTGGGAGGGCAAAATAGACATTGCGCGCCCATCTGCCTATAAATTAAGCAGGAGCTAGGGTTTAGGGACTCAATTGCCCTTGAGAGAACAGAGCGTCGAACATGTAAGAGTGGCGCTGATGTTCCGTTGCGGGCATACACAAAAATCTCAGTCATTTTCCTTTCCTTAATCTCTATTATTATCTTGTTTGGTTCTTCTCACAAGTTCATAATAGAATAGAAAGGTCTGATACATATCTCTCGTTCTCTACTTGAATATTATTTTTGTGTTCGGCCGTTCCAATGGGTTCTCGCTTTGATTCAGAAAGAATAGTTTGCGGGGACTCAATTTCACCCGGCCAATAGTTGGGATTTTCTTGGGCAGCTTCAAGGTTTTGCATGTTTTTCCCTCATGTATTAATTCAGAGAACTGCCCTAAATTTTTTTTCTCTGTTTATTTCATATTTTCTCGCTTAGGATTATTTGTTTTTTTTTTTTTTTTTACATGTTATTGTCCATAAATTCCTTTACGGGAATTTTTTTTTCAAAACCAACAATTTATTTATTTATTTTTAAAGCTGTAGTGCTCACGTTGATCTAGGATTGAGGTTGAGAATATGGACGGACAATAGGGAATCGAAAAGGAAAGAACAGAATTATTTTCTATTCATCTCACAATCTTCTGAACAGGGCGTTATGTTTCTTAAGACTTTTGACAAACAAATTATTGTTTTGTATAGACATTCAAGGGAGATAAATGACCAAAGAACTGCGACTTTAGATTACCATGGCAGCTCATGAATTTACTTGCTAGAGGTTTCTTGAATAACAGGCCAACTTGATTCAGATCGGTAATAGCAAAAGATGTCTTATTACCGAGGTACGTTCTTTTATCTATAAAATTAAAAAAAAAAAAAATTGAAGTTTCAATTTTATTGAAGTTTGTGTTTTTTTAAATTTTAATTTTATTTAATTTTATTCAGTTTTATTCAAATTTTAATTTTAATTTAAATTATAACTCAAATTTAATTAAAAAATTACATTCAAATTACACTTTAAAAGAATAACTCTCAAGAGTTGTGTGAGATTTGACTAAATAGTCTATTTGTGCAAGTATAGTTTTTTTTTTTTAACGGAAAATTTTATTAATAAATTCATAAATTACATAATTAGTTGTAGATGACCATAATTTGTAAGGGAATTCGAATGGGTACATTGACCGGGGATGGAAGCACAATGGCAAATTCGAATGGGGACATTGACCGGGGGATGAAAGCACACAAGTGTTGAGATCTAACGGAAAAGCTCGGCATAAATAAAATTGAGCGTCGATGAATAAAATTAGTAGATAAATTAAATCTAAAGTCTTATTTATTTTACCGATTTGAGTTTTTAATTTTAGGTTTTTATAGTAAAAAGTTTTTAAAAAAATGTTACATTTAATTTTTTTTGTTATAATAAAAATTAAAAAAATATCACATCTCAGTTTAAATTAAAAATTTAAATCTGTAAAGTAAAATGCCTAATGTAAATAAATACACTGAAATCACCTCCAAATAAGAAACCCATTAATATTTCGTAATGCCTAATTGATATTATGCAACCTATACCATTTTCTTATCATTTATGGAGGCTATATAATCATTTTTTTTTTAAAGGAATATGACCATGTATTTTGATTATCCTTACAAGTGAAAAAAAAAAATACAGACCACAAAGTTAATTATATGAGTAGTTGTATTTACACTCAATTTTATAAATACACCCTAAAAAATTAATATTTCCTAACATATATCTAAAAAATCAATCATTTTATAGAAATTTTCTATGTGATTTCCAATTTAACCCTCACATACCCCATCCACAACCAACACTTTCATTTTTATTTTATCATGTTTTATAAAATAAAAAAAATAAAAATAACCAATCTCAACAATAATAAAAGCTCTTCTCATTAAAAAAAAAAAAAAAAAAAAAAAAAAAGCTCCATATGCTGAGAAGAAAAACACTTACTGTGTGCAACCATAGCATAACAAATGAGCTTTGAAATCTTTTCAACATAAATATTACTATTGAAATACTTCAAAAAGTGTTAATAAAACTAAAAAAATATGATTTTGAAACCCATCTCTTCTACATTGTTATATGAAAAATCAACCAATATTTCTATTTATAACTAATGTGGTTTATAATAAAAAGATGTATTATACGTTATGTGGTTTACATATAAAAAAAATGTATTCTTAATGGGTTTTAATGTAATTTTAATGTAGCGTAAAATTATAATAAAAGCAAATTTTAATTTGGTGATAGTATACATGAATATTATTAGAGGTGCAAATAGAATCTCTAACTTTATCGCTTATATTTTTCGTATTTCTTTTTTTTTTTTCTTTATTCTTGAGTTTCTTGATATATATAAGTTTTTACTACTACTTTGTAATGCGTTCAAGTCAATTTTGATAATTTCCGACTTCAACGTGATTTTCTTTATCAATTACATTTTTTATTCCAAATAAATCAAACACCGCCACGAACAGGAAAAAAAAAAAAAAAAAAAAAAAAAAAAAAATGAAAAATAAAGAGTGCATTTATAACTCATTTTAAAATGATTTTATTTTTTATATGAAAATAAAAAAGAAAATATTTTTAATCTCCAACAAAAATTATTTTAAAAATGTGTTTAGTAGTTTTATTAAGATATTATTTTCAATATAAAAGAATTCATTAATGTTTTATGTGTTCGAGAGAGAAGAAAATGAAAATAAAAAATAAAAAATAAATAAAAGTCAGTTTTTATTTTTTCATATTTTACACTAAATTAAAAAATTATTTTTATTTCTATTTTTTGTGTTTAATTGTGTTAAACGTTATTTTTTCTGTTTTTATTTTTTTATTTTTCAAAAAATGTGAAAAAAAAAAACAAAACTAACTCTAAGGACGGCCAAAATATCATATATTTTTTTATTAAAAATAATAAAAAAAACCACCGCAAGTACAAAAAGAAAAAAAAAAAAAAAAAAAAAACAGAAGTATCGTCTTTCAACGTTAATTTGTTTAATCTATTGCTTCATTCAATTTTGAAAAAAAAAAGAGTAAAGAACCAAAAAGCATCACAGTACTTACTTATGGGCTAACGGGTTACACTTTGGCCAAGTATCCTACAAAGAGACTCCCGAGAGCCAGAAGTATTGAAGGAATGGCCATAGGAATGGGCGCATCATGACATCGTAAGATGTCTCGCCCGAATGAATTAGTTGGTACTAGAAATGTTAGAAAAAGTGAATGAAAAGGAAAGTAGCACTAGGCGAGTACAAGACAGAACTAAATAGGTGTAGAGTTTGGAGTAGCGAAGAGGGAGGCTTTGATGACGAAGCGAAGGCACGAAGTGGATTTCTCATGGCCCTCCGAATCATTTTTATGCCATACGAGCATAAACAATAACCATTTCGAATACCTGCAGGTCGAGGGTTTGATTCATTTTCAAGCTATAAAAGATCATGAGAACGAGCAATTAACCCGTCCTTGATTCCTTGGTTCTCATTATTCAGAGAGCCGTAGGTTGAAGCTGAACCGAACTGAAGAGCCACCCTAACCAAATCTAAAAACCATTCATGTAATGTTAAATATTCACAGTACGTGATGCCCCTCAGTCACTTCACTTGGAAGAAAAATAATTCAAGTTGACCATCCATGAGCATAATTAGAAATCTTGTTTTTATTTTTATATTTTTTAAAAGAGAAAAGATAAAAACATTCTTAAAACTGTATTTAGAATAATAAAAATAATAAATAATAAATAATAATTTTTTAATTTAATATAAAATAAAAAAAAAAAAAAAAATATTTAATATTTTTTTTTTTTTTTTTATTAAAAAAAAATATTAATGAATTTTTTATACTAAAAATAATCTCTTAATAACAAATACATTTTTAAAGATAATTTCTATCTAAAATTAAAAACATTTTCATTTTTATTTTTATATAAAAAATAAAATTATTTTAAAGACGTGCCCAATAAGATTTATCAGTTCTCATTCCGTTAAATCCTAGATTGAATTGAATTGTTTAGGTTTTATTAGAGACAAAATTGAGGGAAGGACGTACGTTTTATACTAAATTTAACGAGATCCTTGCATAACAAAATTTTTCAAAACAATCTTAAAATATTTTGCAACCTTGGGACAAATAAAAAAGAGTCAAAATTCATATTCAGCCATAAGGACAAAGAGAAAGTACAAGAATGAAGTTTTAGGGCAAGTGAAAACGAGAGAAAACAACATAAGCTATCCAGATAAATTAGAGCAAGGTTTTTCAGGCAGCAGCTTTTTGCTTCTTGGGCACGCGGTAGGCACCAACCACACAGGCATGGTCACGTTCGAAGGGCTCGAGAGTCACTTGTTCAGTAGGCTTGAATTGCTCAGCCTGCAACTTCTTCACTTCCTGTTGAAACACTGCCTCAGCAGGAACTGTTGAATCAATGCAGTTGGCCTGAAAAAATGACAAAGGTTTTCATCAACAAAAGATGGCAAAAAAAAAAAAAAGAAGCTGAAATAGCCGAACGCCACTCAAATCACAAGACTGAGAAAGTTGGGAGAAACAAACCTTAATAGAAATCACAAAGTGACCTCCAGCTTTCAAAAAATAACTAGCATTTAGTGCTAGAATTCTTGCCTGAAAAGAAGAAAGTGAAACGACAAATGAAATCTCAGCTACAAAATCACAAACCTGAGGAGACTGGCGGATTTCAATGCTAAAAACTGGAAACTTAATGCCAAATGTGAATTAGTTATACCTGAATAACTTTCTCCAGGTTTTATTAGTAATGAAAACTTCTTCACTGACCAGACCTTACATTGCTTTTTGATTATTTGTCCAAGTTTAATCTCAATTATAGTCAATTCACATCACATCTTGTCTCATTGTGTTTGTAGACTATTAGTTTCAAAAAAAGAAAAAAGTTCAAAATAAACAAAATGAAGTAAATTAATGCGGTAAAGCTATCATAATCCAGATTGAGCATCAGAATCTCGGTTTAGCATCACCCATAATGTCTTGAAGGGGAATCCGAGAACTTCGTCACGTGCTAAGTGCTCCAGAAAACAAATAACCAACGTACAAAAAAAAAAAAACAAACAAACAAAGACACAAGAAATCCAAAATTACAAAACTTGTTTAAGAGGATAAACAATAGAAAATCAACTACTCACTCCAAGAAGAAATAATAATGACTACCAAAGAAACTTAGAACCCTTTATATTATAAAAAGGGAATGAAACTAAAATCTGCATCAGAAAACTCGAATGTGCATCATCCATGATGTCCTGAAGGGGAATCCGAGTAACTCATCATATGCAAAATTATATTAAGAGCAAAACACAACATTTTAAAACAGACGGATAAAAACCAAAGAATTCCAAGTAAAACCAAAGAAATTTTTTATGGCAGAGAATCAAGACAATACACAAATAGAGTTTCATCAGAAAGCTCACAAACTTTAAAACAACGATAGACACTATGGTAATTATTAACAAGTAATAATTAGCACCAGCGCAAACATTAAAAAGTGAGGTAGTACATAAAAAAAGAAACTTGCAGCAATGCCAGATTAAAGACAAAAATCATGTACATCAATAATGAACCATTGAAAACAAAGTAGCCAACCTGATCAGGTTGAGCAACATCAGAAAATATCACGTCTACCATGCCAACCAACATCCTGTACTTAGCAGGATGTCTGGCATCCTCAATAATGGGAATCACATTCGTCCGCTTTTTGGCCATGTTGACCAAATCTCTACCACTTCTGTGAGAAAATTCCACCGCATAAACCACCCCATTCTAGAAACGAAACAAAACAAAACAAAACAAAACCCATTGTTAAAATTCATTCTAACATTAACAATACAAAGTTTAGCGTTCAAGAATACTAGGCAAAAACTACTTACAGGTCCAACAATGTCAGACACGTGAGAGACTGTGGTTCCTGATGCAGCCCCAAGGTAGAGAACCCGAGCACCAGGTTTCTATATTATAAAAAAGTAGATTAACATACAGAAAAAAATAAAAATCAAATTATATAAAATAAATCATTCATTCCTTCAAAACAAAAGAACACGAGAGAGTCATTACAATCCAAACGTCATCAACTCCACCAAGAATGGCGGCTGCTAACTTCGAACGGAACGGGTTCCACACCCGATACTCGACTTTAGTACCCTCTTCCTTCTGAACCCAAAATAATACTTGGTTAGAAAAAGAAAACGTAAATAATATTCGTAAACATGTACAAAAATGATCGTATTAAATTAACTTTTTTAAATGGATATCCTTAGTTTTGTTAAAGTCCCCAATGATTCACCAAAAAATATCAATAATTTATCAGATTTTAAACAAAACATGAAATATTTACTAAAAATAAAGAAAAGTAAACAAAAAAAAAATGTTGACATTTGAAGGGGCTCAAAGAAGAGAAATAGGTGAAACCTGAACGGAAATCCTCTTCTCGTTGTAGACGGCTTCACCAGGGACCATGTTCAAGGTGACGAGAGCGTCTTCTTTGCCCTTAGCAATGAAGACTCCGTCGTGCCTATGAGGCTCAACCACCACTCTGCTTCCTCCTTTCATGCCGCCAGGTCCTCCTCGGCTTGTTCTCCCGCCGCCACGGCCTCTGCCACCGCCACGGCCTCTGCCGCCAAAGTCACCTCTTCCTCCTCCTCTGCCTCTCCCTCCTCTTCCTCCTCCATCGCCGCGACCGCCCCTGAATCCGCCGCCACCACGTCCTGCGAAAAATGCAAAATCAAAACCGATCAGATCATCAAGACAGGTCAAAGAGAATCGAAAGGTGGATCGAATTGAAAGCAAGGAAAGCTGTAGTTACCTCGAGGAGGTCTCATTTTTGCTAGGGTTAGCCGCAGGAGAATTAGGGTTTTAGTTACAGAAGGAAGTTTTGCGAGTTGCCGCTTGCTAGGGTAAAGGGTTTAAGGAGTGGCTGTGCTTTTATAGTGGTTTAGAGAGTTAACGGGTTTGAGCTTTAATGGGCTAGCGGGTGCACAGCCCAATCCTATCCGGGGCCCATTTGTTTTAGGGAAAATTCACCAATTATTATATTTTAGAGGTGAAAATAAATTTAATAGCATTTTTTTTAAAGTCAGTAAATTATAATATATGTGTATATTTATTTTCAAAATAAATTACTCTTTTCCATTTTTACTCTTCTAGAAAGTTTTCATTTTTCTTTTTTAGAGCAATCTATTTCTCTCTTTTCTCTCTCTCCCCCATCGTTCCAATTTACTTTCTTTCGGGCTTGTTTAGTTCGTTGATTTAAGTTTTTAATTCAAGTTGAAATTTGATTTATGTGAGAGCTTCTTACTGTGGCAAAAAAGTTAGATGTGATTGTTTGTGAGAGCTTTTTACTGTAGCAAAACTCGAATTCTAAACTCGAATAAACGAAATGAACGGAGCCCTCGTATCTCTTCTCTGTACTCCAAGCTTGATTCTCCCGTCACCAGAGAAAGAGGAGCAACCGGTGGCAATGATGATGAAAGGACGACGACGATTGTTTTCTTCGTGAAGCCTCTAAACTCCACCTTTGTTTTGAGTTCTCTTTGTGAAGCCTCCAGATTCAGCCATCGCAACCAGATCCGTCCAAATCTCATTGTTTTTGCCAACTAGATCCTAGAGGTCATTAGAGACCAAAACTAATTCTTGCCGGTTTTGGGGCGATTGTTACGACGCTGCCGAAGCTGATCGATGAACGCATGAACTATATTCCAACAGAGGTCGTCGTGAACCAGTTTGGCCAATCTCCGTTCAAGATTGTCGTTGGAGATTGTGAGTCTCCGACGAGCGCAAGCAAGATTCCAACAAAAGGCTGTGTGTGTGTGTGTCTAATGGGAAGGGGTGGACGACAACTGCTTTCAATCTACACCGTTAACTTTTTTTTAATGTGTCACCTAAACTTAATCCAAAATTATTGATATGTTAATTCTTAAATTCTTTAAAATGATTATGTCTTAATCTTAAAGTGATGTAACTCCTCATTTTTGTGATTTAATTGACATAAATCAGTGTCAATTTAACCACTTAATTAGCATAATAATTCTCTATGTTCCATTCATACTTCTTATAGTTTGTTTAATCCGTTGTGCTCATTAAGATTAATCGTTCCTAGTGTCTAAAATTCATATTGTCATTCATCAAAAGTTGCATATAAACTCATCATAGATTCCTAGCCTTCAAATCTTAGCCCTTGTGTAACAACCGGTATAATTAAAAGTGTTTAATTATGTAAATTTGTAATTATTAGTGTGCCTAACGTAAATTTTTTCATTTAATTAAAAAGTTTGCATTTTAAATTTATCTCCGTGAAAATCAGGCCACTTTTCAATTTTTATAACCCTTCCCCATAAGTTTTGAAAATTAGACTTTTTTACCGAACTTTTTAAGTATTTATAAAAAACTCCCCTCTGCGCTCTCCCCCTCCTTCTCACTCCCTCTCTTACTCTCGTCTCTCTCTCTCTCTCCCTCTCTGAAAATCTAATTTATAGCCCTTCTTCACCAGGCAAAACCAAAACCAAAACCCTCCCTTAATCTAATATGGAGAAAAGATTGAAATCCAAGATGTTAGACAAGTTTTTCTTAACAATGTCTTCCTAAGGCGTCAGAATTGCGCCAGTTAAAATACATAGAATAGATCAAAAGAACGTGATCAAGGTAACGATGTGTCATCAGGACAAGCTAAGAACGTGATCATTTATTCAACTGTGTCATTTAATTCTAATGGGATAGAAATCATGTTCTTTAAGTGATGTTTGTTCTTTTTCAGAGGTTATATCATTGTTTTTTTTTTTATCTTTATGTAGTTTATTGTATTTCCATTGCTTTTCTGTATCTTGTCATTCATTCATATTGCTCTGTGTGGTTTTTTTTTTTTTTTTTTTTTTTTTTTCTTAATCTGCACATTTCGGCTTGTTGTCGTTTATACATGCTGATGTTTTGATATTATTGTGGTAAGATCTTCTCGGTGTTCGAAATAGAGCCGAACTAAGGCGTCAAAATTGCCCCAGTCCGGTTAATCGGTCACTGTTCACAATGTCTTAGACCTCATCGGATTTCAGTTTTCAATTTGAGCAGAAATGTGATATTTTTTTAGAGCTTTTAATTATAACATAAAAGTTAGGTGTCCCGGGATGACCCGGAGATATCTTGCGGGTGTCCTTAGGATCTCCCGGGTGTCTCGTCCTGAGTGTGTCATGGGAGTGTCCCGGTGGTTCTTCGAGGGTATCCCGAGACTGCCCCGGGGGTGTCCCAAGAGTCCTAGAGGTGTCATAGAAACATTACAATTAACAAAGCCCACCTGTAAGCATGGAAGGATGGCAGGTCTCTGCTGTTATAAAAAATGAATGCACATCAAGACATACCTGGAAGAGAACAAGACATATTAGCTAACAAAACGATAGAAAAACACATAAGGTGCGTTTGAAACTCATTTTAAAATAATTTTATTTTTTGTATAAAAATAAAAATTAAAACGTTTTCAATTTCAGATAGAAATTATTTTTAAAATTATATTTAGTAATTTTATTAAGAGATTATTTTTAGTGTAAAAAACTCATTATTTTCTCTCTCTACTTTAAAAAAATAAAAAATAAAAAATTATTAAAAATAATTTTTTATTTTTCTCTCATTTTATACTAAACTACGAAATTATTTTTATTTCTGTTTGTTGTCATTCTTGGTTAGGAACGAAACGACAATGTTTAGAGAGAAACGAGAGAGAGAAAGTGTACGTAAGAGAAACGAAAGATAGAGAGGAACAGAGGAGCAAAGATAGGTGTGATAGACGGCGTTGTCGTGAGGGATGAAGTCGGTGTCGTCGATGCTTCTTCCTTTGATCGAATGGTACGTCTCTGGGTAGAACACTGCATTTACGTTGTCCCTACTCACCCTGAACCCTAATTTCTTAAATATGATCACCGGCGAGGTTTTTTTGCCAGTAATAAGCAACAGCCACAATGTTTCTGATGCCCCGCAGTGATGGCTCACTCATGCTTTCTGTCTCACCGCCGACAACATCTGCAGCCAACAACCTTCTTTCTCTGTTGTGAGGTCCTCATGGAACAAGAGAAAAGGCAAACGATAAGAGAGAATGGGAGGAAGGGGGAGAGGGGGAAGAGAACGTGAGAGGAATATAGAGAATGCAAGGGAACGGGAAGAGAGAGAGAGAGAGCGAAAGGAACGGAGAGGGAGAGAGAGCCCGACCAGGGGAAGAGAGAGAAACAAATTCTAGTGTTTCAAAATTAATGAAAAAAATGGGCTTTTAGTAACAGGAAAAAAAATCGCTTGGAGATTAACAGTAGAATATATTAATATATATTATAAATTATGAGAAACCGTTTTGAGAAAGAAAGCAAATTTAAAATTTAAATTAGTACAACTGTTTTTGGTCCCGTTTATTTCGCTTACTCGAGTTTAGAATTCAAGTTTTACTACAGTAAAAAGCTCTCGCAAACAATCACATATAACTTTTTTGTTATAGTAAAAAACTCTCATATAAAATTACATCTCAAATCGAATTAAAAACTCGAATCAACGAACTAAACGGGCCTATTTGATACAGCTTTCGCAACAGTATCACTACAATGCTGCTAGCGTTGTTTTTTTTTTTTTTTTTTTTTTTGCTCTCCAAGGTTTTCTCTCCTTTTATGTTGGTCCTTTTTTCCTTTTTTTGTTTATGGAGACCATACCTAATAAAAATATTTTAGAGGATTGGAAAAAAATATATAAGTATAGACATATTTGTGAAAAATTATCATAATAAAAACAAGATAAAGGAAAATAAGAAAAAAAACTACATTTAATTTTAAAAAAAAACTATTTAAGTGCAGATAATGTATTTGACAAAAAAAATATTACAAATAGATATAAAATGAAATGAAAAGTATTTTAACATATTATAGTTTAAAGTATAAAGTTTTTCGAGCAGGAAAGAAAAAAAAAAGAGATAAAAAAAGGAAAAAGAAATAAAAAATTAAAGCACCACGAGACAAACAATGAAACATTGTCAAAAGGAAACTCTCTCTTTTACAATAGTACTAGGTGCATGCCACGTGTTATGCGTGTTGTGAGTAATTTTATAAGTTTTATATGCGTGTTAAGCTTTGATTACCACGTTATCAATTTTTTAAATTATTAATATTAGATTCAAATTATTAATATTAGATATTTTTGAATTTATATAATAGAAAATACTATAGTAAAAAAAATTAAATTTAAATTTTGGTAAAAAAAATATTATAATAAAAAACTTGAGTTATGATTAAAATAATGAAATAAACGAAGTTTTAGTTGGTTGTTAATACGCAATTAACTAACATATCAAAATAGAAACACTTTAAAATAACAAGGTTTAGACGTAAAAAATTATGGATGCATTTAAAAAATATATTTTAATAAAATAATTGAGAAAAAAACATTTAAAATTAATACATCGAATGAGAATTAAATTGTAGAAGAGCTTTAAGCAAAAAGGAAAAAAAGGAATAAATAGCAAGACAATAAATAAATTACTTTAATAGGAGTAAAAGGAAAAAAAATTCAAAATTACCTTAACAAAAACAAAATAGTGAAGCTCAAAGGATGATTTGAAAAAACCTTTTTAAAGAAAATATAATTGAGAATAAAAAAAAACAATTTGTTGATTGTGCCAGTTTCTCAATAAAAAAAGTATAGGTATAGGCAGGATGGTAATATTCTTTACGGGGACCGCCTTGCCCGGCACATAGTTGGGATAGGGGACTATTATTAGAGACGGAGATGGGAATAAAATCTAATCTTTGAGTCTTAGCAGGGATAGGAAAATATATACATATACATAATTTTTTAAAATTACTTTTTACTAAAAAAAAAATGGAAAAAAGGTAACTATTTTTTATGTGGCTCTTCTATTAAGATTTAATTTACATATGTTTGGAATTTGGTTTGTATTACGAAACCTTTAATTTAGTTTAAATTAATAATAAATTTCTAATCTATTTTTATTTTATGTCGCAATAACTTTTACATGCATAATTCTATTTTATGGGGGATGGAGTGGGTATTGATATGGTATGAGAATGGTTCCCTCAATTAAGAACTTCTGAGTCCAGTACAACGTCTCCTTAAGTGGAGATGGGGACAACGTCTCCCATATACTTTACTCTCTCTCATCTTTCTTTACCATAAAACATTCTCTCTCTAGAAAACTAGTGGCTCTCATAGAATCTATCAATCCAATTAATCCGATAAATCCAATCCAATATGAAGTTTTGAATTGGATTAAAAAAGTTTTGATTCGATACAGATTGAGATTTTTCTAATCTTAAGTTTTGAATCGAATTGTGGATTGAGCACTTATCAATCCACGAAATCTACAAATCCGAAACATATTATATATATTATTTATTATATATTTACATTTTCATATATGCACATGTATAATATTTTTTTAATAAGTTTTTAATTTTTTTTTCAATCTGTAATATATATGAAATATTTTCTAATTATTCATATTTAGTGGCCAATATTCCTACCAAAAATAAACAAACCCTAGCCTATTGTTAATTAGGTTGTAGCAATTTAGACTTAGTTGAACAACTTTATTTTATAGTTATGTTATGTTTATTTGATTTATGGATGTAGCAAACTTTAAGTTATGATAAATAATGAAGATTTCATGTTGTGTTTTAATAAGATAATTTTAAAGGTCGTAATCTGTGAAATCTGTAATTTCAATCCACAAAATTCGATAGGTTTTGAATTAGATTGAGCCAATCTAAAAGGATTTTAGATCAGACAAGGATTGAGATTTTTTTATTTGAAGGTTTTATATTGGATTGCGAATGTCGTGATGCTGTGGCCAAAGAAATTCAAGCTCTTGAATCAAACAACACTTGGTCTTTATGTTCACTTCTGAAAGGAAAATCGCCCATTGGTTGCAAATGGGTCTACAAAATTAAATATCGATCCGATGGTTCTATTGAGAGATATAAAGCTCGTTTAGTTGCCAAATGTTATACTCAAGTTGAAGGAATTGATTATCATGATACCTTCGCACCTGTGGCCAAACTAGTTATTGTTCATCTTATCCTTTCTATTGCTACCATTAAAAATTGGTCATTACACCAACTTGGTGTCAACAATGCATTTCTCCAAGGAGATCTCAATGAATCAGTCTATATGAAACTTCCTTCTGGTTTCTCTCATATGGGGGAGACTCGTGTGTGCAAATTAAATAAATCTAGCTATGGTCTTAAACAAGCTTCTCGTCAATGGTTCTCTAAATTCTCAACCACTCTTATTCGTCGAGGTTTTCGTCAATCTATTTTAGACTAGAGTCTTTTTACATATACTCATGATCAGACTTCTATTTTTATTCTCATCTATGTTGATGATATTATTATCACTGGAAACAATGATAATGTCATCTATGACATCAAACAATTTATTGCTCAATCTTTCTCCATAAAAGACCTTGGCAATCTTCGATATTTTTTAGGTATCGAAGTATCTCGCTCTAAACAAGGAATTTTTCTATGTCAACGAAAATATACTCTTGACATGTTATCTGATTCTAGTATGACTGGTTCTCGACCATCTGATTTTCCTATGGAACAACATCTTCGTTTACGACCAAAAGATGGTACTCCCCTTCTTGATCCGACAATCTGTCGTCGACTTGTGGGACGTCTTTTGTACCTCACTGTAACACGACTTGAATTTAACATGTTGTAAACACACTCAGTCAATTCATGCAATGTCCTCATTCCACTCATCTTGATGCTGCCAACTGGGTTCTTCGTTATCTTAAGGGTACTATTGTTAAAGGTTTATTTCTTTTTACATCTAGTTCTCTTACTTTAGTAGGATATACTGACTCTGATTGGGCCGATTGTCCTACTACTCGTTGATCCACCATTGGTTATTTCACCACATTAGGTTCTAGTCCTACTTTTGGAAAACCAAGAAACAACTAACAGTTTCTCATTCTTCGACAGAAGCAGAATATTGTTCTCTCACTGCACTTACTTCTGAGTTGAAATGGTTAAGATATCTTCTTTCGAATCTTGGTTTCAACCATCCACAACCAATTCCCGTTCATTGTGATAGCCAAGCTACTATTCACATTGCCGAAAACCCGGTCTTTTACAAACGCACCAAACATATTGAGATTGATTATCAGTTTGTTTGAGAAAACATTCAAGCAGGTGTCGTTGCTTCTTCCTACCTACGTTCTAGAGACCAATTGGCGGACCTTTTTACCAAACCACTTAGAGGTGAAGCTCATCGCTGACCACTTCCCAAGCCAAGTGTTCTTGACATTTCAATCCCAACTCCAACTTGAAGGGGGTGGGGGGGGACGAATTCAAGGAGTCCATAACAGTCTAATATCTTAGGCTTTTTAGCTACTGTAACAGAGTTGTTAGTTTCCAACTCCAAGGAATTTAGTTTTTATCTTTTCCAATATTTTAGCCTTTATTCACGTAACAGAGTGTTAGTTTCCTATTTTTATGTATATTTGGAATTTATAATCAGCTTATAAATTACATGGCAAGTGAATGAAATAAAATAACATATACAGCGTGAGATCAAAAAAATGAAAACGATTTTAAAATAGCATTTAATACAATTAAAGATAAAAAATAAAAATGAAAACGATTTTTATGTTTAATGTAAAATGGAAGAGAAATAAAAAATGATTTTAGTCATTTTTTCATTTTTTCCTCTCACGAGCAGAGGGAAAGAGAAAGAGACATTAATGAGTTTTTTTATACTAAAAATAATCTATTGATAAAACTATCAAACACATTTTTAAAAATAATTTTTGCTTGAGATTGAAAACGTTTTTATTTTTACTTTCATATAAAAATTTAAATTATTTTAGAACAAATTTTAAATACACTCATCTTTTTTCTTCATTCTCTCCATCTTTTTTAAAGAATGCAAACTTAACTTGCCAAAACGCAACTTCCATTGAACAACAAACACAAAAGAAGAGCGATTCCAAGACGCAAAGGGGGAGAGAGAGAGGGGCACAAAAAAAAAAAGAGAAATAAGGAACAAGAAGAGAGCTTTTTAAAAAGTAAAAATAATGGAGAATTTTTTGCGCGTTTAGAACTCATTTTAAAATAATTATATTTTTTATATGAAAATAAAAATAAAAATATTTTTAATTTTAGACATAATTTATTTTTATTAAAAGATTATTTTCAGTTTAAAAAACTCATTCATGTTTTTTTCTCTCTATTCGAGAGAAAAAAAAATAAAAATAAAAAATAAAAAATAAGTAAAAATTATTTTTTATTTTTTTCTTATTTTATATTAAATAAAAAACTCATTTTCATTTTTAATTTTTTATTTTTATTACGTTAAATACTTTTTAAAAATATTTTTATTTTTTTTAAAAAAATATGAAAAATAAAAATGAGATAAATTCTAACATGGTTCCTGTTTCTATTTGTTAGTTAGCTCTCTTTAAATGAGCTGATGTGTCGAAAAGTCATTGGGGGATAGAGAGGAGGTGACAGAGGATCTGAGTCGATGATGAATTGTATATCAACGGTTCAAATTAACCGATAAAGATCCAAAGCATTTGAGTATTGGTGAATAGACTTCGTACTTCCCCTTCCCCAAATGCTTACAAGATAGACTCATTATAACGCTTCAGCTTCTTTCCCAAGTTAAACTTGTTCACCCAAGCCCAATGAACGGTGGTGGCAACGCGCCGCCGCCGCCAACTCCGGCGGCCAACGGCGGAGAGTTCCTCCTCTCTCTCCTCCAAAAACCCCAAGCCGCCAAATCCGAATCTCCGCCGCCGCAGCCGCCACCGCCGCAATCGCAGCAGCGTCAGCAGCCGCAGCAATCTCTCGCCGTCGATCCTGCCGTTGCGGCTGTGGGCCCAAGCGTCCCTTTCCCGCCGCCGCACTTGTGGCCATCCAACGGCCAGGATCTTCTGCACCCGCTCCACTGGCCCGTCCACTCTCTCGCTAATCCTCCTCCTTTCGCTCCCAACGGCTTCCTAGGGTTCCCTCACAGCTTCTTCCCCAACCAGTATCAGGGTAATCAGGTCTCTGGAAACGTCGGCGAAGATCTCCGGAGGCTAGGGTTTTCGGGCGGGGTGAATTCGAATCCGAATTTGAATTTGAATCCGATTCACGGAATTGTCCAGCAGAAGAACCAGTTGGAGCACAAGCTCAAGTTCGGTTCTTTACCTAGCGAAATTGTGATCATCCCCGAGGCTTTGCCGAAAGTAGATGCTTCGAATTTCAACAATTTGGTGGATCGGAGTCGGCGATTGAGCTCTAATTCAAGCTCGAATGCGGTTCGGCAAGGAAATTATGAGCATCAGAGGACTAATCCTCCGCCTGGGTTTCAGAGCAAACCAAAAAGGACGGGCTTTAACCACAGTTTCGGAGGGGAAAACTCTGTTTCAGGTGATTTGATGAGAACTAGGGATGTTTCGGCTGAACATATCGGGATTCGAGGCGATGGCTCCCGTGGATTGGAGCTCAGCGCGCAGCTTGATCGTCCAGGGCCGCCGTCCGGCAGTAATCTTCGCTCGGTTTCGGCTTCGGATGTTGAAGAATCCATGATGAAGTTGAAGAGTGACGCTGTTGAAGTTGGAGGCGGCCATGAAATCGATGACATTGGTCAACGGCTCGTCGATTCCTTATTGATTGAGGATGAATCTGATGACAAAAATGAAACAAAGAAGCATAAAAATTCCCGAGACAAGGTTAGTTTCTTGACGAAATTGTTTTTCTTTTTCTGTTCTCATACGATGTCCTATAAAGATTGTGAATAGTATAGAAAACTCATTGTTGAATTTTAGCGTAGGCTGGGGGAGCAAATTTGACATAAAATGTTGATAATGTAGTTTCTATTTTAGCTGTTAGCTTATATGATTTATGTCGATTTGGTACTTATCTGCTAGTATATAATTGTTTGTTTGAAACCGTCGTTATTGAATGTTTTTCTTATGTTTTTCTAGCATGTTTGTAAAAATGAATTTCAAGACAAATATCTTTTTTAGTTACTATATTTAGATTTTTTATTTGAGGTTTATTAGAGTCTTTTGTCATTAGGATTCGAGGTCAGATAGCAGGGGACAGCGGCTACTCAGCCAAAGGATGAGAGTCTACAAGCGTCAGATGCGGTGTCGGAGTGACATAGACAGGCTAGATGATGCTTTTATTGCGATTGTTAAGGCACTCATACCGGCCGAGGAAGAAAAGGCTAAGCAGCAGCAATTGCTAACATTATTGGAGAAACTAATTATCAAGGAATGGCCCAAAGCTCGGCTTTATCTTTATGGATCATGTGCCAACTCCTTTGGAGTTTCCAAAAGTGATGTTGATCTCTGCCTTGTGATGGAAGAAGCAGACGTCAACAAGGCTGAGGTTTTATTAAAATTGGCAGATATTCTGCAATCTGATAATCTCCAAAATGTGCAGGTGAGTAAGAGTAACAATGATTTTCTTGATGCCTAAAGTTAAATTAGCATCCTAAAGTTAAACTAGCATGGTACTTGGCTTTTTAGTCAAATTTCTTTCTTGGACAAGGGCTCTAGATGGACAACCAACATGATTTGAGAAGCAGATGATAAGACATAATATGATATCAGCCAAATTGAAAAGAGCAGCTAGTAAAATTGCAGCACCAAAATGCATCATTCATTGTCTCTGCAATATTTTCCAATAGATATGGCCCGTTATTTAATTTTTTCTTTGATAAAGGTCTTAAACATATTTATTGTTTAGTTTCTTTTTTCTCCCATTTAATGGAACTTGAGTTTAAGTTTGTTTTCAGGCGTTGACACGTGCCAGGGTTCCTATAGTAAAGCTTATGGATCCATCGACTGGAATCTCCTGTGATATATGCATTAATAATGTTTTGGCTGTTGTAAACACAAGGCTTCTACGTGATTATGCACGAATAGATGTGAGGTTGCGGCAGTTGGCCTTTATTGTGAAACATTGGGCCAAGTCAAGAGGAGTCAATGAAACATACCAAGGAACCCTGTCCAGCTATGCGTAAGTTAGAGTTTCGAATTTATGTTTGGAATAAAAAATAATAAAAAAAAAAGATTCAGCTATAGAAATTTGAAGGAAGAGACACCCGTGATGCCTGTAAATTGTTATTAGATTGAACTGGCTTTTAGATAAAATGGTGGCACAGGAGCTGTCCATTATAGCAATGGCTTTGATAACAAGTTTACATATATCATGTGCTTTTCTATGGTTTTGTCAGCTAATCTTTCCTGTTTTCTTCCAGGTATGTCTTGATGTGCATTCATTTTTTGCAACAGCGAAGACCTGCCATCCTTCCATGCTTACAGGTGGGCCTTGTTAATTGTAATGTTTCTATGAGTCCCTCCGTATCTTATAGAAAAGTACAGCTAATTATTCCTTGCTAATTATGTTAGCTCTGTGAAGTCTAAATTGAGATGCAATTGCACCTTCCCTTAGTGATCGTAGCGTAATTGTCTAATTGATATATGTTTTGATGGTACATACTCCACACCATTCCTATTTATTAATTTGATGTGGAAAAAAAAATTAAAATGCCTTTGCTCATACATCAATACATTAATACAGAAGGACTTCCACAATAATATGCTATATTCGAATATCTACTCTCTAAAAATGGTCTTCCTGTGATTCATCCCTTGCTCTTGTTTGGCACACGTTTGTTATCTTCTGTTGCATGTGCTAGGATTTTCTTTCCATTTTAAATTCTAATTTGAAATTTTTAATATATTCTCTTACAGGGAATGGAGGCAACATACTCGGTCACAGTAGACAACATTCGATGTGCTTACTTTGATCAAGTTGAAAAGCTTTGTGATTTTAGCTCACATAACAAGGAAACTGTTGCTCAACTTGTGTGGGGCTTTTTCAATTATTGGGCATACTGCCACGATTATACAGATTCTGTTATATCTGTACGTACAGGAAGTATAATCAGGTAAGATATAGAATCTTTTATCTTTTATAACAATAAATTGTTTCCTCCAATTTTGTTAGTTCTTGCTGTTGTTACCTGCGTTGTGTTTTGCTGCTTGTTATAGGCTGACTTTTTATAATTCAACTTCGTCCATTTTTTGCAACTAACCAAGTGCTTGTTACCATGATCAGCAAACGGGAGAAAGACTGGACAAGGAGGATTGGAAATGATCGCCATTTAATATGCATAGAGGATCCTTTCGAAATATCTCATGATCTGGGTCGAGTTGTTGACAAGCACAGCATAAGGGTTCTGAGGGAGGAGTTTGAACGTGCTGCTGAGATCATGCAGTATGATCCAAATCCTTGCGTGAAGCTCTTTGAGCCATATATTCCTAGTTGATTAGTTTGGTCGAACATAACTTAAGGTGTATTATAGTAAGTTCTGCCTCAATTTTCTCATTTCTATGTTTGATGTTTATAGCATGTATTTTGTGCTCTAGGCCTTTGAACGTTCCCTCCCCGTGTAAAGCAACTACTGTCTGCAAACTTATTGTGTGGTTTTTGATACCAATATTGCTAATGTTAAAAGGAGAAAAGAAAAAAGTAAAAAAAAAAAAAAGAAAAAAAAAGGAAGTAAAAGTTTAAGGAACCATCATCGCTTATTTATTTATTTATTTTTTTTTTTTTTCTCATTTTCCTCAACCTTTATTGCCTCCTATTTATGTTTCTCAGTATCTTCCTAATGATTGAATTTCAGTTGGATTGCTTTCCTTTCGCAAGTATGCTGGTTTATATTTCAAGAGTAGTCATCTCTTATCGACAGGATAAAATTATTGTTTTTTCGTTATTTTGTATACGAAGTTTGGAAAACTGGAAAATGGATTGATAAAATCTTTTGGTCACGGTTGGATTTGAGTGACAAGTATTTCTAGCTATAAAAATCAAATTAGCTGTGTTTGAGGACTTTAGTTTTGGAAGGAGATAAGCAAAGAACTCTATGCACATTGGGTGACAACTGACGGACGAAACAATGTTAATGTTAGGGTTTTGAATTCCAAAACAAGGGGATTAAAACCGTTGTAATGAGTTGGAGCAATAGAATCGATTTTATTTTTTGTTTTTATTTTTTTTATTTTTATAACACTTGTTTTGCACTAAAAATGGCTCAAGTTCTTGAGGTCTTCATTTTGTTTTTAGTTTGTTTTTTAATTATATTAGGAATATTTAATTTTTTTTTTCAATTTTTGTTAGGATTTAGTTTAGTTATTTTCAATTTATTCCTTATATTTTTAGTTAGTAATTTAGGTTTGTTTATTTATCGTAGGCATGAACGGAAAAGCAACTCAAAATTGAGGAAATGAATTGAAAACTAGCGGCACGCTGGAAACCTAGCTCCGTGGCGCTCAACGCTGCTGCAGAAGACTTGGACTAGGGAACGCAAGGCCATGGCGCTGAAAACTTTTACTTCACACGTAAATAAGTGATTTTGATTTTGAATTCAAATTTTAGAAGAGGATTATTGACATAAATTTTTTTTATTTAATTTTTTTGTGAGAGAAGTATTGTAGCAAAATCAGATTCAAACGCATGAAACAAACGGGCTTTTGGATTGGCACCATAGAGCAACATGATAGTATACAGGCTCGGGAGTTCAGTGCTGGGACTCTAGAAAGTTAAGAGAGCGGCATTGGCGTGATTTCAACAACACAGAAATTTTTAAAACACGCAAATTTTAACCCCACTGTTGAACACGGAATATAAGATTCTACAAAGGTTCTTGCGAGGTGTTTTGTAGGATTTTTAGAGAACCGTTTGCACAAGTTTTGTAATTGATGATGAATATTATTTATATGATGTTTGATCTTTCAAATATGAACTAGATTTTCCTTTCTATGGTTACAAGTGGGGTCAAAACGATTAACATCTAAATCTAATTTTATTCTTTTAAATTGAAAAATAGAAGGAGAATTTAGATAGAAGAACAGAATTAAGAAGAAAAAATATAACTAAAATAGAGAAGAATAATCAAAATGCAAATAGAAATATAGGGAGAACAAGAAATTAAGAGAGAGAAAACCAATAATTTCAATATCATTAATCATCAAAAATCTCTGTAAAAATACAATCACCAATGTATTTATAGGCATTTAAAAGATAAACCGACTAATTCAAAAATAATCCTACTAGATAACGTAATCCTAAAATCAAAATTAAAACAAAGATAAAATATATCTTAAAAGATAATTATATAATTTAAATTCAAAATCCTAATCTAATTTGTCATCAATAACCCTAGTCTTTATCCATTTAAAATGATGTTTTGCAGTTACTTCTAAAAAAATGTTAGGATTAATTACAAAATTCCCTCTCAATTGTAGCACTTGTAATAATGTTCCCCTGACTTTCAAGGGTTAAAATTTGTTTTCAAAATCTATGGAATATTAATGAAAAACGCTTTTTATTAACACTTTTAATAGAAACTGATACGTAATTAACACGTGCTATATATTATAGAAGTGTTCTAGCAACTCTATTATGAGTAAAGCTGATTTACCTTTAAAAGTCTAATTCTAATTGTTAATGAAAATAAACTAAAAGACCTTCAAAATTAGTTAAAAAAATAGTAACACTCACTCTTTTCACTTCTATCTGATTACATGAGAGGTTGTGTCACATATATAGTTTTTGTTAAAAAACATGGTCGTTGTCAGATGTATACTCTGCCAATTTTGATTTGTTGGTGAAGAATCACCCTCTCAATTTCTGGCAGAATGCATCGTCTAGGATGATAATATCGTTAATGAATTCTCTTTCGTTGGCCCGTGACTTTCTCATAGATAGATGACCCCATGCCATGTCAATTTACAGTAGGTCATAAAAAATAAATTCAGTATAATGATAATGGTATAAAAAACAAGACTGTAAATTTAGAAAATATGTTGTGATTACTTACTTCACTGTACAACCATTCACCTGGCTTCAAGATGACCTAGAAGAAGTCCTTCTTCTAATCACCAAAACCTCACTCTATCAGCTCAGAGTCTGTATTTGTATCAGCGAACCACTTTTTGAAGGCCTCGACAACATCTTTATAGGTATGCATCTTCTTCATCACCTTACGCAGGAGATCTGCGTAAGGCGACTCAAAATACTTGTTGGGCCTTTCAAGTCGTTTTTCATTCTTGAGTTCAGACTCAGACTCTGACTGAACCTGTGGCTCATGTTGTTCCTTAGGCTCTGGCTGTGGCTATGGCTGTAATTGTTGTTTTGCTAGACATGCCATGTTGTCCTTTATTTCTCTAATTGATTGGTCTAGTGAGTCTAACTTCTTGTCGATGACTTCAAAATGTCTACTATTGTACTCTACCATCCTCTGATAGAGTATGTCAAGTATGTAATCAATAGACATACTATCATGGGGACGAGGTGGTTGTTGTTGTTGTTATTATTATTGGGGAAGTTGTTGTTGTTAGGAAAGTTACTGTTGTTGTTGGGGAAGTTGCTGTTGTTGTTGAGGAAGTTACTGTTAGGGATGAGAATATTGTTTGGGAGGCTTTTGTTGTTGGACATGGACCATTATTGCACTAGAATCTAAAACCGATGCAAGCTGGTCAATCTCTGCATCATTTTGGTCAACATAAGGCAGATACAACGTAATGCACATACTACTCATTTTCTCCTTAGTGAGATAAAGAATTGGTACGATCATTCCCTATATATTAAAAGAACATACAGTGAAGAATTATTTTGGTGGAAACACATTGTAAAAAAAAAAAAAAATGCATACTTATTGAAACTATTACCTCGCCACTTTGCATGAGGTCGTCTATATGTCCAACCTTGATTAAGGAAACCCGGTGTGCCTCCCATTTGAGCATTCTGGGAAGACGTCCAACAACCATCTTTGCAAACGTGGCATCGATGGTTGGAAGTTTCGAATGCCCAAACCTGCGTTAAATAAATTTTTTTAAGACTAGTAAAACAAAAAACTATGTATTATTTACTATAAGGCCATGATTAAAAATTCTATATATAACTGTACGACAAACTTGGAAGGCCCAAGGAAACCCGCATATTGAGGAGGTTTCCTTGATGCTCTTGTTGTGTCCTTTCTGAACCCATTTCTGAAATTTCTCTTTCAGGTTCTTCCTTAAAGGCTGCAGAGTGCATTCAAAAGACACGCTGCCCTATGGATAGTTGTTAAAGAAATCTAAATTGTTGACATACGACAGCCAATCCAGTGGGACAGTCTTTTTCTCATCCTTAAATAGTAATACTCTATGAGAAATTTCTTTAAATTAGCAATAAGTATTACTTGGGCTTTAAAATGCTCCAACAATCTCATGTTCTTTGAAACTTTCAACACCACGTCCGGCTCTGGGATTTCCTCGCAGTTCAATCCATCGATTAAAGTAAATTCTCTCATCCTGAACCGAGCTGGCTTTCCATTAACCAGGAACCAGAACTCATGTTTCTTTTCTGTTTCTATCTACCTCAGAAGCAAATAGTGGGTCAACACTCCAAAATATATCATGTTTTCAGACATTGAAATCAAATGTCTCAAGGCAGATCCCCTGAAAATTGGCATTTCCGTTTCAGGGTCTAAATTCTGCCTTATAACCTCCAGAGCCTCTGTCTTTGACTTCATAGTGATTTTTATTAGAAAGTACACCTACATAGGATCCATGACCATCCTTAATTGTCAAATCTTAGGAAGTTCATCTGGGTTGTACTTTGGGAGGTTATTCTGAAAAAAAAAAAAAAAAAAACACATTGGTCAGAACTGCCAAAACGATAGAACCGACCAGAATGATTAGAACAGACCATAATCGACCAACTAGAACCAACCTTGAACCGACAGACCATTCACGACACTACACACTTGAGAAGACACTCTAAAAAGTGTCTTCAAAAGCAAGGAGGCGGATCCGATCTCCGAAAAACATAATTATCATTTGACTACCAAACTGGCGGTCTAACCACTTGGAAATATGATCCGCAAGTTAATCATATGGAAATGGCACGCTTAGTAGGCAGATTAGATCAACCATTTAATTTTACTGAACAAAGGAATTGGCTGCGTTATATTAAAATTGTACATAATCCAAATGCACATTTTTTTTTTCAAGAACTACTTTTAGGAAAGATGCATTAAAATTATATAAACGAGAAAATGAAGCATTAATCAACCTTTTACACTCACTAGTGCTTGCGTTGCGTCAACGACGGATATTTAATCAGCCGTTGTTAACAAAGATTATTTAGCTGTAACCGAGCATTATTATAAAGATTTTGATTTGGATAAGAGAATATTATGTTTTAAATGTATTATAGGATCACATACTGTCAATTTAATATATAACACAATTTTATCTGTCATTGATGAATATAGTTTAAGAGATAGAATAATGGTCATAATATTAGATAATGCAACTGTAAATAGTAAAGCAATATAAATTTTTTAAAATGATTTAAGTTTATTCGGTAATAATGATATATTTCACCAATGTTGTGCATGTCATATAATTAATTTAATAGTAAAATCTGATTTAAAATCAATGTCAGGTCATATTAAAAGAATTAGAGATAACATTGCTTGGATTTAAGGTAGTAATCAAAGAATACAAAATTAGTTTAGATTTCTATAAGCATGTAATCAAAATCCTAGAGCATTAGCCTTAAATATACCCATAAGATGAAACTCCACTTATATAATGCTTGAACAATGCATCTCCTATAAAGATGCTATAAAAAATTATGTTAGTGCAAAATTAGGACCAAGATTTATAGATGAAACTGAATGACAAATTGCCGAACTCTTGTTGAATTTTTTAGGTAGATTTCACGAAGTTACCTTAAAGTTTAGTGGAACTTATTACCAAACTTCACCATTAGCGTTACGAGAACTTTTAAGAATGTCCATTTTATTTAGTAAATTTAAGACACACGAGGTTTTAGGAGTTCTTATCGCCTCTATGGAAAAGAAGTTTAAAAAATATTGTCTAAATTACCAATGCTGTATGGTTTTAGTGTTATTTTCAATCATAGATTAAAATTAGATGGTTTAGAAAGTTGATTAGATAACTTAGGTGACTTTTTAGCTATCGACACTATTGACCAATTTCCTATTATAAAGGAAAAAATATTTTCTCTCTATAGCTCTTATGAAAGTAGGTTTAGAAACACACCTCGTGTAGAACAACCGCAACAACGAGACGACAATCCGCATTCATTCTTGAATGTTTTCAGGTTGTCTAAAAAGAAGAAGAAGAAGTAGAAGACGACGATGACGACTCAAGGTCAAGAAGAATCCGGGAGTGGATCTTCATCAAGAGGTGGCGACAATAGCAGCGGCTTCAACGAGTTAATGGCATACCTGAGTGATGGCTTAGTTGTAGACAATAGTGAAATGTTTGATTTGGTTTAGTGGTGGAGGGTACGAGCATTAACTTGGTCGATCCTAACACGACTAGCAATGGATATTTTTTCGATCCCGGTCTCCACTGTTGTAGTCGAATAAGCATTTAGTACAACTGACCGAATACTTGAAGAACGAACAAATGCAATGCAACAGGATATTGTTGAAGTTTTGGTGTGCATCAAGGATTGGGATCATTCTGACTAACGCTTACATGATATAATCTCACCGGCAAGCTAAGAATGAATCGGTGAATTTAATAGATTAACTTTTAATTTTCAAGACAATCCTTCTGCTTTAAATTAAATTCTATTATTGTAATTTGTAAATATTTATTTACTTTGTATAGTGTTATTGTAATCTTGTATAGACTTTGTAAGTTCGTCAAATTTGTAATTCGTCCCACAATGATTGCACTCTTTTTTTCTTACCTAAGTTTTTATCCCAATTAGGTTTTTCTTGGTAAGGTTTTTCATGAGGCAATCATAAATTACAAATTTAAAAATTAATGAAGAAATAATTTTTTTATATAATTCGTATGTTCATTTTAAATTTCAAATTATAATATAAATATATATAAATATAAATATATAATATAAAAAATATTTTAATATTCAGGAAACTAAGTCAGGTATCGGGCAACCCGACTGGCTGCCCGAAGCCCGCCTAAGAAGAAAATTCGGGTCAAGTCGGGTCAGACAGCCCCATAAATTTGAGCAGTTCGGGCTCAGTCATCGGGTAAAAATTCAAACTTTTCGGTGGTTGCGGGTGGTCTGTCCAAAGTTTCAGCACTAAAACCGACTAGAACTGACCAAACCGACCTAGAGCCGACCAAGAACTGACCGTGGCTAAACAGACCCTACTAGAACTGACCAACCTTGACTAAAACTGACCGAACCGACCCAGAACTGATAGTGCACGACCTAGACACGACGGAACGACCTAGAACCGATCGAACTGACCAAGAATTGACTGAATTGATCTAGAATCGACTGAACTAACCAAAAACTGATCGAACCGACCTAGAACAGACCAAAAACTGACCTAGAACTAACCAAACTGACCTTCCCAACTAGAACCGACCTTAACCGACCTCTTACCCAACTAGAACCGACCTTAAATCCGACTAGAATTGACCAAGAACCGAACCAACCTAGAACTAACCTAAAACCGACCATGAATTGACTAAGAACCGACCATGAATAGATCGTGCCCAGCCAGACCCAACTAAAACTAACCTTAAATGACCTTGAACTGACCTCTCACTCGATTAGAACCGACTAAGAACCGATGAAAAACTGACTGTGTACTAAAACCGACTGTGAACATACCATAAATGAACCAAACCTGACTAAGAGCCGGTTATGAACAAATCACACACTAATGCATATTCTTATTTTCTTATATTAAGTTTTTATTCTTACAAAAATATATTAAAAAAAATAAAATAAGAATAAAACTTTAATCTTAAATCAGAGAATAAAACTTTAATGTTTTATGAGGGAGAGCAAATTCCGTTGCCTCGTCGACAGGGGTTCAGAAAATAACCGTCTTAATTGAGGAAGAAGAGCTGCTTTGTGATGCTATTTCAGTCGTGGAAGTCGCTGGCGAGCGAGAGGGACAGTTTTTCCTCAGTCGTCGGCGAGAGAGAGGGTCGGTTTTTGGTCGGTCGTCGGCGAGAAAGAGGGTCGGTTTTTGGTCAGTCGTCGGCGAGAGAGAGGGTCGGTTTTGGTCGGTCGTCGATGAGAGAGAAGGTCGGTCATCGGCAAGAAAGAGGGTCGGTCATTGGCGAGAGAGATCGACGAGAGAGAGGGTCGCGTCGGTGAGAGACAGGGTCGGTCATCGGCGAGAGAGATCGGTGAGAGAGAGGGTCGGTCGTCGACGAGAGAGATCAGCGAGAGAGAGGGTTGGTCACCGGCGAGAGAAAGACGTGAGTGAGGCGTGAGGGTGCGTGAGGGTCGGTTTGTTTTGATGGAGGAGGGTTGGTTTGTTTTGAAGGAGGGAGGGAGGTTTTTTGAAGTTATCCATACACATAAGTTAAAATAAGGCCTATTTTTTAACACGTAAAATACACCTCAAAATTTTTTTGTTATAAAAAAAATTGATCTGCATCCTCAATTGCTGTTTTGTTCCTATCAAATTTCCTCCCCAAACTCCCCACTGCCATGGCGATTGGTGATCACCGACCACAAATCCTAATGATCAGACCACCTATTGCGTTCACTCTTTTCCCCTCATTGTTCCATCAGCAGTTCCGAATCCTCAAAGCCTGGGAATCCGAGCTTCCATTGGACCAATTCCTGACCACAAACGCGCACTTGGTCCAAGCCTTGGTCACCAACGACAATACCGTCATCAACGCAGAGACTCTCCGGCTGCTTCCGGCGCTGCGCTTAGTGGCGGCGACCACCGCCGGCGTCGACAACATCGACTTGGCCGAGTGCCGTCGGCTAGGGATCGCCGTCACCAACAACGGCAGCGCGTACGCGGAAGATGCCGCCGATTTTGCCATTGGGCTGCTGATCGATGTGTTCAGAAGGGTTTCTGCTTCGGATCGGTACTTGAGAAAGGGATTTTGGAAAGGCAAAGGAGATTATCCTCTCGGTTTTAAGGTATGTTTGTTACTTTTAGTTCTGTATGATTTGGGATTTTAGGGATTTGAATTATGGACACATAATTGGAGAACTGGCATTGTCTTAAGTGAAAAAGAAAATATTTAGGAAGATATTTGTCATACGGGAGATAATAGAAAATGTGTCCTTGTGAAAGTAATTTGGATGATTGTGAAATTGTTAAGCTGGTTAGTTTGGGAGAGGAACAGATTATTTTCAGGGGAACACTGTTAGGCGTATGCCTCAAATTAATATTCTGGATAAATTACTATTTTGTATTTTGACTTTGGGTTGTTTTATAGTTCATTAAGAGTTTATAAATAAATATTTTAAGTTTATATAGAGTTTTATGTGTAGAGAAAAGTACGAGAGAAAGAGTGCCGCTGTTTAAGAAAAAAAGAGAAAGTAAGAAGAGAGATATAAAAAGAGCATAAGAAGTTTTGGACAGTCAGAGAAACAAAGATTGGGAAAGTTATTAAGTGTGTGATTTTGAATTGTTAATGAATTATGTTTCCCTCTCTCTCCCATGGACGTAGGTAATTTTGTCAAATTATATCAGGGTCCGTTTGGTTCAGGGATTCGAATCATGTGATTTGAACTATTTTCGATTTACGTGTATTTTTTGTGAGAGAAATTACTGTAACGAACCACGAATCATGATTCGAATCGGGAGACGAATACCCCAACCAAACGGACCCTCAATTTTTGTCTTCTCTAAATAACTGTTAATTTCTATTTCAATTTATGTTTTACTACGTGCTTGTAGAGTTTTTTTTTTTTTTTTTTTTTTTTTTTTTTTTTTTTTCAAAAGTCCCGTCAAGATTAAGAGAAAAATGCATAGTTTACTACCAAGTGTTTAAAGGTGGGCTTTGGATCCTATTGCGGTGTCAATCTTTTATTAGTGGACAGTGCTTATTAGTGTAACATTACTTAAATTTAAAAGAACAAGGATGTTACCAATGTGAAAACGTAACCAAGACCTAAAAGAAAAAAAGTAAACACTGTTTAGCAATAGATGAAAAGGAATTGTGTGGAGATAAGAAAGGAGAAAGAATAGTTTTTTGTTTTTTTTTGCTTTTTTTTTTTTTGGCATAATAACGATTTTAGCTATAATTAATTGGTGCGCGTACGCTTTAAATTTAACTTTGTTGAAGTAGTATCTCGATTATTGATTCAAAAGTCTATCCTGTCATTCCGACAAACAAACACCATTGTACCAATAAGCACACATCTCATTATCCACATATAATAATCCTTTTACTCCATAGCCTCCAACTTTTCCCTTTTAAAGTCAAATGGCATTTGCCCTTTGCATTCCTTTCACTTCACAAATGCAAAACACAACAGTTACCGGCAAAAATCTTGAAAAGTGAAATAAAAAACCCCTTCATTTTCTGACTTTTCTTACCCAAATGTGTGCATCTTGTCAAATACCAAGAGGATCTTAAAACCTTTACCCAGTCGCCTAAATGTCTACCTATTATGTTTACTGTATAGTTTGAACCTGTTTGCTGCTATCTTCAGTGCATAGTTAGATATCCAAGAAGTCAAAAAGTAACTTCAAGGATTGGAAAATTTCAGTTCGGAGGCAAGCGGATAGGGATTGTTGGATTTGGGAAGATCGGATCTGAAGTTGCTAAAAGGCTTGAAACATTTGGCTGCCACGTTTTATACAACTCGAGGAACGAAAGGCCCTCCATCTCGTACCCCTTCTATTCCTCTATTCGAGATCTTGCAGAGAATAGTGATGCCATCGTCTTATGTTGTAGCTTAACTACCAAGACGCGCCAAATAGTCGACAAAGAAGTATTATCGGCTTTGGGGAAAAATGGAGTGATTGTTAACGTAGGACGCGGGGCTCTTATAGATGAGAAGGAGCTAGTAAGATGCTTGGTTGCAAGGGAAATTGGAGGTGCTGGTTTGGACGTGTTTGAGAATGAACCTAATGTTCCAGAGGAGCTCTTTGCACTGGATAATGTTGTTCTTTCTCCACACGTAGCTGCATATACACCAGAGTCTTTTGAGGCTGCTGCTGAATTTGTTGTTGCAAATCTGGAAGCTTTCTTCTCAAACAAACCCTTACTCAGCCCTATCACAATTGACTGAAAACATCTTTTGGATAGGGATTTCAGTTAACAATTGACATTTGGTTGTGCTCTTTTTTCGTGCACAACAAAAACCAATTATCTGTTACTGTCAAAACATTCCCCTAAATGTGTGTGGGTTTTCGAAAATCATATTTTTCTTCCAGATCCTTTTTTTTTTTTTTTTTTTTTTACTATTCTTTTGTTTTAGGGTTTTTTTAATGTGAAATATTTTTTAGAAACTATTTAAGGGTATTTTTTTGTCTTTTTGTTGCATTTCTATTTTCGTTTACAAAGTATCAAGGGGTGAAAATGAAATAACTTTTACATATTTAAATGATAATTTTGTTGCTTGACATCAATTGAGAAAAAACTTAAAAGTAAGAGGTATATTTTTATAATTAAACCTAATTTTAAATATGTTAGAGAGACTTAAAAAAAAGAAAAAAACTAGGGAAATGACCCCTTTCTTGACCACCATTTTTAATAAATGGTTGTACTTTTTATTTCTTAGACAAAAGATCAATTTTATTACCTTTTTTTTTGTTGGAAATTGACCATTTTATATAGTAATTAATTAGAGATAAACAATAATAAATCAATTTATCATTAATTATTAATAGTTTATTATTGATAAAGTAGTAATGTACTGACTGAATTTGATTAATTATTAATTGATATTAGTTAATACCTTATTGATATTGATTAATCTTCAAGTTAATGAGTGATAAACTAAAATAGTTAATAAAAAAGCTATTCCCCTAGTATTACAAAACTTCAATAATTTACCCACAAAAAAAAAAAAAAAACATAAAAAACTACCATTTACTTATAAATCCAAGTTCTGCCCATGGGTGGTGAGGCCTCAACTTGAAAATGTGATTTTTGAAGAGACAATCCAATTCATTATTCTAGCAAAGAGCAAAAAAGAAAAAAAAAAAAAAAAAGAAAAAAAATCCTTCCGAGTCATTTAAAAAGGTACTTTCATTAACTAATATCATGAATAAGGTTATTTTAAAGAGAAAGGAGTGAAATAACTATAGGGAAATAGTAGAAAATAGGCCAATATGAAAAGCTTAAGAAAGGAAATAGGCCAATTTTTAGTTATAGAAATTAATAGGCCATAACTTGTCAAGTTATGGTTCATAACCAGATAAGTTATGGACAAACTTATCAAGTTATGGTTCATAACCGGACAAGTTATGGACAATTATGAATAATAACTTGTCAAGTTATGGTTCATAACCAGACAAGTTATGGACGAAAATAATAATTTGGCCTATTTATTAACTTATGTAAACTATTGGCCTATTAATTTTAATTCATCTCAAATTTTAGCCTATTTTCCTCTTTCTCCCTTTTCTAAATTGCAAATACTATTTTCTTAGGGCCTAAGTCAATCCAGGTCAAAGCATGGATTTGTGGATTTTTGTAAAGTGCCCATGCTCATTTTTCCCAAAAAAAAAAAAAAAAAAAAAAAAAGAAGGGAAACCAAGTGTTGCTGCCCTAGAACCAGACGACATGACGTATTGTCATTTAACATCATCCTAGAACCAAAGTTCAACTAGACAATTGTCATAAGAGCTAAAATGCTTGAGATTCTCTAAGCTTTTACTCAATATATACTCTTTTTCCTTCTTGTTGTTGTTTCCTTTATTCTTTTTTTCTTTTTAGTATGAAACTCTATTTTTACTTGGGGCCACTAATTGTGAGAAAACCCGGTCATAATAAAGAAAGGTGCTGTTTTCCAGTTCCATACGTTGTACACTTGATAGGGAGAGAATCATAGTCAAGGGGAATATCAGTCAGTTATTTGTGACAGGGTTAGCAAGATGCAAACCGTTGCCGAAAAAACTTCATGTTTACCATTGTAACTGACTCATAAAATCTCTTTGGAGTCTCCCTAATTTCTCATGCGGACTCAGTGTCTCCCACTGAAACTACTACCTTATCCTTGACTACCATTAGCACAACTTCAAAGAGCTTTTTACTGTCTACAACTATGGATGTTGTTCATATGCTTTCTTTTGTTGTTTGGCTACAACAATACCAACTTGATTGAAGAAGCCATTAGTGCCTGATCTGCAGGCTTCTCTTTTCTCAAGAATGAAGAAAAAAAAAAATATAGATCATGTTCTCTGAGAAGCAACTGCATTCTCATCTTCCAAACATCTACATTTAGAGGTTCCATTTTGCGATGCTTGACAATTGTATGTGTTTATGCAGTAATCATAACAGCAACCATAGATCCAGAAGATTGTATCGCTACCATATCCGCACAACCTAAGCTATCATACCAGAAGATGACAATCTTTAGCTGAAAGAAAGAGAAATTTTTTCTAGGAATGTGCAGAGCTGAGACAAGCTGTTGTTGAGTAGCAGCAAATGAGAAAGATATATAGTTTGATTTGATTCGAAATATATAGTTTAATTAGTCTACCTCTTGCCTGGGTCTTTTCTGTACCTTGGTTAGCTTCCTATTCAGCCAGTATGCCTCTTTGCACACCTTCCCTCCCATCCAGTTCGGTGCCTAGCCTCTTTCCTCGGCGTAAAAATAGGACCAATCTTTTCATCCAACCATATGTAAGATAAGGGTGAAGGGCAGGATTTCACTATCAAAAAGATGCTGAGAGCCAGTGAGTAACGGTTTGTTTGAGAAGAAGCTTCAAGATTCGCAGTAGTGGTTTCGGCAGAAGCCTGCGAAGACTCAAAAGAATAGACGGCCCTATGTGCAGAAAGAACAACATAATCCAGTGCAAAGAGCTCCTTAGGAAACATTAGGCTCATTCTCAAACACATCCATGTAAAGCCCAATTATCTCATATTTAGCCAATAATAAACATCTTGCATCATGATGCATCTAGTTAGTACGCATTATTGAATTAAGGCATATAAATGACATAATTGCATGAACGGGTAAAGTTATTGTTTTATGATTTAGATATGCTTTGTATCATCAAATGACAACAAATACATGAAAACCAATCAAATTGTTTTTCTCTCCTTTTGAATAGTCAAAGTAGCTAGAATTTTCTTCTTTTGGGTTCATTTTCTTTTGCTGCAGCTCCAAAACGTCCAGCCCCTGTTCTCTTTCATTTCTCCCCATTTCCTAAGCTAACCAACTCACAAGAAGAGAACCCGAGCCATAGAAATTGAAATTACACAAAATAGATCAAGTTCTGTACCTCTTAAGCTTGGAAACCATGGATTTTGATGTTTAATTTCACTCTGATCAAGCTATCTTCTTTTCTACGTCTTTTGTGATGAATTTTTGGTGGTTTGGTATGATTACATGGCTGAACATCTCTTTGCATGGCTTGAAATTCATGTTGGATAGCTTTGTAGCTAAACTAAGCTAGTTGGGATAGTTTTTGGCAATTATTGATAATTTGGGGAATTTGATTGTTTTATTTGTTTCTATTAATTTTGTAATGTTTATATAGTGGTTAGAAGTGCCTATAGGTAGTTAGAAGCAGTAGCAATTAGTTTATTTATGGATGGTTAGAACAAAATCAAGTTAGAACCAAGTTTACATCAAATTTGGATTTTTGGTGTTTTAAATTGTGTTTATGGGTTAGTTGTTGTCCTTATTGTTTTAGAATGTTTTGAATTGTTATACAAATGTGAAAATCTGAATTTATTCATGAATCATGTGATTGTTATGAATTTGTTAAGTTAGGTCATTTAGCACACTCATGTCTCGTTTATTTCATTGATTCGAGTTTTCAGTTTGAAGTTTTTACAAAAAAAAAAAAAAAAAAAAAAAAAAAAAAAAAAAAAGCTCTCAAAAAATGTCACATCTAATTTTTTCTATTACAGTAAAAATTTTTCAAAAAATATCACATCTCAGCTCAAATTGAAAACTCGAATTTGCGAAGTGAACGAGGCTTCAATCTTCCAAGAGGACCAAACCTTTCACACATTAATACATTAGATTCGAGGTAAGTTAAAACTTATGTTTTTCTGTGTCACAAGAATCATGTGGTGTTTATTTATGTTTTGATGCAACTGTTATTATTTAATTTTGATATAAAGTTTAGAATATTCATGATTGTCATTGCGCATGTTTCTGGTATAAATATTCAATGTAATGAGATTTTGTTAAAAAGGAAGTGTGGTACTTGATTGATGGTCGGATAGGCAAGGGACGCGATATGGAAAGCCACGTTAAATGTAGAAGAATGCGGCTAATACCTGATGTTATAAGACCAGTATGGGAAATCCCGTATTATTCTTATTATAGGCCAGTAATTATGAACAGGTTCCGAAAATCACGGCCTATCACTATTGGTTAAGTATCAAACTCCAAGGGCATTCAAATGAAAGAATTATGGAAGAAATGTTATTGAATTGAATAAAGTTTGAAAGGATTGTTTGCATTGGTATAAGATGTTTGTTCATGTTTGAGTTTCATCTTACTGAGCTTTTAGCTCACTAGATTCTTGTGATGCAGGTGATGATGTATAAGTTTAGATGTTGATCGAGTCTCCAGATCTGCCAGACAGAGATATGTTCATATGTCATGTTTTTTTTTTAAACGGAAATAATAAGATATAGGCTAATATAAAAAGTTTAAGAAAGTATATAGATTAATTTTTAGTTATAGAAATTAATAGGCCATAACTTGTCAAGTTATGATTCATAACCAAATAAAGTATGAACAAACTTGTCAAGTTATAGTTCATAGCTAAACAAGTTATGGACAAAAATCGTGAATTATGGACAATAACTTATCAAGTTATGGTTCATAACCAGTCAAATTATGGACGAAAACAGTAATTTGACCTATTTATTAACTTATGTAAACTATTGACCTATTAATTTTAATGCATCTCAAATCGTGGTCTATTTTTCTCTCTCCTTTTTTTAAACAGCTTTTATGGTCCATTTTGAGACTTTGCATTTGATTTTTATTTTTTATTTTTTATTTTTTATTAAGCAACTTTGTTATGGTTTTGTAAATACATATATGTCAAATGACGGATATGACTTTAGCTTCATGTCTGATTTTTTATTAATGTAAATATTGTATGTAAAAGAAAACAAGAAAGAAAAGATAAATTTCAAATTCTATCTATGTAAATTCTTTGCTAATAAAACCATAACACACGAGATTCATTAACTCTTGACTTGATCGTTAGGCTCTGCAGTTAGGTTAAGGGGTGTTACAATCCAAACCAATTCGGCCAGTATACGACAAGTGAGGCCACCACTCTGTGGGGAGGTGGTATTGTAGCCCAATAGGAACAAATAATATTGGGGAAATAGTAGAAAATAGACCAATATAAAAGCTTAAAAAAGTAAATAAGCCAATTTTTAGTTATAGAAATTAATAGGCCATAACTTGTCAAGTTATGATTCATAATCAGATAAGTTATGGACAAATTTGTCAAGTTATGGTTCATAACCGGACAAGTTATGGACAATTATGAATAATAACTTGTCAAGTTATGGTTCATAACCAGACAAGTTATGGACGAAAATAATAATTTGGCCTATTTATTAACTTATGTAAACTATTGACCTATTAATTTTAATTCATCTCAAATTTTGGCCTATTTTCCTCTTTCTCCCATAATATTGCTTAAGGGAGATATTACTACATCCTTTCTCATAAAAAAAAAATAATAATAAGAGAAAATTGTTAAATTTATTCTTAAAATATACGAGTATGAATGTATACTCAGTAATTTTGATTAATATTATTTTAATTAAGATAATTATTTGATTAAAGAGTATATTAATTAAGAATAAAAAATAATAATTTAAACTCATAATCTTTTAACTAATATAGTTGTTTATCTTTTTTCTTTTTGAATTATAATTATTTAACTAAAAAATATATTAATTAATATCATTTTAACTAATATAGTTATGGGAGAAAGAGGAAAATAGGCTAAAATTTGAGATGAATTAAAATTAATAGGCCAATAGTTTACATAAGTTAATAAATAGGCCAAATTATTATTTTCGTCCATAACTTGTCTGGTTATGAACCATAACTTGACAAGTTATTATTCATAATTGTCCATAACTTGTCCGGTTATGAACCATAACTTGACAAATTTGTCCATAACTTATCTGATTATGAATCATAACTTGACAAGTTATGGCCTATTAATTTCTATAACTAAAAATTGGCTTATTTACTTTTTTAAGCTTTTATATTGGTCTATTTTCTACTATTTCCCTTTAGAAAATTAAAGGTACTATTAATAGTATCACATTTGTGCCAATGATCTCATATCATGATATTTCGAGGTATCGTGCCCCGATATTAAAAATTCCAGCTATCAGTTACCGTTAGCCGGCAAATGACGGTATCCTAATATGATACTTTGTTGTCACCGATCAGTAACCATCAATTCCTACCATTTCCAAATTGGCATCACCTCCGTCAAAGGTTTAGTTTGGTAGTGCTGTAGATTTTAAAAAAAATTACTTTTAACTGTGTTAAAAAAATAATTATTACAAAAAACGACTGAGTGTTTGGCAAAGTACAATTATAGTAGTTGTGCTAGTTTCAAAATCAGTGTAATAGCGTTTGGTAAATTATGAGGTCGAATTGCTGTGAATAGTTAAAAATTACGACTATATTATATTATACTATTCAACCTCATAATTTACCAAACGATATTACATTGATTTGAAACTAGCACAGCTATTATAATTATAGTTTACTAAACATTCAGTTGTGTTTTGTAACAACTGCTTCTTCATTCAGTACAGTTAAAAGTAATTTTTCTAAAATCTACAGCACTACCAAACTAAGTCTATGCTAATTCCCGCACAATTTAAAAGCTAAAGTTGTCTTTAGGCTGCTTCTGATTTTGAGTGTACATTCTTAAAATTATTTAAAAAATACTTTAGAGAAGATTTATTAAACACTAAAATCAATTTTTACTACAAATAAAAATTAATTTTGAAAGAGAAAAGCAATATCAAACTAAGCCAAAGTCGTCGTCCCTCTAAGATCTGTCATTGCAACTTCGGGATATGCAGCGCACCTCTCCTAGCCATGTTGTCGTCGCCACCCCCTTCCCCAGTAAACACTCTCGTACATAATCCACGTGAAAATCAATGGACTTCGGAGAGATTTTATGGCTATTGTATATTTTTTTTTCGATGAAATAAGAGGTTTTTTAAGGTTTCCTTATGGGAAATGAATTTTTTTTTTAATTTCTAAAACTAGTGTTAGATGTTTTTTAAAAAATATATATATTTTTTATTTTCCAAATTTTCCCATTGAGCTTATTATTTTTATTAACAATTAACGTAATTTATTATATATATATATTCATTTATTTTTTGATTTGATGATTATTTTTAGTAGTTAACGTAAGGGTTAATTCTACAAATAATCCATGAGATTTGTACTCAATTTCACTGTAATTTCTGACTTTTAAATGTTGCACATATGGTCCTTAAAGTTTTCTTTTGTTTCAGTATCAATCTTTCCATCAACTAGGCGTAAATATTTGATAGAATGTATGTAAATTAGCGCTCAAAATTAGAAACGGCTAAAATTTTAGGTATATATGTGGAAATTAACTTTTGGTTTTTGTATTATTTTAATCTCTAAACTTATATGTTTCCAATTTTAGTTCATAATTTTTATAGATTTCATCAAATATTTAACACTAAGCTAACAAAAAGACCGAAACTAAAACAAATAAAATCTCAGAAACTATTTATGCGACGTTTGAAAAGTCAAGTACTAAAGTGTGATTGAGGCAAAACCTCAAGAGTCATTTATAAAATTAACCCTTAACATAATATTCATAATTTAGTGTCTTTCTTTTAACCTCTCTAATTACTTCTCTATTTATGAGTTACATTAATTCTCTAATGGGTAATTTAATTTCTCATCTTATCATAAATATAACTGGGGTTTATATGATATCTTATATCAAAGGGAACATTATAGGAATGCTAAAATTTCAAGGGTCAAATTGACTTATGTCTAAAAAGAAAATAATAATAATAAAAAAAAAACTAATTGTAAAAATTTGTCATGACATGTCATCGGATAGTATTTTCAAATATACCCTAAGATCCATTTGTATCCACATTGGTTACTACTGTGATACCGATCGGTAACGGCGGTAACCAATATTTGGCCGTGATACCGAACGATATCCATTATAATACTGGTTGGTATCCACCAGTATTAACGGAATCACTATCGTTCTCGTGGCTGAAACATTCAAAAAATCAAAAAATTCACAAAACAGATAAAAAAAATCACAAGAGATAAAAAAAAACAAACAAACAGATAAAAAAAAAAAAAGCTTCATCGCAGTGGAGAGCCGCTGCGACGGGGAGAGATATCTCCGCTCACAAAGGAGATCTAAATGGATCTCCTCTCTTACGTCGCACGGAGGAGATGAAGAGATGTCGGTTTCTTCTAAATCTGGAATCACAACACGTTAGGAGCTCGATCGCCTTTGATGCAATCTCGATTTCGATGTCGGTGTCTTCTTCTTCGTGGTGAGTTCACCATAGTTTGAAGGAGCCAATGGCGGTGGGAAGAGAGGAGAGAAGAGAGGTGGAGAACTATTCGTAAGGTTTCCACGTCAAAAACCGGCAAGTAGCTTGTCAACGACGATTCACTCTACGATGTGTTGTTTTGAATAGGGAAGGGGAGACAACGTTGGTGAGAAAGTGTCGGCGGCAAGGTTTGGTGGCAGCTAGAGGAGATAGGGGGGAGAGAGAAGAGAAGGTAGAAGGAGAGAGAGAAGAGTGGCGGTTGGAGAGCGTAGGAGAGAGAGGGGAAAAAAACTTTAATCCTAATTTGAGGGTATTTTAGTCTTCTTCAGCTCACTAAGTTTTAGCATATATAATTTAATCTTACTCAGTAGTGAACAATAAATGGATGTAATATCCAAAAGAGAATAATGATTAAATTTAGTTCTTATTATGAAAGTACATAAGAATTATTGAACCCGTTTCTTTAACGTTTTTAAAATGATTTTATTTTCAATACAAAAATAAAAATGAGATTATTTTAAGAATTATTATAGGACAGATTCTGAAATTACATTTAATTGATTGTTTAAGAGTTTATTTTTAGTATGATAAAAAATAAAATTGTGTTTTGTTATAATTATTAATTAATGTATTATAACATTATTGATCAATTTTATAAAATGAAAATTAAAAAGAGAAAATAACTTTTAACCGTTTTTTAATTTTTTACAAAAATTATTCTCACTATTTTTTTATTTTTTATTTTTCCTTTTAAAACATTTACTAAATAAATATAATTTATAAACTATTTTTATTTTTATGTCTCAAAAATATACAAAAATATTTTTTAAAATAATATAAAATTAATTCTAAACGCACCCACCATCTTTCATAATTGGTTCAATGTATTTCAATATAACTGATATCCAACAAAAGGGAAAAAAAAATGTTGAAATCAGTCGCTTTTGTATCTGGGCCGATGCGGAAAGCACTAATTTCCACTTTCTTAAATTGTATTTTATTTCTATTTTTACAATATTTTAAGCTTGAGAGAACGGATAACCTCTTAGTGTGGTATAATCTTGCGTGGCCTTCGACACTAACCTAGCTCGTTGCCCATTTGGGTACGGCCTATATGTAGGGTGCCTATATCATAGTGAATAGGCACGCCCAAGGCAATAGAAATGCAAATCACTTGTTTTACATTGCATTTTATTTCGTCATTATTGTGATAAATAATATTTATGGGGCCCATACATCTTACTGACAAGTGGACGCTTTGCACCAGCAGGAAAAGAATTCATCCTCTGATCATCATAAGCGTAAGATTTATAATCATGTACTTCAATTGAGTTCTTGAAATGCACCACTCATCATTCAAGTCCCACTCATCATGTACTTCAATTGAGTTTTATGACCTGTTTATTTCACTAATTTGAATTGATATATAATTTTATATATGAGTTTTTATTGTAACAAAAAAATTAAATGTAATTGTTTCTGAAAATTTTTACTATAATAAAACTCAAATTTTAAACTCGAATCAATGGACTCAAAATATTCTCTGTTTGGAATGTGCAATCTAACACATCTCAACTTCTTCCTGTCTTCCATCCACAGCAGTTTGATTTCCCAACTTGGCCGACAAATATAGACAAGAGCTCTAACAAGTGGAACGATTAATCACATAACAATGTATATTAATGACATTGACCAAAAAGAATCTATATCTATATATTCAGCCCAAAAAAAAAAAAAAAAAAAAAAAAAGAACGCACCAAAAACTGTCTAACTTGTCTCCTTTGACTTCAAGAGAGTCATTTCCCAGCAAATTTATAAAGACGGAAATTAGGGCCGTTCACTTCGTTTATTCGAATTTGTAATTCGAGTTGAGATATAATTTTATATGAGAGCTTTTTACTGTAGTAAAAAAATTAAATGTGACTATTTTTGAGAACTTTTTACTGTAACAAAACTCAAATTCTAAACTAAACTGAACGGGATCTTAGAGTATGATTAGTCAATGTCAGGCAAAAACTTTTATAAGGCACAACAATCGGGAATAAGCTTATCATTGATGTAGAGGATAGAATCTAGAGGAAAATAGTCTCAGGAATTAAATTCGCTGCCCAATTTTTGTGTCTCGTTAATTACCTACCTAGTTTTTTTTTGTTTTTTTTTTTTTCATGATATATTTATATATATTCTTGATTCTAGTATGTACTATATATGTGAGTGTATATTTTACGTTTACTGATAGAGGTTCTAAGACTAATTAGATGTTTAGTTCATAGATTCAGAACTATTTTCGTTTTACGTGTATTTTTTGTGAGAGAAAATACTGTAGCGAGTCATGAATTATGATTCAAAGTATGACATGAATTTCTCTTCTAAACGCATGCTAAGTGAAAGATTGTTATATTTTACTTTTATTGATAGAGGTTCTAAGACTAATTAGATGTTTGGTTCATTGATTCAAAACTATTTTCGTTTTACGTGTATTTTTTGTAAGAGAAAATACTGTAGCGAGTCACGAACTATGATTCAAAGTATGACGCACGCTAAGTGAAAGATCTGTAAAAAAGTGCTCTACGGCATAGTTAACTTGCATAGGAAACGGCCATTTTTATAAAGCGAAGAAGAATTATAGCAGCTATCTTGGTTGATCTTGATATTCTGCATGCATGGTAGAACAACTTACGATCAGTTTGAGTGTATCTATTATTACGGTACTGTAATTAATTATATATTAATGTTTCATTAAAAAACTATACATAATAATGCAATAAACAAAATAAAACCATACGCGCTTAAATGTACAAAACATTTACATATTTTTAATATTAAATATAGCATCGGTATTTGCATTAAAGATGGCCTTAGAATGAACCTTCACTCATCAGCTCATTCAATTCACCGATATCAAAGTTGTCATTTTAATGATCTTCCTCTCGGTCCTCTTGCCTCTCAAAGTTATCTTCCAAAATTATATTGAGTGTTGGTTACCTTCTTCACATGGGACAATTAGATGAGTAACACCTGCAAAATCATGTAGATAAAAATTTACAATTTTGTCTAACATCTAATCATCATTCTTAAACAAATCATGCAATTCAGATTAAGGGTTCAGCTAAGAAAATTGGTTGAAACTCGATGAACACAAATAACCTCAAGAAGATAAACAAGTAGAGAATTATAATAACAAAAATTACGAAATCTCAAGGTTGTTGTATTGAAAATAGATTGCATAATGTTTACTCTCAAATCGTGATAATTTATATTTCATTAGGAATTAAGAAATTTAAATTTAATTCTCCATTTGTTACAGAGTTTTACTCTTTCCTTTATTACAAGATCAAAACTTCTCCTTTGAGTATTATAATTGATCATTTAATTAATATGCTTTAATCCTCGTTCATTAAATATCTTTAATTACACTCTGTGACACTTGAGCTTCCATCTTTTGATTATGATCGCACGAGTCATTTTTGCCTCCAACTGAGAGATTGGCCTTGCTCGAGCACAGGCACGGGAGGTTGGCCTTCGCTGAGCATGGGTGAGTTTGACCTTTTATTCCACTTCTAAACAGTAGTAGAGTCAACTTTTCATTTCAATAAGAGTGTATACTAAATTTTTTTAAATAAATTATCTTAATAGGGGCATATAAGAAAATATATTTATTTTAGTGAAGACATATATTATTTCAATAAGGGTTTAAGTGTAAAATTTTTAAAGGTAATATTTTTTTCAAAAAAATTTAAGTGAGGGCGATAGCCCCTACTAAATTGTACTTAAATCCACCATTGCTTCTAAATGATGTTAAAAATACCGCCCAACATGCTTATCAACTTTCAGATAAATTGTTTGATAACGATTAACTTGCCAACTTTCAAATTGTTAAATACGAAATATGCATAACAAATTTAATTCGCTGTAATATTATAAGAAATTAATCATTACATCATTTTGCGCTAAAGATTTTTACATATTAAACAACTTTAATAAGCATATATAGTGTTTATAAAAAATAAAAAAAATAATAAAAGATGGTATTTATTTTGAGTATTGTCCGTTAAAATGTTAATACTGTACATTCTAATGCTATACTTTTATTTTAATAGGCAAGTGATGTACCCGTGGGTGATGTAGGTAGGTCTCGTTCATTTCGCATATTCGAGTTTTTAATTTGAGCTGAAATGTGATATTTTCTGAGAACTTTTCACTGTAGTAGAAAAAGTTAAATGTGACATTTTTAAGAGTTTTTTACTGTAAAAACTTAAAATTAAAAATTCGAATCGGTGAAATGAACGAGACCTAAAATTTTACCTTTGAATATGAGTTAATGGGTTGATTGCCAAGACTTATCACATGTCAACATCAAGTGGAGTTATAAAACAATGGAGGAACTGGATACTCATAAGTTTATCCGTTTTCATTTTAAACATTGTTAATTATTATATATGAACTTCGTAGAGACCGCCATCGGCGAATGTTATCCCTTTCTTGTCTCGCTATACTTCTTTACTTGCATGTTTATTTCTAATTATGACAAAGATACTTCAAGAAATTTTAGTACAGTTTAAAGAAAAAGACGCATTATTCTATCTATGTACATGTATTCACACTCTACCAAATAATAGCATAAAAGCTAAAGTGCGACATTGGCAAAGAGTAAAGACGTTTATTTTTTAATGGTTTTAATAACGTACATCTGAGTTACGTGACTACTCGGTTAAAAACACATTGGAGGGCAATGATGATGCGGAGGGTTGCGAGCAAAAGGTGGAATGACACCTAAGGTTTGAGCGAGAAGGAACTTGTGATTTATTTTAAATATATATATATATATATATTTTAATGTCTATTTTGTTTAAGTCTACTATAGCTTTTTAGTTTGGTTGGGGATTAGTTTTTCATAATTCCTTCCTAAAAAATTCACGTAAATCGAAAATGGTTCAAATCACATGATTCGAATCCCGATTTTAGTGTTTGATAAATCTCCTAAAAAATGTTTGTTAAAATTTTTTTTAAGAATCTACACCCAAAATCAGAAGCAGTCGAAAGAGAACTTTAACTTTTAGATTGTGCGGGAATCAGCATAGTACAATTAATAAAACTTTCATAATACCCATAATATCCCTAATGAAATTTAAAATTTATAATATTCTCAATCTAAAATTTAGACTCGTAATATAATATAATATAACATTAATATTATAATAAATAATATCATAATTATACTAATAATTCAAATATTATTATTTTATCATATAATATGATATTATAATAATATTATAATTATAATATGATATTATGATTATAATATGATATTGTAATTATTATTTTATAATATATTATATATTATACTGTATTGATATAACTATATTTATTATATTAATAATATTACAATAATATTATTATATTATATTATATTAATATAATTATATTTATTATTTTAATAATAATATAATAATTAATATAATTAAATATTAATGTAATCTTCTAATTCTAATATTATTATGATAGGTGTATTACATGGTTATATAATGTATTAATTATAATATATTTGTTTAATATTATATAATAATGATTATATAATATAATATAGTTATAATTTTTAATTATATTATAACTGAAATATTAATATTTCTTATGTAATATTATAATATATTTTATAATATTGTAATTACATTAATCTGATTAATAATATTATTATATTCTATATTATAGTTATATAGTATGTTATTTAATAATAGTTTTATTGTATTATATTAAATATAATAATAAATATACATTATATGGTAATTATATATTATATTATAGTATAATATAATATAATTGTTAATTTTAATTATTTCAGTTATTATTTTAATAATATAATTATATTCTATATCATAATTATATAATATATTATATAATAATAATTTTTTGTATTATATTAACTATAATAATAAATATATATTATATGGTAATTATTTATATTATATTATAGTATAATATAATATAGTCGTAATTTTTAACTATCCACAGCAATTCAACTTCATAATTTACCAAACACTGATTTTAGAACCAGCATCGCTACTATAATTATAGTTTACCAAACACTCGGCTGTTTTTTGTAACAACTGCTTCTTTCTTCACATAGCTAAAAGTAATTTTTTTAAAATCTACAGCACTACTAAACTAAGCCTATATTGCCTTTACCAAAGAGTCGTGTTACTCGAGTGTGATTAAAACATTAAAAATGACGGAAGTATTAAAATTGTAACTTATTATAAATTTGGAGGAGATATTTTGTGAGATTTAAAATTATAGGAGTAAAATGAGACAACTGTTTTTTTTTTTTTTTGGGACAAATTCGCAATACATGTAAATTATAAAAAGCAAGATGTAGCATATAAATACGTCTAGTTTTAAGTACAGAGCCGTTTAAAGAAACGCCATAAAACGTAACTCATTAATCCTGGATTTCTCTTTGTTTGTTTCCAATAATTGGTATGTCCATTAACTTTATTAGTCAGTCTGATCATTTCTTATGTATGTTTTCCAAGCTCCGTTATGAGTCCTTTTCGTGCATACGTAAATAAGCATATTGTCATAACTGCCTCTCTCTGTTGTGGAAGAAACCCATCTCTTTCCGGCAAAAGAAGTCAACATTTGCCATGTCTGATGAAAATGAAACATGGATTTTCTACTGGCTCATGTGCAATATTACTTATCTCTATTAATTAATATGAAAACAGTGGAGTACCTCAAAATACTGAACCTACAAATAAGTATCATTAATCATTCTTATAGAATTAAAACTCTGCTACTCACATAAGATCGGTTCTAAGATGAGACCCAACTTAGTGAGTTCCACAACTTTGTGAAAGTGACGTTTTTTTTTTTTTTTTTTTTTTTTTTTCTCTATGGGGATACCATGTTTGTATAAAAATAGCACAAAACGATAGTTTATAACTTGAAGTAGAAGAAAAGGCAACCGAAACGCTTGGCTCCAAGTGGAAATTTTATTACTACCGTCCAATATGATGCAGGTAGGTAAAAACTTCATAAAATCATTGTAACTAGTATAAAAATATATTTCTCCTTTCCCAAATATATATATATATATATATATATATATTTCTCAACGTTAAAACTAATGAATGAGCAGAAGATGAAAATGGCAAGTTTTTAAACCCATATTGTGAAGTTATTGATCCATATTGTAATTAATACCCCGAATTGTAACAATTAATATTAGTATATTCCTTTAAAGATTTGATTTCATAAATATACTCATAGATTTGATTTTTTTCACAGTTTATCCTTGAATTTGAAAAACTTATTCCAATTGCATCCCTTACATACTGTGAGAGCAAAAGATAGGGGGGAAAAGACAAAGATGCCATCAGTTAGACAGAAGTTTATTTTTGAACAATATTTTTTTTTCAAGAAATATTTATGAAAATTATTTTGAACATTAAAACAAGATAGATCTCCATATTCTTTTTTCCAATTTCATGTTTTGTTATACGATTTTTTTTGTATGTTTTTAAATGTAAAATAAGTTTTAAAAAATAATTAATTGCTAGTTTTGTCTTTCACCTGGTTTTTCCCTTTTATAAAAAGCACGAAGGATAAACTTAAAATAAAGACTCGTTTATTTTAATTCATTGTTTTAATTCAGTTATAGTGTTTTCCTTTCATAAAAAATTTAAATTTCAAATACTAAAATAAAGCCACTCATTTAAATGCATGAACTAAACAGGCCCTAAAATTTTCAAATATAAAGAACAGCTCTATAATTTCCAAAGCCACGCTTAAACTGAGTATCAACGTGAAGGTAAATGCATAATTTTGGATAGTATTTTCCTTACGAACTTGGTTGCCACTGATATAGTATTTACATGAATGTCGTAGAACTATAACGCATGTTGATTTCACAACTCAAATATTTGAGTTGACTTGAGTTGGGTATACGAAAGGAAAATACTATAATAAAAAAGTTAAATTTAAAATTTTATAAGAAAAAACACTATAATAATTAAATTTAAGTTGTGACTTGAATTGTGAAATAAAACAATGCTAAGTTTTTATACTGTTCTAAGGCGATGTTTGTAAATTTTCAACTTTTACCAAATAATATATAATTGGATTCGTCCCAACAAAATATTAATTACTAGTTATTCTAGTCGCGTATAATTTCAGTTGAGCATCACCACTTTATTACTAGTATAAGACTAATTCTGTATGGATCGAACATAAAGATAAATCCCTTGGAAAGAAAAAAAAAAAGGAACATAATTGGGTAAAAATATTTGTTTTAATTATGACAATTTGACAATACAATAATCTATAGAAAGCACGAAGGATAAACTTAAAATAAAGGTTCATTTATTTTATGCATTTAAATTTATGGTTTTAATTCAACTATAGTGTTTTTTTCTCATAAAAAATTTAAATTTTAAATACTAAAATAAAAAATCACTGATTTAAATGCATGAATCAAACGGGTCCTAAGTTTTTCAAATATAAAGAACAGCTCTATAGTTTCCAAAGCGACACTTAAACTGGGTATCAATGAAGGTAAATGCATAATTTTGGATAGTATTTTCCTTACGATCTTGGTTGCCACTGATATAGTATTTACATGAATGTCGCAGAACAATAACGCATGTTGATTTCACAACTCAAAGATTTGAGTTGACTTGAGTTGGGTATGTAAGAGAAAAATACTGTAATAAAAAAATTAAATTTAAAATTTTATAAGAAAAAATACTATAATAATTAAATTTGAGTTGTGACCTGAGTTATGAAATAAACAATGCTAAGTTTTTATACTGTTCTAAGGCTATGTTTGTAAATTTTTAACTTTTACCAAATAATATATAATTGGATTCGTCCCAACAAAATATTAATTACTAGTTATTCTAGTCGCGCATAATTTCAGTTGAGCATCACCACTTTATTACTAGTATAAAACTAATTCTGTATGGATCGAACATAAAGATAAATCCCTTGGAAAGAAAAAAAAAAAAAAAAAAAACATAATTGGGTAAAAATATTTGTTTTAATTATGACAATTTGACAATACAATAATCTTAATATTTTGCAAGAACAGTACAGTTTGGTCATGATAAGGACCACCCAAACCTCCTTTAAGCTTTAGCTCCGGCAAAGGACTAGCATAATTCTCTTGTTTTAAGTCGTAACAGTTACTATTTTAAAAATTAAAAATAATTTTTAAGCATATAGTGATAAACGATTGTCATACACACTTGTCATGAAACCGACTATCTTTTTTAAACATGAATACTATTATTGTCATGAAGGACTACATTTGCCATGTTCTTTTTTTGATAGAAACATCTGGTCATGCATGAACATTTGTTTGGAGCAGTGCATGACAATCGTTTATTACCATATGCTTAAAAATGACTTTTAGTTTCTAAAATAGTAATTGTTATGACTCAATATAAAAGAATTACGTCAATCTTTCAACCTGTTTTTATAGGGGAAATCTCCCCCATAAAAGTGTTGGGGGACCACTGAAAAGGCATATATATATATATATATATATATATATAGTGCACATATAAATTATATATATACATATTATTGACGGTAAAAATTCATCAACAGAATTATGTCAAATTTCAAAATGGTTTACATGATTTGGATGATAAAAAACAAGATTAAGAAAGATTAAGCGGTAAGAACACAAAAAGATTTATAGTGGTTCACATTTAATTCAAGAGTTACGTCCACTGTGAGGAGGAGAAAAATTCACTATCGCCACTCATTGTCACCAAAGGAATGTCCGTAAAGGAAGCGAAGTAAAGATGGACTCTACCTTCCTTGTAATAAGAGACATTCCCCAAAGGGCTGGTGGTTTCACAATGGTGTCATCATTGTCATCCCCTTCAACCATCATTGTCATCCCCTTCAACCATATTGTCGATACTATCGACAATCCTCTCTAAGATCCGCCATGTACTCATCAATCTCCCTCATAATAGGACCATCATCCATCGAAGAAGACTGTCTTAGGGACTCAACGGTTGAAGGAGGATCCAACCTTACAAGAGATGCGGAAGATGGACCATCTCGATGACTATATTTTTTGGGAGCCATAATTCTGAAAAAGAAGATTAAAGTTAGAACCCTATGAGTCGAGAGGGGAGAAAAGGAAGGTCAACTGAGCTGATAGTTCTAAGAGTGATTATCTAAAGTCAAAGCCTAAAGCTTAATAGATCGTGAGACGTCGAGCACTCATTATAAAGGTGAATGTTCAAAATGACTTGGCGTTGAACATTCAAACATAGTGACGAGAGTTCAAAACAACCTAGAAACTCAACAAAAACTCAGATTCCTAAGTTCCACAAATTTGCTCCAAAATTCAAGAGACTTGCTCAGAACAGTGCGAAAGCACCAAAAGGCAAGTTTTCTAGTTCCTATTCTCCTATTCCTAACCATTTTCACGTGGGAATCATCATGAGCTAGTATGAGAGGAAACCAGAAATGAAAGATTTCCACACACAACAAACGCAGAAAAACAAGAGGGATTGTGAAGAAAAACTTACCGAAAAATTGAGGGAGAATGGAATCTGGAAGTTTGATGAAGGAATTCTCACAGAAGGAAGAGATTGAAGGTTTTGGAGAAATTTTGGCAAAATCTCAGTGGCTTTTCTAAATAAAATGATGGTCTCACTCGGGAATCGCTATTTATAAATGGAAGAAGCCTCGACCTCAGACCGTTGGATGAAATAACCGCTCATCTAATGGTGGAAATGAAGAGTTGCGATCCAACAACGAGAACCAAGGTGGGAAATTGAAAGGACGCGATCCGATGGTCCAGATACACCCATTCAAAATAGAGAAGTGACGCTTGGCATAAACAACTTGACTGATGCGACCGTTGCCCTACTCAAAAAGCATCTTCTGTGTCAGAGTCATCATTGCCTAGAGAGCCTAAGAGTTGGAATCCTTCTCAAATCAAAGCAAGCCTACTTAATCAAAGCTCGAGACACTCTAAGGAATCCATCAACCTGGGGGGGGGGGGGCAAATGTTGTAGAGTAAAATTCCAAACCCTAAGTTAGGTATTGAATGGGACCCGCGTGTCATAATTAAGGGCATAAATGATCATAAACAACTCTACCCTAGTTGCCACGTCAGATGATAGTTCTCTTAAGAGTAAACTGTAAGTAAAGGGAGTGACGTACAAAGGCAGTTGACCTTTTTGAGGAGTCGAGAACAACAGGAGGTCGACCGCACCAGCAATTGTAAGCGAAGATGGCTCTAAGAGCACCTACGAAGTCGAGTCCACACACGACCTGCTCTAAGATTTGTGATTTGTAATTAAAATATATAAAATAAGTGAGAAAATCGTACTGATTGACAGAAATCTCAATCTACCAGGGATATTATCCTAAAATGTGGGGAAAATATCCCCGAATAAAATAAGGAAAGTTGCAGAGACTTTAGGGGATATATAATAAGAAGAGGTCTAATTCAGAAGGAGAGAGTCTAGAATCTTTTTTAAAAAATAGCGAATTTTTCTCATCCTAATAGTGGACGTAGCTCTTGAATTAAAGGTAAACCACTATAAATTTTTGTGTATTCTTACTGCTTAATCCCTCTTAATCGTGTTTTTTATCATCCAAATTGCGTAAATCATTTTAAAATTTGATATATTTTTGTTGACAAATTTCTACCATCGACACATATCATTCTTATTTAGTTATTAGTTATCTTCATATTATGCGTGACAAATGGGACTTTAGTTTAAACAGTATAGCGTATGATATATATATATATATAAATATATATATATATAAATGGGATCGATATTGCAGTTGGAAAATGTAGGCCTCGTTCACTTCGCGGATTCAAGTTTTCAATTCGAGCTGAGATGTGACATTTTCTGAGAGCTTTTTACTGTAGCAGAAAATTTTGATGTGACATTTTCTGAGAGCTTTTTACTGTAGAAACCTAAAAATAAAAACTCGAATCGGTAAAGTGAACGAGACCGTAGTGATTTCTTTTTGCTGAAAAGTTGAAATCCCTAGCTGTAAAATGCCATATAGACATATCACACAGTTAAGATTAAATTGATAAAAATAGCGCTCTTTTAAAACTGTTAATTAGTGTTTTAGGAACTTGTATTAGGCGTGTTTTACTTACATAATATGAGCATAACCATAATGCAATACTATAGCAAAACGATTATACATAGAAAATAATATAAGGGATTCCAAAATTCTCACAAAAATGATTAGGCTAACATGAGAATTCTGTGGTAAGAAATATCTAGTGGTAGGACAGAGCAGTTGTATGTCATATCAAATCAGAATTATATTAAATTAATAAAGTATAACAATTTAATGGATCTGTACAAAACTATATACTATTGATTGGAAAATTTTTTCTTACCCCACTAAAAATAATTGTCCAACAAATTAATATTAGTAGTTACCCTGAGATTTTGTATGGCTTATAGGTAAAAGAATGAATTAAATTATATTAAGACGACTTTTAAACCTAAATTTTGTAGTATGTTACGAGGAGAAACGAGAATATCACGTGCATGACATTGATAAAGCATAATAGATTGCTTTGTGCTTTGGATTTAACACTTTTTTTAACCCAAAAAAAAAAAAAACTCATTTTTCCTGTTAAAAGCTACTATAAATTTAATTTGAATTTCGGTTGTTACATAGAAAAACAGAAGAAAGTAGCCAAGAGAAGCAACAAAGGATTTGCCGGGATCAACAAAAACATTGCTAGCTAATATATATTACTACTAATCCATATCCTTGAATTTGCACAACCGAAATTGCAATTAAATTATAAGCAGTTTTGGAGCCCATTAACCCTGTAACACATAACTCCAAATCGCTTATTTTCATTTACAATTTAATCAGCCTCTCTTCCTGGCTTTTATGCCACTTTTTTCCTTTCCTCACTTTCTAAAGCCTACAAATACAAACCAACAGATAACATATAGTAAAAATCACTTTTTGGCTAGAGGGAAAAGGAAAAAAAAAAAAAAAAAAAAAAAAAAAAAAAGAAAGTTCAGTTGATATTTTGTGAAATCCATTCAGTGAAAGCATTGAGGGTTTTCATGTCTGCCCGGTAATGTTTTTGAGTAAATTCAAGCAGAGAAGACCATGTGAAATCCGGATACATCCTTGGAGTGTTTGGACTGACCAAACTTTTTGGTGGAATTATTAACTTATCCATCTTTGGTGAGAGAAAGAAAGCAAGAGATTTCCTCACTGTGTTGTTGTTTACCACTGCCCTATGCAAGCAACTCTTGTAAATCCCATTTGATAGAGCCTGCAAGTATTATTATTGAAAAGTAAAATCAAAATTTCTAGTTAATTATATGTGTCACATATATACCATAGCATATAACTAAACACAAATTACATGTCACGTATCTAACAAAATGTTTTTATGTAAATGGGGAGAGGATAACTGGTATTAGAGAAGCTCAACACATCCCAACTAGGTTTTCCAGTGGGAAGGATTTTCTCGGTCAAAACAAACGAAAGAAGGCCTCTGCTGTTAGACACTTACCATGAAAGTGTCGCCAATGTTGACAACAAATGCGTCCGGATTTGGACTTATGTTGTGCCATTTTTCGTCTACAAAAACTTGAAGGCCACCAACATGGTCCTGATGAAGGATTGTTAAGGAAGTCGGATCACAGTGCGGACCAGTCCCTAGTGTTTGATCTGGTTTTTGGCAAATTGGGTAGTAATTTAATCTCATAATCGAATCGTTTCCACGGAAGAATTCGCTGAAAAACTCTCTGCCAACCCCTAGGCTCATTCCAAGTAATTCCATGATTCCAAGTGAAAGGTTGCTCATGACTTCACAGTATTCTTGGTAAACCTTCCTGATCACCAAAATAATAAATGGTATAGCCATGAAAACCGAATAGAGAATACCCTTTAGCTCAATTAAGGTCTATAGCATATTTTTATTATTATTTAACATGATCACATCTTGATCATATACAAAAGAATTTCAGTTACTCAATATGCTTGTGTGTTTCTTACCCCAATTGTCTGAAATCTTCACCCATTACATTCACAAAGTAGTCCTCAACAATGTCTGGAAACTGCCCACTGGCGCAGTATCTGAAAGAAAGGGTTTCCTTCCATGGAAGTTTGGTTGAGAACCTGCCGGTGAAACTGCTGGCATATCCACAGTGTTCACCAATTTTTCTCTGAGCCCTCTGCTTCTCTGAGAGTCTCATTCCGAAGAACAAGTCCATGTACTCGTGAGCTTTTGCGATGAGTTGGGAATCAATCCCATGATTGACAACAAGGAAAAAACCATGCTTTTTGCATGCCTCATTTACTTGCTGAATTGCATTGGAGATTGCCAAACTGTCTCCACTGAAGAAGCCCTTCAAATCAATGGGAGGGATCACAAGTTCTGGTGGTCCTGAGCATGGCTTTTCATGGTCGGGCCAAACGAATTCTGAGGGTATGCTTGATTGGTATTGAAGGATTGAAGCGTTAAAAACCAAAGGGTCTTCTTCATTGTGAGTCTTGGTTTTAGTCATCAATTGTGGAGGAGGTTCTGAAGGAGGTATGATAATTGACATCTTCAACAATGCAAGGTTGTTTAGTTTTGTGTTAGGAGGGAGAGAAATTTAGAGAGAGAACGTGTTTTTGTTTGCGTTTGTTTAGGAAGAAAAGAGACAAATGAAAGTTGGGTATTGATGAGTTGAGAAGAGAGTTTAATAAGGTAGAGAGAGAAGAAAAGGCCAAGGCCCTTTTTTCATTGGGAAGGTCGGTATACAAATATGGGAATCTTATTGTTTTCCACTGTTGCGTCATTCCTCTAAGTCTAGCAGTGTTTTTGGTGTTGGTTTTTTATTTGTCCCCTATCTATGCTTCTTTCTAATTTCACTTTCTAAAATCAAGGAAAATTAACCACATACAACAGAAACTCCAGCTCTTCACTCAATGCAATTTTATTTTTTAAGAAAACATAACTAATAATTAAAGGAATGTGAAAGAAACCACATTGATTTGAGTATAAGCAAGAGCAGTTGCAGAATAATTTATTGAGATTAAAAAAAAAAGGAAAACAAAACAAAAAAGAAGAGAGTTTAAAAAGGAGTCTAAGAAAAAGAAGGTCACCTATTAGGTATAACTTTGTTTTATTTCTTCTGCCGCATATATCTACATATATATATGCATGTGATATATACATACTGCTCAAACCATGTTTCCAAAATTCTAGATGGCTAAGATCTAGCTGCATCAAATAAATAAATGGGAAAGACACACACACACACACACACAAAATATATATATATTTGGGAAGTATGCTACTGCTTAGTGAGGCATCAGACAGCTCTTAAGCTTACATGGACATGATAAACTTCCTAGTCTCCGAGTCCCAATCTTGGTCTTTTGTGGGTATCTAAAAGGTGGGAACTGCCCTTAGGAGAGTCAGAACCGTGTTTTTGTTGAGGAAGGGATGTAAAGAAAATAGTTTCATTGATTTAGGAATGGGAAGAAAAGGGAAAAGAAGTGACCAAGGGACGCATTTTGGCTCTAGTAACTTCTTTTTAAGACCTTTCAAAGCTTCCATTCTGTTCCCATATTTTCTATCTATTACAGAATCTTTCTAAAAGTAAAAAACTTCGGACTTGGGAGAATTTTTAGACAGGACAACCCAATGGTAAAAAGTTTACTCTCTTTCTATCTCAGCCCGGATAATAATGGTAAAAAAAAAAAAACAGAAATCTTACCCAACATAGGGGAAAAAATAAGAGAAAAAACAAAAATACAGAGAGATTACAGGTGAAGATGGGCAGGATATTCTTTTGTGATCTTTTAATAGTAATAGTCCATAGAAACCAATACAGTGGTCAAGTGGTGGTGGGATAGATTCTACTTTCCAGTGGGGGATGAACATGTTAAGCCTTTTGCATTTGGAATGGTTTTGGGAGACTAACCTGAAATTTGAAGCTCCATCAAATCTGTCTTGAACCTTGTAATTTTAGCATCTTTTAATTATTCTGGCTATCTGTCATTAACTTTAATGTTGATCACACCCCAAAGGACTAATGTATGGATGTGAGAAACGCACGCCTTACCTCCATAATTAAATATACTTATATACTCAAAATCCAAATTTTGGCCAAATCTTGTGCTTGTCTTGATCATAAACAGAAACACCATTACCTTTTATTTTCCTTGGATCCAAAAAAGATTTCAGTTTATACATGTAACTGCCAAAGTATTCGAGAAAGTATCCACTCAAGTATTCTTTAATTAGAAACTCTAAAGAGGCCAACTCACTCACGAATTTCTGGATCATATTTACCTATTTTATTCATTCACATAAAAAAGAGAAAGGCAGTGTCACAATCAAAATCATCTATTTAATTTATAAAAAGAAAAAAAAAATGTGTCATATCTGACTTGGTAAGTAAATTCTAGTCCTGGAATCACAATAAGAGTAAAATATAGTTGTTAATGTTAATCTAGCAGTTATAAATGAGCATAGTTTGCAAATTTCATTTACAACTTCTGATCGGACTTTTTACATTTTTGTCTTGTTTATAAACTTTTGAAATTTACAATCCAATATACACTACCAAACCAATGCCATAAAAAGTTTTGCTAAGGATGAACAGCAATATGATTTTAACTCAAATATGTTACCATCTTTATCTTGGTATCATAAGCTTCTATTGTGTGAATGATTGCAAGCTGGCAAAAATATCCACCTGAATGAATGAATGACTACAACAACTACATAAAGTTTTAAAGTCAATTTGTCAAAATCTTCCCTTTCAGAACCCATTAATCAGTGGGGTTCTGCCATTTTCTCCAACATAACTTTGTGGAGCAGACAAATCATATTTTTAAAGCTCTTTTGCAAAAAGCCAACTGATTTTATTGCTAGAGAGGCTGAATGTCAATTCATCGAGAAATGCTCAACCACCATACTCTTGCACTTGTGGTCAATCAATTGACATACATATTGCTTATGGGACGTTTACTTTAGTCATCCATCAAAAAAAAAAAAAGAGTCCATTGATTATTCTGTGTCTCAATCTGAAGATTTTACAACACCAATAGTCCAATATACCTGTCATTTTATCAAATCTGTTTAAAACGGTAATCACGTACAACTTGACCGACAGTTTCTTCCTCTTTAATACACGTAAAGTCTATAACAAGGACATAAGAAGATCTAGAACGAAACTTCCAAAACAGGTAAAAGGAAATTCCTAAAAGGCAAACGCACTGGACATAACCAGTGAAAAATCTGGTAATCCGGGGGGGAAAAAAAATGAAATAGACTGGCAAAAAGAATCGGTTAAAGTACTATGCTCTCGATAGGATTCATAGCAAAAAGGATTCTCTAGTCAGCCCAAATCAAAACCCAGTCCACAATTTAATAATGGGCCCCAAGCCTGGTATGGTTTTCAGTTTTTTGTACGTAGAATTTGACGTTGTACCCTTCTTTTCTTTTTTTTCCTTTGGTCAAGAAATCTATTACGTTAAAAAAAAAAAAAAATAAAAAATAAAAAATTCTAACGTATCAATGAGCTTATGCTTGTGAACCCAATACGACACGTGAAAATTTTCAGCAACCTTAAGGTTAAACAATAAATCCCGGCACCAATGTTTAATATTAATAATTCATAAAGATACTTATACAACTTATTTCACAATACTTTTTCCAATTAAAGATCACGTCTAGAATAGTTGCATCATATATTCAGCAGATTTTTAATTGCAGAGAATACTGTTAGAAACTAGAACGAAACGATTCTACTGCGAAATTCATCTAAATAGACAAGAAAAAGGAACATACAAAGTTGCATTTGCAGTGAGCAAGTTGTTCAAAGAATATGGCAACTGATATCAATTCCTATTACCAAGTGTCCGAAACCAAATAGCTTTTTGAGCTTTTACAGGTCAACAAGGCAAAGAATCTGTAGTTACCTTGTTCTAATGGGTGAGTAGTACTAACAAATCGAATGAATCACAAAGAAGAATAAACAATGTGGAGAAAAGAAGGAAAAATTGGGGGAAAATGAAAACATCCAGTCAGTGAAACCCATCAGACCGTCTCCTCAACCAAACTAGAGTGCCTATAATATGGCTTGAGATGCCGAGAGAGAAAAATATAGCATTTGACCATATTATGATGAGCGCCATTAAAGGCTTATTTATTTCATTCACTTAGCTTGCAGTTGCGAAGGTAGGGATGATCATACTTGATGTACTTGGTCCAGTATGGTCGATACTTTGTCATTGCCAACTCCAGCCATGGTTTCATGTTTCCATTGTAGTGTACCACTGCTGCATTGTCAATCTCTGATCGATCAACACTTGGATTGTAACCCAAACCAAGAACGTGCCATGACTTTGCAAGCGGATGTGTCAAGCCGTAGAATGTGATAAGCCCTGGTGGTAATGTTCCCAGCTTCCAAAGTGCCCTATCTTCGTTCTGCATATGAAAACAGCAAATGAGAAGAAAATACAAAAATACACGACTGGAATGGATAGATAGATAGTTTCCAAGAGAAATGGAGGGACTGGATGGTCTTCCAGCAGACTACCACATGTCTCTCTCGTTTTTGATGCAAACAATTAGAAACTTGGGAAAGAGAATAAAAAAAAAAAAAAAAAAAAAAAAGTTGAGAAAACTCACCATGTTCTGCCACTTGTGATATATGCCAGTGATATCCTTCTTTTTCCACTCCTTGAGATCAAAGATGTTCATCCCGTACGCCCATCCACATGCATTTGGATCGAAGTTTCTTGCAATATGAGGATTCGTGAAGTTTAAGTACTTGTCAAATCGGTGGAAGCTCTCACCACAGGTTTCCACAGCACCATTTACTTTTCCATGAAGATCTATAGACCACAACCCAATCAGGTCTTTCTGGACAACAATGTCATCATCAAGAAACAGGATCTTGTCCAACTTGGGATAAACCTGTGGGAGATAAAACCTCAGATGGTTAAGCATAGAGAGATACTTCGGGTTCCTGTACTTGAGATTTGAAGCACCAGATGCAAGTGTTGTGGGATGGCCAGCCTTAAAATAATACTCTTTCATCGCAGCAGATTCAAGCTGCCGTAGAACTGGGCAGTATGATGAGTTCAGCCACTTAAATTCATCAACATTTTCAACATGAATGGTAGCTTTTCCAGGAGGATTCGAAAGAAACCACATGTTCATAGCTCCAAAATTAAGTTTATCGGTAACAAGATGGAATACATGTTTTGAAGGATCCTACAAGTCAAACAAGATCCATATTCAAGTCAATATATATAACAAATCAAGTTTAATGAGAAAAATACTACATATTCTCAATTGTAATACACAGGTGGGGAACAGTAACAATTCACAAGCGGTCTGACCCCAAGGTCGAAAGCATGGTTTTCAATCACTTTACACGTGCATATTTCCTATGAGTAGTGTCCAACATAACAATGGGCCCACTTATGGAAAAAAAGAGGCTCATAATAAACAGGTTTAAGCATCGAACATCAATAGTCTCCAGTTTATTAGTGGGGAAAAAAAAGGATAGCAAAAAACATATGCAACTTGAAAATCTATTGTGGTGTAAGAAAATTAACCTTCGCATTCATCACAGTTGAGTTGACAACAACCGATGCAGCCAAGACATTGTCTGAGAAAAGTGCATAGTGGTAAAGATTTGGATTTTCTAAATTCTCCCTTCTAGGGAACTTTCTTTTCTCAGGAGGAAGGAGATAGTAATCAATGGTTAGGCGCATAGACAAACAGTGGATGCCATTTGGAATTGTCTTAGCAGCTAACTGACTCAGGAAAGTGCTCTGCTTTTTCAAGCTCCTAACTTGTTCATCTGCAGATTGAAGCATTGCTCTAAGCTTCCCCGTCACCAATTTGCAATCATACAGTTGCTCTCTTGCTTTCGATAGAAGGTGGCCCATAGCCCTTAATCTTTCAGGCGCACTAGAAGCAAATTTGGCCATCAAATAAGGTAAAGAGTTTTACAAATGATTAGTTTTAGTATGGTTTTCAGTTCTAACTATCAGTTCTGATAAGGTAAAAAGGCAGATGTACAAGATGTTATCCACTTACCTTTGATGTAAATCAGCATCAGCACTAGCCTCTCCTAAGGCACGCTGGCTCTCTTTGAGGCGAGTCTGTAGTTGTTGAAACAAGTCGAGCTTGCCCTTCATCTTTGCAATACTTAAATAAACTCTTGCCATTATTATTTGGTCCCGCATCAAGCGTACAGTAGAATCAGAATTCTCGTTCTCATTCTCTTTCCTCCAAATGCTGTATTTTCCAAGAACAGCAGTGTCAACAGATTTGGATCGCTCAATGGCTGCGTTTTCAAGTTTTACAATTGCCTCGTCATCCTGTTGTACCAAGTCGGATGCACGCTTTTCGCGTCTCTTCTCTCTCAATTGCTGCAGAAATGATTGAATAAACAAGGATAAAAAATCCAACAAATGCACATATCTGCTAAAACCAGGATGGACAGAAAAAAAAAAATAACAATAATTTAACATTTCCTTTCTGTGTTGGAAATCATAAAGGAGACATTTTTGACCATGGAAGGGTATAAAGATCAGTGCACTAAGTATGATTATTACCCTTCGGGCTAGTTTTGCAGGTGAGTCAACTTGACTGTGATCATCTGCACAAGATAACAAAATCAGAAAGAAGGTAGTAAGGTGTCATTGACTCGAGATGAAAAAATTATAACAAAAAAGAAAAAAAGAAATTGCCACCTGAAGTGTCATTCCCTCTGACTTTAGGTGTTTCTTGTCTAACAACTGGAGCTGCTTGGTCCATCTTTGTGCACAAATAACAATAACAAACAAGTCAGGAATTCTGGGAAAAAAAAAAAAAAAATTTGAGATAGCCAAGCAGAAGCAAGAGCGTCGCAACCTCAGAATTAGTAATAACAGAAGAATCCACCCCAACAACTTTCCATGAAGCTGACAAATTATTTTTTCTAAAAGAATCAAGGCTATAAGGTCCCATGTCATTTGTGCTGGCTATGATTACATCAATGACCTGCATTGCAATCAATTTACCCTCTAGTAAGAAAATTAAATGAACAGAAAATTATTAACTTAAAGTCTTAAGTTAGACATGCTTTGCAATTATGAATATTTTGCAGCTCAAAAAAGATGCACTTACCTCTTTTGAGAAAATAGATTTTATATGTTGCATTGCCAGCTTCTCTCTCCAAGCCGCAACCTGCACCATTCAATGTTGGAAAAGAATAAATACAAAGAATGTGAACTAAAAGTACTTTCATACATGCATACATATGTACCTTACATGAAGATGGGCAACATATAGTGCAAGCAAAAAGGATATATAAGCAAAAATATACAATATACACAAAAAGCAAGATGCAAGCATTTAATTACCTGTTTCCCAGGGCCAGGTAAATCATTATCATCTGTGTCAACATGAATAATCAGTATTATAAAATGAAGAAAATTCGTGCAACATGCATGTAGTGTATGCAATCAAGAAATCATACAAGACTAATTCACAAAGGTAGAAGCAATAATTGGATTTATCACCTTAGTCCTTACTGGAAATGTTGAGTCAGCAGGACCTAAGTAAAACGCAAGTAAATTCCAATATATATATATATATATAGTGCAGCCTTGAAAGAACCATGGAATGATCAGTGGGATAGGTTACTGGTGGTTTGACCACATAGATATTCAAGATATGAGCCCCAAACATGCTCTGAGCTTACGTCTATAGCATAATGGCAACCCTAAAAATGTTCTTCAATACAAAATCCTCTCTGAGGAGACCAAAGATGCCATAATGACAATTTCTTATGCCAATCTTCTCAAAGATTGACAAAAAGAATCCAGTTTGATGATTATGTAATTGAATGATTTATTAGCACATGTATATGAACCTAACCTAGACACAAAGACTAGAATTTTATGAATGCTTGTCGTCTGAAAATAAATAAATAAAACTTCAAAAACACTTTGGAATGTAATGAAGGATCAAAGTAATCACAGATGCACCAAATAACGCAAAAATTGAATCATTTAACATATGTGTAGAAGAACAATTTCATTGCAATTGCATATAACCCCTGAAGCGTCACCACATTGTTGATGGGCTATTGAATTGTAAACAAGTTGCAAAAAGACAAGGGGCAACTTATCACAATTTACGAACATGAACAAGCAATCAACAAACCAAAAGGCTTGCTGCCCAGATTTCAATTGAACAAAAACATAAACTTCAATAAAGATGTAAAATTTCAGTAGTCAAATCAACTCCACAATAAAGGTGACAGCAGCAGCACGTAGGAAGAGCAATGTCATTTGACTCTTACAAAAAAAATTCGGAGGCAAACTTAGAAAGAATACAAAGCAAATTTCATTGGGATGTGGGAAAACGCTAAATCAGCAATTCAGGCCTAGTTCATTTCACCGATTAGAGTTTTTAATTTTAATTTTTCTACAGTTAAAAGCTCTCATAAAAAGTCATATCAAACTTTTTTTTATTATAATAAAAAACTCTCACATAAAATCACATATAAACTCAAATTAAAAACTCGAATAACAAAGGCTCAAAAGGCTGCCAAAATTTTCAAAAAATGAAAAATAAAATAAGCTCGCCAAGTTTGGGTGTCAAATCAACCCCAGTGATGGAGAAATTCAGAGGCGTATCCAGCAACTCCGACTAAAATCCACCATGAAACTTCGACATGAATTCAATATCGCCACGATATACGTAATGCATTTTCTTTATCCTCAACTAGGAAAAATATCACTAGCAAATTCACCTAATTAGGGTTAAATCACTTCCAGAAATACGAAAGTAATCAAGAAATACTCTTTTCTTGCTTGCGCAAAGAGAAATGCAACTGAAAAGCAACAAAACAACTTCCGAAATGCGAAAACCTCTTGTAATTAGCAAGAAAATAAGACTACTCCAGGACAAAGATGCGCATAATTGAGATCAATAAATCTACCATAATAATTACAAAAAGAAAGATTTGACAAAAGAAATCAAGGAAAGGCGAGGAAAACTAACGAGAAGAGGTGTAGAGGCCACGGCCGACGAAGAAAATCAAGGGCGCGAGAAGCAGCGAGAATGGAACAACAATGGCGAGAGGGAACCGAGATCCGCCACCGCCTCGCGGCCTGTGGACGCCGGCGCTGGGCGGTCCCCGCTTCGAAGCCATTGCCGATCGGAATCTGCAAAACCCAAGTATTCTAGGCTCAAAGAGAGAGAGAGAGAGAGAGAATATTCGAGAAAACAAGAAAATTCTATAGAGAGATTGATGAGAAGATTTACCTTCACAGAGAGAGATGTGAGTTCGGGAATGGAGAGAGGAATGCTAGTGGAAATCGAAGTCCATGGGAGACTCTTCGGAGGACAATGCGGAGAGTGATGAGAGAGAGTAAGCGGTGATTAGAGTGTCAGCGAAGAATTAGTTTCCTCTGTGTGTGTGATCTCAACTCCCAACAGTGCCCCAAAAATCTGAGTTTTCCAGAGAGAGAGAGAGAGAGAGAGAGAGAGAGAGAGAGAGGGAGATGAATGGGTAGGAGAGAGAAGAGCGATCTTTTTCTTTTTTTTTTTTTTTTTTTTTTTAATTTTCAGGGATTTCCCTTTCAACCATCTCGTTCCTTTCTTCTGTAAATCGGTGTATTTTATTTTTATATTTGTTTTTGTTTTCCCATTTTTGGGATATTTTCACTAAAAAGGTCATATCATTGCGTTTAACAGTTGTCTTAATTCTAAAACGGAAAAACCATATTTGGATAATAAAGATTCTATATTTTTTGACAAATTATATTTCTATAGTTAATAAATACTCTTTTTGTATATTTTTATTCTCATAAATTAGAAATTATTTTGAAAGGGAGAAAAAAAATAAAATGTTGTTAAAAAGGTACTCATTTAAAAATTATTTATATTCAGCAAAAAAACAATAACTTTTTTTAAAAAAAATCTAAAAAGAAGAATTTGTTTACGTTTTGTTTAGAACACATTTACAAATTAGAGAAGTGTATTGTTATCTTTAAAAACAAAAGGTACTGAATACGATTTTTTTTTTTTATTTTTATTTTTTTGAAGTGATACGAATTTGTTTAGTTTTTGTTTACAAATTAGAGAAGTGTAGTTCTATTTTTAGAAACAAATTCATTTAAGGAAATAGACAATTTTAAGGGAAATTTTCATTCCAAAATTAACAAATTACATACTTAATAATGGTCGCAAATAACCACCAACTAAAAGGGAATTTGACCCTGAACATTGATTGAATCTAACAGTGAAAACGAATGAAGCATAGGGTTAAACATAAGTGTCAAAATCCAACGGGAAAAAACCCGCTCGATACAAACAAAATTGAACACTACTAAAGCTCATTACAAAGAACCACTACATTCGATTGATGAAATCAGTCAACCGATACCAAACCTTGAATATTGGGGACACAAGTGATGCGGCCTAAAAATAAATATAGTCATATACAAATACACACACCATTGATAACTAACTCAAACAAGTGGGGTACATAATGAAAATCAAAATGTGAGGATACTACCTCTGTTATTATAATAAATAAATATGACATAAAACAACACTTTTATTAAAATGAACAAAATATTAAGAAACCTATAAATGATCTTAGCCAAATGAGAAGAAAAGCCGGCAACAAGCTACCATCATAGTACAAAGGCTAAAGAACTTGGATCTGAGCAAAGTCATCACAGAAGAATCGTGACCACTTGCGATAAAAACAAAAGATTCATCAAACTTCCACAATAAAGATTTGTCGGAAACCTCCCGCCCTTGCCCCAAAAAATCCTCCATGCCTCAACCTCCAACACCACTCAGCCCCAAGACACCCATTGTCCCTTCCCAAAACCATATCAACTAGGGGGCTGAGACCCTAGAGCAACGACGATACCTTACTCTAACTCACCATATCTATACCTCTATTGCCCATGGACCACGTCTATTAATGGCAAACTGGACTATATGACTTTACCCACATTCTTAAGAGTTAAGAGTCTGGCAACAACCATCTGCAGTGCCAAACTATAGCCCTAAAAATGAATCCCAAACTCAAAATCCTAGTCACACCTCTTGAGAGAGGGTGAGAGAGAGTTTTTTATTTTTTTAATAAAATTTAAAGAATGACACTAATTTTATATAAAAAAATCATTTTACGAAGTAAAATTTTAAGAAATAATTAAGAATTTACTATAGAGTCATCATTTTTATTTTTTTGATAATTAAAAAAATATATTTTTGTTATGCATCTTCTTTTTAGTTTGGTTTTATTGTGTTTGTTTTTTTTTTTTTTTTTTAAAAAAACATGTTTCTTTTTTGTTGAGTAAAAAGTTCTTTCCACCTCTTTCCCAGCTCTTTCTCAGGAAGAATAAATAGTTCCTTCTCTCCCTTCTGTGTAACGTTTTCCTGTCCTTTTTTATATCTTGAAGTTGATCTTTTCTTTTATTCATTACTTCTTCTTTTTCATTTTTGTGTGGTTGATGAATGGTGATGTGTTGAGAGAGATTTGCGGCGGGTGGCCCAATTGAAATACAAGGATAAATACGAAAATATAAAACAGGCTTTTACTTAGTTCTGCTTTGCTAAGGATTTAGTGGTCACGGACCTCATTTGTCAAAGATCGTACATAGTTTTACATATGATGGTACTTTGTTAAGTTCGATTATTTTATGTGTATAATAGTGTTCATTTTTCAAACTTGTTAATAATAATTCTATGAATTTGTCGGCAACAATTAGAAAATTCTATCCACACACATGGAAAGCGACCCTCTCGATTCTCTCTTATTCATTTATTTTCTTTTTTTTTTTTTTTTTTTTTTTTGCCTTTTTTTCGTTTATGCAAGTTGGTTATACAACACAAATTCAGTAATAGGAAAACATTTTTCATTTTCTTAAAAATAATTTTGGTACGCATCGCGTGATGGGCACGTTTTGGATGGAGAATATTTGTTTTTATTTTTAAGGGAATGAAGACAAGTAACTTTAAGTAATTTTCAAGTCAATAAATTATAATGGATTATAATGGATGATCACCGACAATCTTGCAAATGGCTCCAAGAGAAACTTACAATCAAATAAATCAGAAGACGCCAGATTATTGAAGTCGCTCTCCCTTCTTTTCCCCTTTGCAAATAGAAATAGGCACATTTGATGCCGAATCTATCTATTTCAACAATTAAAATTTAAAAGAATTTTGATATTTTTATTTGTAATCCTTATTATATTTTGTTCTCACCGTTGAAACGAATAAAAACCAATATCTCAGGGACAAACCAAAGTCACACACACAATTTCAATGTTAATCACGCATCAAAGGAAAATGACAGATTGCTCAAGAATCAAAGTAAACAAACATAGAATCAGAATTGACTTCATGCATACACCTAATACAATATCAAATGAAACAAAACGGAATCTGAGCTAATCCAACACTTTTAACTAGCTTTTGTAAGCAAACATAACCTCTGCCAAACTAGAATTTCAAATGACATCTGAAAGTACAACAAATGGTCTCCACATGATGCTGACAAATTAATGGGCCAAGAATTCATACCAAAATTTGATCTATTTGGGGGACACCTAAACATTAAAGTCAACATAGAAGGAGAATTCATTACAATATAGCCACATCCAAGTAATCTCCAATCTGCAGAGAAAATTAGAAAAGGCAGTTGTGAGAACTTGATAGGAAAAAAGCTCGAGTTATATGAAAAGGTAATAGAAGCATAGTAGGTTACCTGAAAACCAAGTTCAGCTAATGCTTTGTTGTCATCTAATCTTCCATTTCCATACGAAAATGTCTTCCCCACCTTTATGAAGTATAAGTGCAAGACAATGAGAATTCCAACACGTCCAAATATGTATTTAACCCAACGAGGCTAAATATGATTGAATGTAATAAAGGACTTAATATATAGTAGAATCATAATGTGAACCCACAACTTAAGCTAAAAATAATAAAGAAAAGAAGCTCTACCCACAATCCTGTAGTGCTATTTGAGTCAGACTTGCAAATTATATCCATGTTTTCAGCATATATTATTACACTTCACTCTTTCCCCAATTTGTAAAAAGTGTTTACCATAAGCATATTGTTAGGTTTTCCCGAGTTGTATACACTATTCATACAAGTTTATCTGGATAAACGAGATTCCAGGAAAATCCAAGAGAAACACATCCGCACACGTCAGATACGAGGACAAAGTAATTATACTATTAAACCAATTCATTTTCCATTTAACTAAAAGATGCAAATTCAAGCCTTAACGAAAAAATAGCAGAAATGCATGCATTATCATCTACAAAGACAGAAACATGCAGGAACACATCTACATATTGATGCAGTATATGATAATTATAATTCCTAGAGATTTGATAGAGTTTATGAAATAAGATTATTTGTTAATTTATTGTTTTTAACTTGTATCATCTTAACTGGGTTTTTATTTCAATTAGGCTTTTTAGGTACCTAGTTAAATTAAGATTGCCTATCTATTGATAAGCTTTGTCATGTTAAGCATTAGAAAACTTTAGTTGAACGTAACCCTCTCTAATTCATTCTTTATTGGTCCAGCGTCACAGATCATACAATAAGCATGGGGGAAGGAGAGACAGAAATACCAACCTCTCTCACCAAGAAACGGCCATGTTTATCAGGATACACAAAAGCAAAGGAAAGTTTTGCATTTCGCCTCCTTGCTGCTGGCGCTACCTCTTTCACCTGTAAAAGATATCAGATTAATTAAAGCACATAAGGTTTGAAACATAGACTCCACAATATAGTTGTGCATACATGGAAGAAGCTTTTAGACACTCCAAGCAAGTTTTGTTAAGTTTCATCCAAAGGAAAACAGACATTTTAGGTGTCTAGTTTTGGAAGACTCTTTTTGTTTTTTTTTTTTTTTTTTTTTAAGTTTTACCCATAAATAATTTGGATGTCTTAAATCTTAATGTAGAAAGATAGGATTTTTCTGTTATGTTTTTAAATTTAAACTGATTATTAGGATCGGTTCAAGATATTTTTAGGAGTGTTAATATCAGTTCCTATATTTGTGGGATATTGGTTTGGGGAATAAAGATCAAATCCTAGGGTTGGTCTATTTATTGTTTCACCGTTGTACGTTTTGTATAATAATCAGAAAAATTGTTTCCCCTTAGTCCTGACGATCATGGTATCAGAGCCTAGACTCTTTCTTGGGAATTTTTAATGGCTAAAACAGCCATGACAGGGGCGAATAACTCTGCGTCCTCGGGAACCACTGATGGCAGTACCTCAACAAATTTTGCCATAACAATACATGGATTAGAGAATCCATCTCTTCAATTAACTGTTCACAAATTGAACGGTAAAAATTATTTGGAATGGGCGCAGTCGATTAAACTGATGATTGACGGCAAGGGAAAACTCGGCCACCTAACTAGAGAAACGAAGAAACCAAAAGATAATGATCCAACCCTAAAGACATGGAGATTCGAGAACTCTTTGGTGATTTCATGGCTCGTCAATTCCATGGAATCAGCCATTGGAAAAGTTTTTTTATTTTTACCAACGGCAAAAGCAGTTTGGGAAGTTATTTAGGAGACATACTCAGATGTGGAGAATTCATCTCAGATCTTTGAATTAAAGACGAAGTTGTGGCTGTCTAAGCAGGGCGATCGAGATGTAATGGAGTATTAAAATGAGATGACAGCTTTGTGGCAAGAACTAGACTTGTGTTATGATGAGGAATGGGACTGTGCAAAGGACAGTGTGAGGTATTTGAAGAGAATGGAGAATGATAGCGTGTATATGTTCTTGGTAGGATTAAACAATAATCTGGATGAAGTTAGAGGCCATATTCTTGGCAAAAGACCCTTGCCATCTCTTCATGAAGTGTTTTTGAAGTTTGAAGAGAAGAAAAGCGGAGGAAGACAATGATGGGAGAAGGCAATCATTGTCTTCTGCTCTAGCAGCAAGAAACAATCAGTCCATGCAACCTGGTGGACAAAACAGAAGCCAAAACAGAAGGGGAGAAAAAGTATGGTGTGATCATTGCCATAAACCTCGATATACGAGAGACACATGCTGGGAGCTGCATGGAAAGCCACCAAACTAGAAAACAAAATCATTCGGGCAGCCCAACCGTGACTCAAGGGCGTTTCAGGCAGGTACTGAAGAGAAAAGCACACTTGGGGGAACCTCAGAGATTCCTTCGTTCAGTAAGGAACAATTGGAACAACTATACAAACTTTTACAATCCACACAACTCTCAAACAATGTGTCATCCTCTTGTTCTTTAGCCCAAAAAGGTAATTATCATCAAGCTCTTGCCTTGAGTATGTCCCCTATTTCGGGTTGTCCATGGATCATAGACTCGGGTGCAACTGATCACATGACTGGATGTTCTAAACTGTTTTCTTCCTAAAGTCTGTGTGTAGGGAATCAAAAAATTAAAATAGCCGATGGTTCTCTTTCAGCCATCGCTGGGAAAGGATCAATAGCTATTTTGAAATGCCTTGTTTTCCATAATGTTCTTAATGTTCCTAATCTCTAGTGTAATTTGTTATCCATTAATAAATTAACTTGTGACCTAAAATGTTGTGCTAAATTCCTCCCAACTCATTGTGAATTTCAAGAAATGGACTCGGGGAGGATGATTGGCAATGCTAAGGAGAATGGTGGACTCTATTACTTTGAAGATGGAAGTAACTCATGTGGACAAGCTCAGTTTTCTAGCCTTGAATCATTATCTATCTCTAGGAATGATGAAATAATGTTATGGCACTTTAGGTTAGGCCATCCCAACTTTCAATATCTAAAGTATTTGTTTCCTAATCTATTCAGAAATAAAACTGCATTATCATTTCAGTGTGATATTTGTCAAATTGCTTAGCATCACCGTGCATCATTTCCTACCCAGCCATATAAGTCATCTAAACCCTTTGCACTTATCCATAGTGATATTTAGGGGCCGTATAGGATCCCAACAAATTTTGAAAAAAAATGGTTTCTAACTCTAATTGATGATATCATACTCGTGTTTCTTGGGTTTATCTACTTGAAAGAAAAATCAGAAACTAAACAAGTTTTCAAAAATTTTTACAATATGATGGAAACACAATTTCAAGAAAAGATTCAAGTGTTTAGGAGTGACAATGGAAGAGAGTATTTTAGTAAAATTTTGGGGCATATTTTTCTAAAAAGGGATTATTCATCACAACTCTTGTATAGATACTCCACAACAAAATGGAGTGGCAAAACAAAAAAAAAAGCATCTCCTAGAAGTTGCTAGGTCCTTAATGTTTACAACTAAGGTTCCTAAATACTTATAGGGTGAAGCTATCTCACTGCCACCTATTTAATTAACAAAATGCCTTTTAAGAGTTTTGAATTTTAAAGCACCTCTGAAAATGTTTAAAGAAATCTTCCCTACATCAAGAATCGTCTCTGATTTACCTATTAAAATATTCGGAAGTGTGGCTTTTGTGCATGTACATAATCATAATCGTGATAAATTGGATCCTCGTGCATTAAAGTGTGTTTTTCTTGGGTATGCACCAACACAAAAAGGTTATCGATATTTTGATCCTAAAACAAAAAAATCTTTTGTCACCATGGATGTAACATTTTTCAAGTCTCTGTTTTTTCAATGCTCCTCTTCAGGGGGAGAATACCTATGAAGACTCACTGTTTGAAATTGAAAATGGCAGCAATGAAATTGAAAATGGCAGCAATGTTATTGAAAATGACAGCATCACTATTACAATTGAACAACCTACCTTAGTGCCTAGCAATGAAGTTGTTACTAGAATAGATGATGACAAAAAGGATAAATTGTTTGGCCTTGTCTACTCGAGAAACAAAAAATTCAAAGTAAAGATGACATCAGATCCTTACAAGGTCGAGATTCCAATCCGAGTCTAGATCCTAATGTCATGGAGTCTATAAAATGGGGTAAAACTTCTTAATCATCCTCTTCTTCTAAAATTGTTGTGCCTGAAAATATCCCCATTGCTCTTAGAAAAGGTGTTAGACAATGTACTCAACATCCTATTTCCAATTATGTGTCTTAAAAAAATTTGTCACCTTCCTACTCTTTGTTTATTTCACATCTGTCAAGTATGGATGTACCTAAGAATGTACAGGAAGCTCTAAGTGTTCCAGAATGGAAGAAGGCTGTTTTTGAGGAGATGGAGGTCCTAGAGAAGAATGGCACATGGGAGAAAGTGAGTTTACCTGAAGGAAAGACACCAGTGGGTTGCAAATGGGTCTTTACTGTGAAGTTTAATTCAGATGGGACTGTGGAACATTACAAGCCGAGATTGGTGGCTAAGGGGTTTACACAAACCTATGAGATTGACTATCAGGAGACATTTGCTCCCGTTGCAAAGCTAAACACAGTTCGGGTCCTACTCTCTGTAGCTGCAAATTTAGATTGGCCTCTATACCAATTAGATGTTAAGAATGCATTTCTTAATGGGGAGTTAGAAGAAGAAGTGAGGAGTTAGAAGAAGAAGTGTTTATGGATGCTCCACCGGGTTTTGAAGAGAGCTTTGGAAGAAAAGTCTGCAAACTCAAGAGGTCTCTATATGGCTTAAAACAACCTCCAAGGGCTTGGTTTGAGAGATTCACCAGATTTGTTAAGCAACAAGGCTATACTTAGAGACAAACAGATCACACTATGTTCATGAAGCACACTAGTGGTATAATAGCAATTTTAATTGTCTATGCTGATGATATAATTCTTACTGGTAGCAATGAGACAAAAACCATCAGGTTGAAGAAATGCCTTGCAGCGGAATTTGAAAAGAAGGATTTGGGACCCTTACGGTATTTTTGGGAATGGAAGTTACTAGATCGAAGAAGGGGATTTGTGTGTCTCAGAGGAAGTATATTTTGGACCTCCTTGAAGAAACTGGGATGAGTGGATGCAGACCAAGTGACACACCTATGGATCCAAACCAAAAGTTAGGCGAAAAATCAAAGGGAGTGCCAACTGAGAAGGGGCGGTGCCAACGTCTTGCGAGAAAGTTGATTTACCTTTCTCATACAAGACCTGATATTGCGTTTGCAATTAGCGTAGTAAGTCAATATATGCACTCACCATATGAGGAACATCTTGAGGCCGTCTATCGGATCCTAAGGTATCTAAAAGGGTCACCCAAAAGAGGTCTTTTGTTAAAAAAAATGACCAAAGGAGTGTGGAAACATTCACAAATGTGGATTGGGCAGGTTCTATTACAGACAACCAATCGACATCAGGTTAATGTACGTTTCTTTGGGGCAATCTTGTTACTTGGAGAAGTAAGAAGCAAAATGTAGTAGCCCGGAGTAATGCCGAAACAGAATTTAGGGCTATGGCTAATGGAATATGTGAGCTATTATGGCTAAAAAGAGTGCTCGAAGAGCTGAAACTGGAGTCAGAAGCTCCCATGAAACTGTTTTGTGATAACAAGTCAGCAATAAGCATAGCAAGCAATCCGGTTCAACATGATCGTACGAAGCATGTCGAGATTGATAGGCATTTTATCAAAGAAAAGCTAGAAAGTGGAGTTATTTGCATGCCTTTTGTTATCACTAAGCAACAGTTAGCTGATGTCCTAACCAAGAGTCTGTTTAGGACAAAATTTGATTTGTTAACAAGCAAGTTGGGCGTGATTGACATCTATCCTCCAACTTGTGGGGGAGTGTAGAAAGATAGGATTTTTTTGTTATGTTTTTTAATTTAAACTGATTATTAGGATCGGTTCTAGATATGTTTAAGAGTGTAGTTATCAATTCCTATATTTGTGGGATATTGGTTTGGGGAATAAAGATTAGATCCTAGGGCTGGTCTATTTATTGTTTCACTGCTGTAAGTTTTGAATAATAATCAGAAAAATTGTTTCCCCTTAGTCTTGCGTTCAATTAATGAATGTCGACCAATGCATTATCTAGATTCATATTGATAGTCTCAACATAGGTGTCAAAGTTTAAAAGGAGTCTTATTCTTTCCCCATATCATAAATGTAATAGCATAACTCTATTCATACAGACATAGCACATTCTGTTAACAATCTTTTTTTTTTTTTGGATAAGAAAATAAGCTTTATATTGATGAAAAACCAATACGAATAAAGTGCATTCTGTTAACAATTATACGAAAGATGTTTTTATTAATGGAATTGCAGCTTACTTAGACTATCTTCCCTCCTTCATGCCCTTCCCCTTCTCCATCTTCCGCCCTCATTTTATATAACTTATTTTGGTAACAGGGGAAAGAAAACAGAAAGGAGAGAAAGGCATAGAATGATGGAACCTAGGTGAGGAATATAGAGAGGAAAGGGAGGACCATTATTGTGTTTCGTATGGATTCCCTCCTCTAATTTCTCCATATCTGGAGAGATAATAAAATTGAGGGTTTTTGAAGGATTTGAAATCTATTGTTCAATCCTTCCCATCTTTTTTTCTCTCTACCAAAAAAACAAGGGTCCTTCCCCTAATCCCCTGACCCCTCTCCCTCCTTCCACTTTTTCGTCCTACCAAACAAAGCCTAGGGAAGAGAGAGAGAGAGAGAGAAAGAACAACGACTAAGTGCATCCAAATTCCACTTATCATTCCTCTTCCCTTCTAATCGCCCTCTTGTTTCAAAATTTATAGACAACAATGACATTAACCAATCCCATCACCATAATCAATAAGAGACTGTTGACAAACTTCAGTTAGGCAGTGACACACGACTAAATGCTCTTATAAAAGAATTCCCATAACAAACATAAAATCTAGAGAGAGAGAGAAAGAGAGAGTCCCAACCAGATCAGTTATCTCACGAAGAGTAGCATCCTTCCACGTATAAATTTGAACCTCATCCTTGGGCTCCTTTCCTCTCACTGCAAAATCTTCATTGGCATGATGACCCCCAATCTATAGGAAACTCAACAGAATTAAACAATCAAAATCCATACAAATTCAACACGAAACTATGACAATTTCACTTAAATGGTGTAATTCCCAAACTTCTTGAAAATTTAACATTCATTTTACTGGTCAAATCACAAAACTTCAAAAGAATTTTCCTTAAATATATATATATATATATATATGTGAATTAAAAAAAACACGCACAATTTCATATCAAGAGCTGGGAAATGCGAATAACTAACATACCTTAGTAAAAACGCGAAGCAATAAGGGACAAGTCTGTGGAAAATATATATATATATAAAAACGAAAGTCAAAATTCAAAACAAAAGTAAATACAGTCTTTAAGTTTCTCCATTGTTTTAATGAGGAGAAGAAATTATAAAGAAAAATCGAACAATAAGAAACCCTAGATGACCTTTTCACGGTCGACGGGCTCGAAGCGAGGGCCTCTAGGTGGAGGAGGCGGTGGTCTTTTGGGTCCTTCTGAGACTCCCGCCATTGTCAAAAGCTTTGTCCGAAATCCGATTTTTTTTTTTAGTATTCTCTCTTCTCCTTTCGTGAACCGTTTGTTTACTTGTTTCTTTTCTACTTTCGTTTGGATCTTTATTTCCTCCCTCTTTTATTTATTTTAATTAAAATACCCAAAACAACTTTATATTTTGTCTAAATACCATTTTTACTCTTTTATTTTTCAAATACTCAAAACATCCATGTATTCATAAAAATCAAACATAAATTTCTAAAATACCAAGTGTACCCTTTTTAGTTTATATTAAATATTATTTTAGATATATTTTAACAAAAAAGTTAAATAAAAATATAAAAATAGTCAAATAATTATTTCAACTAAACAAATACTTCAATTACTTGGAGAGTTTTTCAGTCTTTAAGATTGATGTTGTTTAATGTATTGGTTTAATAATGTTTTAAATTATTTTTAATAATAATTGGGAAGGGTAATCTTGATATTCTAAAAACTTTAATTATTTTAAGAGATATTTTGAGTCAGATTTTATAAAAATGGGAGGTGTTTTAAATATTTGTATAAAAAAATAAAAGTGGTATTTAAATAAAATACATGTTGTTTAAATAAAATACAAAAAAAAAAAAAAAAAAAAAAAACCCTTTTAACACAATCATATGAAGCCCCCCTCATACAACGCTTCCTCCTGTAACCTTCCAACTGCTACTTCCTGTCCGAGTCTAGTTCATGTCTTAGTCCTAGTTTGGCTAGGGCCTACATGCTTTTGGATTAATTTATCTTAGTGGACGTTTGATTCATGAATTTAAAATTATTTTTGATTTATATATATTTTTTATAAAAAATATATTATAACAAATTACAAATTATAATTTAAATCATGGTACGAATACATCAAGTAAACATTTCCTTAGTAAACAGAGTCTTACCATGTGAGCCCCACGTCGGGTTGATTTTTGATTCCTCCTTTTGCTCCGTCTAAGTAGGCAGTGGATTACTGTCATCAACCTAGTATGATACCGCCAGTCATAGCTACGGATATTTTGGATATATAAGGTTTTGTATGTCGACATTAATTGCAAAAGTTCTTTTCATTGCAATAACATCATCACTCATGCTGATTCTGACGTATTTATAAGGGAATTTAAAGCCCGTTCATTTTATCGATTCGAGTTTAAAATTCAAATTTTACTATAAGTAAAAAACTCTTAGAAACAATCACATCTCAACTCAAATTAAAAACTCGAATCAACAAACTAAACGGGCCTTAGAATAAAATCCCTAATTAGAGTGACCGACCCCCAATATAAATTAAAAATGGGAGGTAAATAATATTTTTTGGACAGAATAAAAATTAGTTGCAAGAATATTTGATGCGTTAGTAAATAGTAGTAAATGCCCATGATAAACTTTGATAAATCCTTTTTTTTTCCTGAATGAATCTAGAATTTATTTAGAAAATCTAGGATTTATCTTAGTACCAAATTTACTCCATGACCGAAAATTTCTGAATTTTTCTAGATATGTCTTATAATTAAATTTGGTGATCCGACATTTGGCTAGATTTACTCTCATTTAAATGGATAGCCTAACTTTTCTAAAATTAGGTCAATTGCCATTTTGCTAGACTTAAAAATCAAAAGACAAAATAGTACTTTAATCAATCATCGGTAGACCATGAATTATTAGTGATAGACCACATTCAATCAGTGATAACTATGGCTAATGTTTAAAAAACTGATATTATCATAGGATGGCCTACCTAAAAAAGTCTCTACTTTAAATAGAAGAACACAATGTTAAACATCGATCTTTCATCAACAACTTATAAAAGAATGTTCATACATAGGAGCAGAGCTAAGTGAGGCCCCGATAGATGGGCAAATGGTAATAATCAATATGGAATATGAATTGCTGTATATTTTTATTTGATTTGGATCCATAAGAACTGACATGGCTCGAACCCGCAGCTTCTGCTTTAATAGGGCGATACTCTTACCAATTGAAGTACAATCCCAAGGAAATAACATAATAAAATAAGGTGTACAATGTACATATTCTTATTTTTTATTCAAATACTTTTAATATGGATGTGAACTTTAGCAAGAGAAGCAGTGATTCCTAATAATCTTGCGTGCAACTGCGCCCCGGGCCCACTGGCTCCTTTAAATATTTATCTCCCATTCAAAATTTTTTACATTTTCTTCTTTCATTTGGCCCACCCCCCAAAAAAAAAAAAAAAAAAAAATTAATTACAACATTTACATGAATTTTTTCAAAAAAAAAAATTCAATTTTTCCCTAAGTTTTAATTCTTTTAAGTACTCTTATCTCAAACTTAAAATCTCTAATAAGTCAAAGATACAAAGAGATAAATGAAGGTAAAAAGATTATTGTGTTGTAGTTTAGTTCATTTTTTTTTTTTTTCATTTATGCCCCCTCTTAAAAAATAAAAAAGGCTCTGCCACTGTTCATACATCATAGAAAACCATAGAAAATTTGATGAGCTTTCATTCTTTTGTATGAGAGTTTTTTCTGTAGGATCGAAAAAATAGAACTATCGGTAACTCCATTTTTTCTGCCATTTTTAGCCATAAGATCTGGATCAGAAACTATGGTCGTGTTTAGAATTGATCCCGTTTTTATTTTTCACATTTTTCGAGAAAGAAAAAATGAAAACATTTTTAAAACTACGTTTGGCTCAATAAAAACAAAAAAATGAAATGAAAACAATTTTTTAGTTTAGTGTAAATGAGAGAGAAATGAAAAAAGTTATTTTTCATTTTTTGTTTTCGTTTTCTTCTCTCTCGAGCAGAGAGAAAGATATAGAGACATTAATGGGTTTTTTTACTGAAAATAATCTCTTGATAAAACTACTAAACGCATTTTCAAAAATAATTTTTGTCTGAGATTGAAAACGTTTTCATTTTTATTTTTATACAAAAAATAAAATTATTTTGAAATGAGTTTTAAACGCACCCTATCTCTTCTACATATTTTTTAATCTCATTTGATTTTGATTATATATAACGGTTAAAAAACTAGTTCTACTAATATGACGGCCTACCAGAGACTATCTTCTTTTGTATTAAACTTGTTCGAAACAAATAACTGATAATGTTGTTCCTATGGAAAGAGGTTTGGATCTTTGGTGCGTGTTGAAAGTGCTAGAGATTGAACAATTTTCTTTCTATGGGTGTTTAAAAGTTTAAAACATCACAATTCGCAGAAAAAAAAGGTGCAATTTGAGGAAGGTGGAGAATAGTTTATAAAGTTACGGGCATTTTTTTGTAAACACGAAAGACAAGCTACTGATTTGGGACTATTTATAATAAATTGGAGCTAGCCCTCAAAATAAAATAATTTGTTGGAGGACACGTAGAGAATAACTTTATAATACTTATAAATTATGTCTTAAAATATGTGGTCTTTTTAAAAGTTAAGTCTATCAATTAGAGTAAAAAAAGAAAAAAAAAATATCTAAAAATTCACATAAAAAAATTAAAGTTAAGTTGGAGCTTTTGACTAAAAAAGAAAAAAAGAAACTTAAGTATAGACAATTAAGGGAGTTTTTTCAGTAAGATTACTTTTTTAATTTTAAAATCTAATTAAAATTAAATTAAATTTAAAAAATATATAAAATAAATTTTTTTAATGTAAATTTAACGACTAAAAAAATATAACTATCCATAGTTTCATTTTTTCAGTGTAAAAATTCTCCGTATGTAAAAAGAATTGTTTTGATTAATGGCAATCTTTATGGTGCATCCCCTTGTTTTGTCCGACTCAGTAGTCAATTAGTCTGAGGTGAGGGCTTATTATTCATAGCCTTCACAAGTTTAAAGACTCATTTATTTCATTAATTTAAATTTATAATTTGAGTTAAAATATAATTTTATGTAAAAAATTTTTACTATAATAAAAAAATTAAATATAATTATTTTTAATAATTTTTTATTATAATAAAATTTAAATTTTAAATTTAAATTAGTAAAGTGAACGGACCATTTAAGTTTTTTTTTCTTATTTTGACGAAACCAAAATGACAGAAGATTCTTGTGCATAACCAAATATCAAAGTTAAAACTTTCAAAGAAACCCTTTTTTACTCGCACAAAATCAAAGCACAAATCCAAATCCAAACACAATCTTAATCAAAACTAGAGTATCGTAAAATCCAAAATTATAAAATCAAATAAATAAACGAAATTGAAGAAAACGCGAAAAGGAAAGATCCATTGCCGGCGTTTGGGTACCAGAGTTGAGGGCCAAATTGACTTCATACCCATCTTTCACGGAAAAAGAAATTAAAAAAACGGAGGAAAAAACTTCATGAACGAACAATTGAGATCTTCTTACTTTGAGCTTTTTAAGTCAGGCGTACACCAATTGATTAAATTGGTTGATCAAAGCAACTGAGGTGGTCAATAAAATAAGAGAGAGCCAAAGAAAAGAGATGAGATAGAGAAGTTAAAGTGGAGATCACGGAAAGGAGGACTATGGAGGAAGATTGTTAGGGTCCGTGGTGCTACGTGTCTCGTTCGTTTTATTGATTTGAGTTTTCAGTTTTAGATTTTTACAGTAAAATTTTTTTAAAAAATATCACATTTAATTTTTTCTATTACAGTGAAAAACTCTAAAAAAATATCACATCTCAACTCAAATTAAAAACTTAAATTTATAAAGTAAATGAGACCACGAGTAATAAGAAGGAAGACTATTTTTTTTTTTTTTTTAGTTTTTGAAAAGAAAAAAAAAATCTAAGAAGGAACAAGCTTTGCCATGAGAAGGATAATTTGCTCAAATGAGTTGTCGTGGCTACGTCACAAAATGACATTTGGAGGGAGGTGACGGAAGAGAGGAAAGAGTTAAGGCCCCGTTCATTTCACTGATTCGAGTTTAGAATTTGAGTTTTACAACAGTAAAAAGCTCTCACAAACAATCACATCTAACTTTTTTACTATAGTAAAAAACTCTCACATAAAATCAAATCTCAACTCGAATTAAAAACTCGAATCAGTGAACTAAATGGACCTTAAAGGTGTTCCAGGATAAGGTGAAAAAGAAAAAGAAACAGAAAAAGGACGTGAGTCCATTATAATAAAAACTTATTACAATTTTTTCATTCATTTTACTAATTTAAATTTATAATATAAATTAATATATAATTTTATATGAAAATTTTTTATTATAATAAAAATATTAAATTTAATTATTTTTAAAATTTTTTTATTATAATAAAACTTAAATTTTAAATTTAAATCAGTAAAATAAATAAATAATTTTATACTGAATTTAAAAAGTGATATTGAAACAACCATATCTTTTCTGCCGCAAAATGCGAATCTGAAGGCGTCTAAAAACGTACTCCACCAATTGAGTTTTCTAGGGGTTGACAAACAACTTACCTCAATTTGTTTGCATTGATCACTAGAGAAGTATTAGGGCTTGTTTAGTATATGTATTTGAACTTATAATTTTAATTTTGTTGTAACGTTTTTTTCTTATAAAAAATTTGAATAAAAAAAATTCTCACAAAAAATTTAAAGATGAATTAAAATAATTAACTTAAATACGTGACTAAACTCACACTTAATAAACTAAAAGCCATGAGTTCGTGGTTATCCTCTTTAAGTTCTCTCTGTCCCTCCTTTTCTTTTCAAGTCTTTTTTTTATTTTTCTTTTTTCTTTTATTACAACCTTTTTTTTTCATTTTGATTTTTCACTTTTTTCTTTTATTTCCGTCCTAAAATTTGATTTTTTTCATTTTAATTCTTTTTTCCCTCAAACTTAATTTTTTTATTTTAGTCTTTTTTTATTTTTTTTTTTTTTTTTACTTTTTACCATACAATTTTATTTTTTTGTCCATTTTAATTCTTTTTTGAGATTTTATATTTAGAGTTTATATGTTTTTAAATGTGTCTCATTTTCAAAGACGTTACTAATTAATAAATTATATTCAATATATTATATAATTGATATTTTAATTATTAATCAATATATAATAACCTTTTGTTACTTATTCCATTATAAATATATTATATAATCGATTTTGGCCATTAATCTTTAACTAAATAATTAATTACTATTTATTATTTATATTATTAATATATTAAAAATTTAATAATAAAAAATTAATATTTAATTGATAATTACATAGTTATTATCTATTTATTAATATAATTGATAATTAATATAACATTGTTATAAATACTAAAAAAGAGAAAATAATTTGAAATCGTTTTTTAGTTCTCTTACAAAAACAATTCTCTCTGTTTTTATTTTCATTTTGTTTTTAAAATATTTGTTAAATAAACGCAATTTACAGACTGTTTTCGTATTTTTACCTCAAAAAACGTGTAAAAACGTTTTTAAAAAACTAGAAACCAGCTTCAAATGCCCCCTGCAGTTTGGAAACTTTATTATGATGTGGATTTCCCTTCATCTTTGCCTCATTTAGTTTCTTTTCTAACTTGTCCTTTCGAAATAGATGTTCCTAAATGTGCTCTACTTAAATAATTTTTCTTTTGATTTTCTTTAAAAAGTGTTTTTTCCACGCGACACTGATAAATTCTTTTTTTTTTCCTTTCTAATTTCTTTTCTAAAAGAATTTATTCTCAAATATGTTTCTACTTAAACATTATTTTTATCTAGTAACCTTATCAAGACTGTTTGCTTCACTATTTTTTGTTTTTATATATAATGTAAGGGATTTAAACTTTAAAGTGATGGAATCAGTTATGAAATTATCGTTAATCGGCACCTGCAACTACCATTATTTTAAAAATATGCTCTGTACTTAAATGTTTTCTTTTACCTAACCAAACTTTCAAAAGAATTTTTACGTTCGTTTATTTAAAAAATTAAACAAATTGGATACGGACGTGCATAGCATGTGTTTTTCACTAGTAATTGTTAAAGCTTCAAAAAGCATGCTTCAGAGAGGGAAGGGGGGAGTTGGGGAACAGTAGAAAGTTTTATGCTTATTATAGTCTCGTTCACTTCGTGAATTTAAATTTTCAATTCGAGTTGATATGTGATATTTTTTGAGAACTTTTCACTGTAGCAGAAAAAGTTAGATGTGATATTTTTTAATAACTTTTTACTGTAAAAATCTAAATATCAAAACTTAAATTGGTAAAATGAACGAAGCATGGATATATAAATAGAAAGACAAGCAAAAAACCTTTCTTTCTTTATTTTTTACCTTTTTTTTTTAACGTGGGAAAATATCTACCAAGTAGTTATTCTAAATTTTGTTTCTTTTGTTTTTTTTTTTTTTTTTTTTTTTTTTTTTTTTTCTTTGTTTGCGTAGTGGTTATTAGTGGCCATGACTTGCAAGATTGAAACATGAATAAGAATTAAAATGTTATATTAGTATTTGTACTTGTATACTAATGATAGACATCATAGATACTGTTCTCGAATGATTTAGAAAATAAATCAAATTTATTTTTAATTGACGAAATCTAGCTTTTTTACATTTTACCATGTTGGTTAGTATAGAAAAGTTGGGATATTTCATGAAAAAAAAAAGTGTAGCTAATTGTTCGGCTGCCTAGTATTTTCCAATGATTAAAGGAGAAGTACAGAAACTTAAAAGTTAATTTTACTCGTCCAACATACTTGAGGATAGGGCTTTGAATTAATTTCACTGCTACCACTGAATTTTAGCATTATTCTTATTTTGCCCCTTAAATTTATAAAACTCTCACTTTATTCTTAAAGTGTAAAGTTATATCATTTAAGCCTTTTTGTGAGAGTTTGTGTTAAAATCAAACTGAAAAAAAGAGGTTAAATGTAGCCATATAATTTTTATCTGTTTATTTTTAACATAAATTTAAATAGAAAGATCACACAACTGCATTATTCTCTTTTTTCTATTTATTTTTAATAAAAATTACAATAAAAGGGATTGAGTAGGAACAATTTAAAATTTAGAGGGTAAAGTGAGAGTTTTTAAAATTATGGAGATAAACTGAGAATGACCATAAAATTTAAAGGCGCCCGCAATAATAATCCTAGTACTTTTTGTATTGAAATTCTTTGTGTTCTACTAAAATTACAAAACATTCTTTTAATAGGAACTACATATAACCATTTAAAACTCATACATATATTGTATATTTAATTAGGCAAGGTCTCTGGTCAGACACTTAGAAAGTGCCTGACCAGTCAGACACTTATATAATTGTATATGAATTGTGTATATTTACAGGTAAATTATGTATATTTACATGACATTTGTATAATTGTGATCGTGTATATTTACATATAAATACTGTATGTTAAGTTATAAGAAACGATAATGTATATTAATCCTCAAAATATGTATTTTTTATAGCAATTAGTGAACACATTATGAAAATATGTATATTAACTGATTTGTTGTATTTCATGTTAAATATAAACGACTTTACATGTAAATATACATAATTTACGTATAAATATATATAATTTATATACGATTATATAAATATCTGACTGTTCAGGCAATTCCTATTTAATTATATATATGTATATTGTATATTCTGGGAGGGAGATATTTGGAACTCTGATGATGAATCATCGTTATTTTCCCATTCTTCCCCATTGCGGTTTCCCATACGTTTTGCCGAATGCCGATATTGCATGTTCTCAAAAGTTTCTATTGAAAAGAAATGCTGAGTTTTTTGGTGTTCCCACTCAATGCCACAATAGGGCAACCTATTGTGTATTAATGGCAAAATATTTGCACAAAAAGTCTTACCACAAAAGCCACATGAGAAGGACCCTCTTGAACCCTGGAGTGACAAAAACGTTGAATCAATTTTGTCGTGCGTTCTACTATTTCTCATTCATTTCGTGCTAGTTATAACAAATGACGTATGCCAAATTCTAAGGAAAAGAAGGACTATATATGCATGTGACGTTTTTATTAGAAAAAAAAAGTTATAATCATGTGATGTTGACAATTTATCGACCAAAGAATAGACGTTTGATTTATAAATTAGAATTGTTTTCGATTTACGTGTATTTTTTATAAGAGAAAATACTGTAACGAATTAAGAATCATGATTCGAATTAAGGACGGAATCCCCCTTCTAAATATTAGCGAGTCACACATAATTTAAAGTTATAAATGAACATCAACTTATAAAAATATTCTGTTAGCTCATATATAACCTTTAAATTGATCAATCTGTTAAGTTAGACGACCTAAAAACTTATAAGTTGATATTTATTTGTATGTTTAAACGGTAAAAAACTAAGGTTTATTTTACTTTTTACATTGCCCAGTCAATGTGAAGGGTGAATAATTTATCATAAGATAAAGATACAAATTGGATCTTCTATAATATTTTCCCCATAACAACTACATAGAGACCATTAAGAGTACTACTGCGTATCTAACATGTGTAGAAATCCCTTCTCACAAAAATATTCCAAAGCTTCTATCTCTGTTCACTTTACCGATTTGAGTTTAGAATTTGAATTTTACTACAGTAAAAAGTTCTCAGAAACAATCAAATCTAATTTTTTTACTACAGTAAAAAACTCTCACATAAAATCATATTTCAACTCAAATTATAAACTCGAATCAATGAAGTGAACGGACTGACATAACCCAATTTTGAAGTCTCAAATTCTATCTGCTTATTTATGTTATATCATCTTAAACTTTCCTATATATATGAAGTTAGTTTTATAATTTTTCAAAGTCATTTCAAAATTTAAGACCATGAATTAAATGACATAAATATATCTATTCGATACAGATTATTATTATTTTTTTTTGAGGGATGTCAAGTCAGAAACTTTAATATATACAAATTCTCCTTTATTGTAGTGGGCATATAAGACTAACTAATTATAAGCAGCAAATTAATATTAGGCCACTTTAGCTACAAACTGAGAAAAGAATCTAATAATTAATTAATTTTTCTATTTTTAAAATTTTAGAAATAATATAATCAATAACATTCTATCGTACACATTCCAAAAAAAAAAAAATTTATGGTACGTGCGCATATGCAGTAATTATCAAAATGTAGCCAAAACGATGTGATTGATACCAAATTAGTTAATAAGCTAGGCACAAGAGACAATAACGGCCCATTTGATAGGTGAATTCAAACCACTCGGTTTAAATTAGAATTTAAATTTTTTAAATTTTTATGAGAATAAACACTATAACAAAATTTTTGAAAGAGAAAAAAAGAAAAATAAGTTAAGATTTAAGATGAATTAAAATTAATAGGTTAATAGTTTACATAAATTAATAAATAAGTCAAATTACTGTTTTCGTCCATAACTTGTCTGGTTATAAATTATAACTTGACAAGTTATTGTCTATAACTTATCAAGTTTATTTATAACTTATCTGATTATAAACCATAACTTGACAAGTTATGACCTATTAATTTTTATAACTAAAAATTAGCATATATATTTTCTTAAGCTTTTCATATTGGCATATTTTTTACTATTTTCGTTTTTGAAACTCTTATTTTTTAGAGAAAATACTGTTTGAACAAAAATCAGGGTGTTTTGAGTCCATTCTCTAAACATAACCTAAGACAGTGATGAGAGCATGGACACCTTATAGATTAAAACACCGTTATTCACACAAAGTTGATTCCTTTTAAGTGGGTATAAAGTGAGATCTAACTTAGTGGGACTCACTATTTTGTGAGTGATAGGGTTTTATCCAATTGGGTGGGTAACTGCAAAATTTAGTAACATCTCTCCTAGCAATTTTTTTGTATAATTTTATAGCAACATTTTGTCTTAGGGTTATTGACATTGTCAATACATGAACCACAAGTATTATGATATTTTAGTTTTTGAATTTTTATTTCTATTAGATTGCTCCTTGAATTTTCATTTTTTGGCCGGTTTAGTCCTGGCTATTTAAATTGACAAATAATTTCTAAACTATAACTTACATAATCATACCCATATAATATAATAATTGAAAATTTTACATAAATAGTTACAACAAGTATAAAATGTTCTAGTTTTATGGAGGAAACAATTTTTGCAACTCACATAATTATTTATATAAAATTTGAGGTTACCACGTGATGATTGAATGATTACGTATGTTAAATTTCTTAATCCTTTGTTGATTTTATTGCCTTGGATTAAAACGGTTGAAAATTTTTTTCTTCCGCGCAATTTACTAAAATTAAAAGTTTAAGAGTCAAAGTATATATTATTTCATAATACTCCTGACGAAGCTAACTCTTTATATTAGGATAAATTCAGCAAAATCCTAATTTGCATGTGGAAAACTAATTTAAGAAGCAACCATAACATAAAAACAAGGCCCTTTCCCCTTTTCAAGCTGATTTTTGTAAAGAAAAATTTTTAAGGATGCCATAAAAAAGAAAACACTATTTTATTTCTGTCATTAATTTTAAAATTTTAATTTATGCCATTAGTATATCTTTCCTATTCTTTCAGAATAATTTTTTTTTTGACAGAGTATTTTTCTTATTCCACTTAAATATTTTTTAATGGCATAAATAATGAGATGATAAAATATAATAATTTTCTCTTTTTTAAAGGCCCTTTAATTGAATTGCAACCGTTGGATTTGAATTTTGGAACATTACGTCAAAAGAAAACTTGGGAAATTGTAGAAAATAGGCCAATATGAAAAGCTTAAGAAAGTAAATAGGCCAATTTTTAGTTATAGAAATTAATAGGCCATAACTTGTTAAGTTATGGTTCATAACCAGATAAGTTATGGACAAATTTGTCAAGTTATGGTTCATAACCGGATAAGTTATGGACAATTATGAATAATAACTTGTCAAGTTATGGTTCATAACCAGACAAGTTATGGACGAAAATAATAATTTGGCCTATTTATTAACTTATGTAAACTATTGGCCTATTAATTTTAATTCATCTCAAATTTTGGCTTATTTTTCTCTTTCTCCCAAGAAACTTCAATCTATATGCATGGTCATCATCGCATAAAGATTACGGTTTCGTTCGTTTTATAAATTTGAGTTGTTATTTCGAGTTGAGATGTGATATTCTTAAGAGTTTTTAACTGTAGTAAAAAAAAAATTAAATGCGATATTTTTTAAAAACTTTTAATAATAAAAGTTTAAAATTAAAAATTTAAATCGGTGAAATGAACGCATACACAACCTTAACTACATGTATATGTTCCCATCCGTCTCCTGTTAAATTAACTACGGTGCGTATTCAACTTCTTGGGTTTGCCGCTGAATCAAACTTTTGACGCCTACTTGGCCCTACCCTCTTTTCTTTTATTGGCGGAAACGAGCAAAGTATTCGAACTTGCATGTAGAAGAAAAGATTAAATTTTGAAGAATTAAGTGGAGTTTAATTCATGTATTTAAAATTATAATTTAAAATTATTCTTATTTTAAGTATATTTTAAAAAAATATTATAAAAAATTATAAATTATGATTTAAAATAAAAAATAAATATAAAAAATAAACATCTATAACTCTCTCTTCAGCCAGGCGGGACACGTTCCGGAGGTTTTTTTTTTATTATTTATTTATTTATTTAAATTACCCACATCCGTGAGGTCCAATTGGGCTAGACTGGATTAGTCGATTGGGACCTGGAATGTTTTAATCAAGCTTTGGTGGCTCGTCAAGCTTGGCCCATCCACCACTTCTTGGATTGCCTTTATGGCTAGAGTTCTTAGAGCTAAGTATATCATTTTCTACACCTCCTTCCTCAAGGCTCGACAGAAGCAGAATTGTTCTATGTTCTTACATGTAGATTAGCATCTTTTAGGGTCGAGCCCTCCTTGATAGAGGTGTTTGGTGGAAGATTGGTAGTGGCAATTGTAATGCTTTCGAACTCCCTTTGGATTCCTAGCCGTGCACTCCAGCCTTGGACGTTAATTGAAATGTTTTGGTGGCTGATTTTTTAATTACGCACATATTGAAGGTGGGACATACACAAAATTGATAAATGTTTCTCCCTATTGACCGTGCATATATTATTGGCATTCGTTTTAGTTTTCAACGATGAGAGGATACTATCACTTGGCACTTTGCCAATTCGTTTTAGTTTTCGACGATGAGAGGATGCTATCACTTTGCACTATGACGATAAAAGGAATGTACTTGGCTCGTTCTGCGTATTGGCTGGCTCATGAGTCTATGATTGAGGTGCGCGCGCTCATCGGAGGGTACTCTTGAAAATCCTTGGTGATTTTGGGTATGGTGAAATAATTTTTGCATGTTTACTTATCAAGATTCATGAATGAGAGTGAGGAATGAGAATAAATTCTATATTTACTTAAACCTCGTTCATTTCACTGATTCGAGTTTTCAATTTTAAGTTTCTACAGTAAAAAGCTCTCAGAAAATATCGCAACTAATTTTTTCTGCTACAGTGAAAAGCTCTCAAAAAATGTCACATCTCACCTCGAATTAAAAACTCGAATCCGTGAAGTGAACAATCATTTATTTATTTTTATTTTGAAATGAGAGTGAAATTAGTGGGTCACACTCAAATTTGAGATTTAGGAATATGATTGACACTCCCATGCCCTCCTTGGGATTAGAACTCTCATTCTTAAATATCAATATTAAATTATTATAATAGCCTTATTTTACTTATAAATATAAAATTCAAAAAATAATAATTACAACATATATTTATTATTTTATTTGCCTAATATTAAAATATTAACCTAATTATTGTTAACTTTAATGAAATAAATATGTACTTTATTTGTTTAATAAATTAATAATATAATTTAATTTTTAATACTATTTTTTTATTTTTATTTATTTTATTTAATTTTTAACAATTTATTTTTTTTTTTAAATACTTCTACAATTTATATTTATTATTTTATTACTCTACTATTACACTAAATATTTTATTGTGATTAATTTTAATATAATAAGTACACAATTTATTTTTTAAATTTAAAATATAAAATTGACTTAAAGAGTATATTAATATTTTTATACTATATCATTTCGATTATGGATGTAATGAATTCGGTTCCATACAGATTTGCTCTACTTGGCTCTTTTGATTGTGAGGGTTGTTTTGCTATTCATTGTTTTTACTATGGTGTTAGGTTTTCATCTCCATTTTGTGATAAATGGTGGTGTTAAATAATCACGATGTTTATTCCGCTTGTTAGGATTTATGTTTTGTTTTATTATTTTTGTTTAAGTATTGTAATAACAAAGGCAGTCTTCCTATCTTCTGTTTTTAGTTATGTGTTCAACCCGCTTGAGTTGATTCTTCATGGTGTTGTGAGTGATTTTTCTCTTATAGGTCTCTTAACCTTGATCGATTGAAATCTTCTATCGATTATAGAGGAGTTGTTTAAAGAGTCATATTGTGCTCAATTATTAGCGTGCATTTTTAACTTTCTGGAGCTGGGTGCACACTTACTCTCTTTAGACGTTTCATTAGAATTTATTAGTGGTACTGATTAATGATTGAAGTTAAATTCTCTTGTATTATAAAATCATTTGAGTTGACATTAGTATTTGTACCTTTTTGATTTAGAATACATTTGCTTGCGCATGCATCCTAGTGCATGGATTCTATAAAGTGGTATATTGTACGAGAGCAGTAATAATTAGTGTTCGCTTTTCACCATCTAAGAACCAGAATTAGCAGTACTTGTCAATTAGTACTTGAAATATATTAGTGTGAAGAATAAAAACCTTTTGGGCACCATACATATAAAATGAGCTCAACATTTGGCAACTTCCAAAGAAACCATAGAGGTGCAGGTCGCAGTACTTATCATGTACTGATTTCTTGAAAAATGCACGATCCATTAGGACCATTACATGTACACGTTCCCAAAGAATATTTACTTTTGTAGCTCCTAGTTTTTCTAATTTCATGCTTCGTCTTTGTCCGTCTCTTGAGCTTTTCAGTTTCAATTGATATTCTTATCACTCTCTCCCTCCCTCTTTCAATATATAGGCAAAGTTTTAACTCCGACAGTGAATAGTCCGATAAATGTGATTGTTTTTTTGTTTTTTTTATTCCTATTAAACATCAACATTCGGTTATTTAAGTGTAATACTTAATGTTATAGATTTTGAATTATATTTTTTGAATGTTACCGTTCACTTCACCGATTTGAGTTTAGAATTTGAATTTTATTACAATAAAAAGTTCTTAAAAACAGTCACATTTAATTTTTTTTATTACAGTAAAAAATTCTCACATAAAATCACATCTCAACTCGAATTATAAACTCGAATCAGCGAAGTAAACGGGCCAACTGAATTTTACACACACAAACGAATGATGAAATCCATAAGAAGTTATATTCACCGGACGTAAGACATTAATTTCTATATAAATAAACTGTGAAAACACTGAGATCTAAAATTTTAGTCTCTCCAATAGTATATCGCATCAGTTAAGAATGCCATGCAAATTAAAATATTATTAATTATAAGGTTATGTCTATTAATATTGCAATTGATGCGGATGACAAGAAAAATGGTGATATGAGCCGAAATCATATAATTTGGGACGAACAATATATTTGTTTATGTATCTTAGGCCTCGTTCACTTCGCGGATTTGAGTTTTTAATTCGAGCTGAGATGAGACATTTTATGAGAGCTTTTTACTTTAGCAGAAAAAGTTAGATGTAACATTTTCTGAGAGCTTTTTACTGTAAAAACTTAAAACTGAAAATTTGAATCGGTAAAATGAACGAGTCCTTAGAGTACATGAAGTCTGAGTCTACAAGCTTATAATAATTTCTCCCATATATGATCATTTGTCGAAATCATATATAGAAAAGGTTAATAAATACACTGGTTGATATCTTTTCTTTTAAGAGCTTTTTTCTTATTTTATAGTTCTTATAACAACATAAAAAATTTGACCTATATACCTCACGAACAGAAAAAAAAAAAAAGAGAAAATAGATAGTATTTTCCAATAAGTTGAAACCGCATTATACATTCAGAGAAACCCTCTCAAGAGGGAAGGGAAAAAAACATACATATCAGATGTTACTGCGGTACTATTGTCTCTCGCTTCATTCGAGAGATCTATTATGACATCGTTCATTTCACCGATTCAAGTTTAGAATTTGAGTTTTATTGCAGTAAAAAGCTCTCAGAAATAATCACATCTAATTTTTTTGCTACAGTAAAAAGCTTTCACATAAAATTACATTTCAACTCAAATTAAAAATTTAAATCAACGAACTAAATGGGCCCATATTCCGTCTAAATTCAAGCAAAATATTTGCTAAAAATGGATTGACCAAGTGTTTAATCAGTATAAAAGTTTGATTAGATTAAAATTAAGGCACTTTATTAGATTTGTTATTAGGTCTTTTTTTTTTCCTGTTTTTACCCTCTATTTTAGGGTTAATTCAAAAACTATACCCTTGATTTTAAATCCTTACAAATGCTATAACACGTTGTATTTTATACTCTCTGTCAACAGTGGATTTTGAATAAAAAACACACCAAAGTACTCTTGAAAGTGAAAAAGAAAAAAAAAGAGAAAGAATTAAAAACAAAAAATGAGGAAACTCAAAGGGTCAATGGAATCACATAAAAAGATGTCTTTTTATGAGTGATTTTTGTTAGTAAAAAGAATAAAACGGGTCAAAGTAGGTTGTGTCACTCCATGAATAAAATCAAAACTCCAAACCTATCATTTAGGAACAAAACCACACACACACGCACAGGAAAAAAGAGAAAATTTATATTGACCATGCATAACACATTGGCGTATTCACACATATATAGATCATTATAAGTGATTAGTGATAATTCTTATTTCAATTATTGCAAGTTTAAAAATACTAATGGCCCGTTTAGTTCGCTAATTCAAGTTTTTAATTCAAGTTGAGATGTGACTTTATGTGAAAGTAAAGAAGTTAGATGTGACTGTTTTTTAGAGCTTTTTTACTGTAGTAAAATTTAAATTCTAAACTCAAATCGGTGAAACAAACGGACCTTACACAACTAGGACAAAACATAGTCAATACATGATGATAATTTCTTCTTCTTTTTTTTTTTTTTTAAAAAAATTAACTTTCAGATTTTACTACCAAATTTCCATGCTCATCATATCATTTTTAAGCCAACAAATATAACATGTTCACATAAGTATAACAACCATATGAGAAAGCGTGGTGCTCACGGTCTAAGCAAGCGAGTGGGGATGAACCTTCCATTACCCTCACACTGAAGGTAAGCCTGATATCTCAGAGAAAATAGAGAGCTTTTGCCAAAAATAGAAACGGTAAAGTAGAAGGAGAAAACATAAGAAAGAATTTATGGTTCTTTTCCATTTTGTTGTAAAACAAAGACATAATATTCTGGTGCGCTTTGTGCTTTAGATTTCAAATTATTATTTTTTTTTTTTTCTCTCTTTCTCTCTTTCTCTCCTTCTCTTTCTCTTTATTTCTATATAAACACCCTTCTAACTCCCACTCATCTCTCAGTCTCAGACGTCTTAGCCTATTTTCACCAACAGCTCCATTTTTGTGCAAACCCCAGAACAGAAAAAAAAAAAGAAAAACAAAGGAAAAGAAAACAAGTTCATATATATCATTGCACATATACACACATAGCAAAGTGTGTGTGTGTGTGTGTGTGTGTGTGTGTATATAATAGTGTAACCCTTAAATTGGCTATAATATAATGGGGAGAGGAAGAGTGGAGCTGAAGAGGATAGAGAACAAGATCAACAGGCAAGTGACCTTCTCAAAGAGGAGGAATGGTTTGCTCAAGAAAGCTCAAGAGCTCTCTGTCCTCTGTGATGCCGAAATTGCCCTCATCGTCTTCTCTAGTAGGGGCAAGCTCTATGAGTTTGGAAGCGCAGGGTAAATATTACTATATACATACACACACACACACACACACACACACACACACACACACACACACATATATATATATGCATAATATTTTCTGTTTTCTAATTTCTAGCTCTTTCTTATACAAATCAACCTCTCCTTTTCTCTCATTACATGAGCTTTTTTTTTTTTTAATCATAAGGTTTAAACACATGATATATGCTTTTTATGATCATTATTATTTGCCCTAAAACACAAAAATTGTTGCTGCTTTTTGTTTCTTCGGCATATAGATTTGAGGGTATTTATAAAAGCTTCTTGTCAGTTTTATGAACCTGCTAATGTCATGATTTGTTAATATTGTTGTTCTTTAATTAATATGTTTTTTTTTTTTTTTTTTTTTTTAAATCTTTAGATCCTCATTTTGTTTTGGTCTTTTTAAGGAACACTTTTTGTTTTTTTTGTTTTAAGGTTATTTGGGCTTATTTTTCTTCTTTTCATTGATCTAGATTTTCAGCTAGTTAGATCTGTTGAAGACAGAGAAATTTAATTACCCTTTTACTAAACTGGTCTTTTTAACTTTTTTCTTTTTTGTTTGGGTTTATTGGTGTTCTTCATGCTGAAATTTAATAATAATAATATTATTATTATTATTATTATTACTATTATTACTATATTAATTATTCCCGCTCTAAATTTCTGCATTAGTACTCTTGGTTGATTCTTAGCTAGTAATTTTACAGCCATTTTGACAAGTTCCATTTTGCGTTTTCCTCCAAATCTCGTCACTATCTCTTTACATTTTCTTCAAACCTAGTCTCTGACATCTACTACTCTTCCCTTATGATGAATCTGTGGTTGTTTCTTCTTCTTTTTATTTTTCAAATTATTATTCTTATTTTTCTTTTTGTTTCTTGTGCTTATATTGCAATTGGTTCTCTCAATCATTCTAAACTGGCTTTCCAGGAAATGAAAACTTTGGATCATGAGTAGATCGAAGACCGAGTTTCTTATTGTGTGTGTGTGTCTCTCTCATTTCTCAGATCAGCAAATATTCCAGCCATTATCAATCACGGATCGACACGTTTCGCCGTCCTTTCAAGCTTTCAAACTTTTTCTCTCTCTGTCGTCCTCTTTTCTTGTTTTTGATGGCTTCGGCAATTGCTGATGGAACAGTCCTACTGTGGGAGAAGCGATCTTTCTTTCTTTACTTTCAGCAAAAAAAAAAAAAAAAAAAAAAAAAAAAAAAAAAAAACTCTCACATGTCAGTCAGTCTATACAAGGAAACTCTCTCTCTCTCTCTCTCTCTCTCTCTCTCTCTCTCTCTCTCTCTCTCTCTCCATCTCTCTCTCTCTCTCTCTCTCTCTCGGAGTCGGACCCTTGTGTAACTTTTCTAGCCGCAATCATTTCCAATTCTCCGATAACTGGAAAATCTTGTCTTCATTCCTTTTGGTCCTAAGATCTTGTGGTTTTACTGCTGTTTCCCTTGATTATTGAAAATCTTTACAGCATTATCACTTCCTCTCATGTGTTCTCTTGATTATCTTTGTGTTTTCCTTTCTCTTTCTAGTCCAAAAATTAACAAAAGAAAATCCGAGTCTTCCGGACTCATCTCTCCTAGAGGCCTGTATATTTGTAGGTTAATTCAATGAGGGTTTGAGCTCATACCCAGATCCTTTCAGCAAAAAGAAACAACAACAAAAAAAGGGGAGAAAAATATACTTGTGCCCAGATCGTGATTTGATTGTTTTTATATGTAAAGATGCGCATATATGGTGCGTTTTCTTTAAGAACGTATGTATGTGTGTATTACTATGAAATGTATATCTATATGTGTATGTATGCATTTATACGGTAAGTATATAGACCATTCCACGGTTGAATTTTAACAATAGTATTAAATGTATGTGTATAAGTGTGTATATATCAGGTAAGTGTAGAGATCATGACGAAAGTCTTTATAATAACTTTGAAGCTCGGATATATATTTAATAATAAAGAGTTTCAATATCGAACAGAGAGCAATATATGCTTTCCATTCAAGGGAAAAAATAAAAAGAGCAATATCTGTATTCTGAAGAAAAAAAAGGATTAATTAATTGCCTACACCAAATTGCGTTTAACATATAGTTCTAACCATATCTTTAATTTATATTGATGACTAGCTAGTAGTACTATTATGTGCGCTTAATTCGAAAAAATTAAAGAAATTGAAAATATAATGAATTGCATATACTAGAAATTTAAGATGTTTTTATGCTTAAAGTTCGTGCCATATATCCATTAATTAATGAGAAATATATGTTTACTATCAGAGTCCAAATAAGTTTTTTTTTTTTTTTTTTTTTTTTTTTTTTTTATATATATAAGTTGGTTTTAAGGATTTATAAGTTATAAGTCACATTTAAATATTCTTTACTTAATATGGTTGTGAGCATAGCATAGCGGTAATTCCATTCTTAATTACGCCACCATAAGGTGTAGAGTTTAAATCTTTTATGCTCAAGTTAAAAAAACAGAAAAGAAAAGAATATCCTTTAGTTAATTTTTTCTAAATGCAAACTAGGTTTGTTTAATTTGATTAGAACAGCAGTTGCACTGTTGCATACACTTATCTCAAAAATGATGTTTTTGAGTTTAATTTTCGTATGTTAAGTAGCAAAAATGATTAAGGCTCAACTATGAAGCTAATTAATAACATATTCTTCTTTTGCACAGAATAACCAAAACCCTTGAGCGGTACCAACGCTGTTCTTTCACTCCTCAAGACACCAGCCTTATTGAGCGCGAAACACAGGTCTGGTTTTCCAAATTTTCTCTACCACGTACCAGTACAGTAGTTCACTTAATAGTTACATTACTTTAAATGTTACTAGATTTCTAATCACATTATCACAGTTACTTTTACATACATACGAAGCTAATTATCAAAAGAAAAATTGTTCTTATATATATATATATATATATATATATATATATTTAGATATTTAATTTCCTTAAATTTTGATCTTGCTATTTCTTTTCGTGTTTTTCTCTCATCTTTAGCCTAGTGTTTACAAACCAAGTACTTATTGAAGAACTTTTCAAATGTATACTAGAATAAAACATTCATGAAGAGTCTACTAATTAGTATTCATCCATTTTGTTAGCTTAATGATTTTCCATGATGGAAGTTTTTCATGTTGTGATACATCTTTTGTTTGAATGAGTTATGCATGTAGGACGGTACCGTTGCAATGGTCAATCCCCTTCAAATAGATATTGAAAAAAAATAAAAAAAAAGAAGATAATTATTTTTCTTGTGTGATTTCTTATAATGACTACTAACAAATAGTTCTATATATGGTCATATACACTTAAAATAGATATTGATGAAAAAAAAAAAAACGGGCCTGATTGGTTCTGTTTTTGTATTAATTTTCATCAGTACAATCTAATACAAATTTTATTTTCTTATTGCACTGTTTTTTTAGGCCCCGTTCATTTCGTTAATTCGAGTTTAAAATTTGAGTTTTACTATAATAAAAAACTCTCACAAACGGTCACATCTAATTTTTTTTTACTACAGTAAAAAACTCTCATATAAAATCACATATCAACTTAAATTAAAAATTTGAGTTAACGAACTAAACAGGCCTTAGTGTCTTAAGTTTTTCTTTGGGTTAATTTATCATTAATAATGCAGAGCTGGTACCAGGAGGTTACAAAGTTAAAAGCCAAATATGAGTCTCTTCAGCGCACTCAAAGGTTATCTTCGTCTTTAGTCCTTTGAATCGTAAGACCTTCTTTTTCTTTTCTTTTACTAATTGTTATAAATCTTGCAAACTCCCTAAGGCATTTTCTTGGTGAAGATCTCGGACCGCTCAATGTTAAAGAGTTGCAAAATCTTGAAAAACAGCTTGAAGGAGCTCTTGCACAAGCTAGACAAAGGAAGGTAAAATATAATGTTGGATCATTTTGAAACGTTCTTTCTCTACAGAAAGAAACCTTTTTTAATCTGGAAAGCTGCAGTAGGGTTGTGTGTGTATTTTGAATAAGCATAATTAAGTTGAGCAAAAAAAAAAAAAAAATAAATAAAAGGAACATATTTTGTGCCTTAATTTTTCATTATGGCATCTCTGCAATGACCTCTATGGTAGCCAAATACAATACAACTAATTACCCCACAAATTTCTTTTTAAATGTCTTTTCAAATTTGTCTAAATCAAAATTTGTAGCTAGCTCATATATACCCTACTAGTAGCTCGTATAGTAGAGTGAAAGCTGTAATATTGATGGAAGAAGTTTCAGATATTATTTTTTTTTGTCTTTCCCTGCAAATCCCACGATATAATCGAATTAGTCAATTATGTGAAAAAAATATGTTCCGGTTAGACGTACAAACTGAGAAAATTTTAGTTTTATTTGTTTTTCTAATTTTAAGTTTTCTGTTTGTTCTTAACCGCAGATGCAGATTATGATTGAGCAAGTAGAAGACCTGAGGAAAAAGGTAAGAAAGATGTCATGTATATTATACTATATGTCCCTATACTTGATCAAGTTGGATCTAATTAACTTTCTTATTTAACAAGTTAATCCTCATTGTTCATGAATTATGTAGGACTTCTCTCTTGAACCTAGTATATGTTTATCTTTTAGCAGTAACTTTGTTTTTCTATCCTTGAATACAAATAAATAACTTGCAATAGTGCTCAAATATATTTTATCTCAAAAAAAAAAAAAAAAAAAGTATTCAAATATTGCAGAGAAAACTTATAGAAACGGTCTATTAGGAGTTAGGTTTTTGTATGTAAGCGGTTCCTCAGCGTCTTCTTCTCTTCCTTTTTTTTTTTTTGAATGAAATTGAGGGGTTTTGTTTGCTGTTTAATCTTGTTATATGTGGCTCTCTCTCTCCCTCCCTCTCTCAAATGAAAGTTTAAGAGTTTTGTTTGATGTTTAATCTTGTTATATGTGGCTCTCTCTCTCTCTCTCTCTCTCTCTCTCTCTCTCTCTCTCTCTCTCTCTCTCTCTTTTGTTTCTCTGTTTAATCTTGAATGAAAGTTTAAGAGTTTTGTTTGCTGTTTAATCTTGTTATATGTCTCTCTCTCTCTCTCTCTCTCTCTCTCTCTCTCTCTCTCTCTCTCTCTCTCTCTCTCTCTCTCTCTCTCTCTCTCTCTCTCTTCCTTTTTTTTTTGTGAAAGTTAGGAGTTTTGTTTGCTGTTTAATCTTGTTATATGTGGCTCATATGGCAATTTTTGTTATAAGCACTCAAGGTTGCTTAACTCTAAAACCGGGTAACTGATTTCCAAATTAACATTAGTAGAACTAGTTTCAGAAACATTTTTATTATGTCACTGCCCAATTTTGGGACGTAACATGTTTAAGTAATAAACTTAATTTAAGACTGTTTTTTCCCCTCTCTTTGATATATAGTGCACTAAAGATTTCCGATTTGGGTACGTTTTCCTTTTCATCAGTACATATCTTTGTGTTGATTTTATATTCCTTCCAAATATTTCCCAACTAGTATAGTTTTAGAAGTTTGTACTAGCATCAAAATAGTTCTTAATTTGTGAACAAGTTCTCCAATTACCATTTTGGCAGGAGCGTCAGCTTGGGGACCTTAACAAGCAGCTTAAGCTTAAGGTTGTACCAAATTGTTGTTGATACGTCTGATCTATATATATATATATATATATATATATATATATATATATATATATACACAAACAAATATAAACCCCTAAATCTCTGCTACTGTTGATTTATATATATATATATATATATATATCAATATTATAATGACTCATGTTGTATTATGTGACATTTGTTTGATCAGCTCGAGGCAGAAGGGCAAAACCTTAAAGCCATTCAAAGCTTATGGAGCTCTAATGTAGCAGCAGCTGGAAGCAGCCACTTTGCTTTGCATAGTTCTTCTCAAAGCAACATTACTATGGATTGCCAGCCACCAGAACCCATCTTACAAATAGGGTAATTAAATTAAAGCATAACAAATAACTTCTATATATATATATATATATATTCTATTTAATTTATCGTATTTGGACTTCTAGCTGAAGTTGAAGCATAAATATTCCTGAAATTTTATTAGACTTCTAAAACAACAATCTTGCAATTTGATGACAGATACCATCAGTATGTAGCAGTTGATCATGAGGGAACATCCAGCACTATTCCAAAGGGCATGGCAGGGGCTGAGACTAACTTTATCCAAGGATGGGTTCTTTGAGTAATACTAGTACTATTTGGACAGTATTGACAAATGATTTGTACGGTACATATACAACGTATAATTCGCATAAATTATTCTCTATGGTTTTTTTCTTTGAAATTTTAATACTGCCGACTTATCATTCTTAATTACTAATTGCAATGTATGACATATATACTAGGTTTGTATTTGAGATATATATGTGACGTCATTTTCAATATATAATTTTGTGTCAATATAAACGTATATATATATATATATATATATATATATATCATGCATATGGGATGTTGACTATATATATATATATATATATATATATATATACATATATATATATATATATATTTAGAAATTAAGAACACTTCAGGTCGGACTAGATATATGACTTGGTCAATTTCAGCAGGGAAACAACGTTTCCAAGCAAGAAAAATTGGAGGAATATTTCAATCACATTTCAAATTGTTGAGATTTGTTTCCTACATTTTTGGTTGATTCTAATTATAATTGATTGGCATTATTTTGGAAATTCTTGGCTGGCTGCCTGCGTATGGAAATAGATGTGCTAGTGATAGGTTTCTAATGGCAAGTTTCAAAGGATCAAATCATGGTTTCCAACAAACTTTTTATCCAAAGATTGAAGATTGATATTTGATTATGATTTCCTATTGATCTTTTTTCTGCTTCCTAAGAATCATTCAAGTTTCAAAAGTTTCGCACTTAATGATGATTGATTCGTCTGAGTATAAGGAAGATATCCATAACAACTATGTTGTAGTTATTGTTGCAATAAGGATTTGCAACGGATTTGATTCTACGGATTAAATGAAGATATCGTCTAGTTGTGATATTTCTTCCTATTTATTCAAAGAACTTTTCCAGTAAAGTTACCTCTTCTGAGTTGTCTTTGATGTGTCTTGAGAGAGGTGTGAGTTTGTGCTTTCATTCAAGAGAAATGATTTGAGTGTGTTTTTTGTGTGAAAAACATACTTGGAGGGATTCCAACGTAAAGAGTCGAGGGGATCTCACTGGTCAAGTCCATAGGAAATTTACAAGTTCATAGGTGTCCTCCAACAAAGTTGTAAAAAGTTCTTAAGATTGATCATTCTCAGATACAATTTCTCTCGTGTTCTTTTATTCTATATTTTTGCATTATTCATTTTATTTTAAAAAGTGTTAAAAAGACTCAAACTGGTACTTTCACAAATCCACAAATCATTTAATAGTGGAGCACAAGGATAGTTTCAATTATCACTCCATCAAGCAGCGTACAGCTTCAACAAAGAACATAAATATATAACTCACCTATAGGAGGAGCTCAGCCAATACGAGAACCTCAAGCTCATAGGTCATTGAAGACCTCAACGATGTGCAACATAAGCACAAGTAAAAACGACACAGGGTGTGTTTAAAATTATTTTAAAATTCTTAAAAGTATTATGCATAATAATAAACGATTTACTTAAATTGTTTAGTAAAAGTATACAAAAACATTTTGCACAAAAATCAATGCATTTTTTGAGTTATTTCAAAAAACTAATGCATTTTTTGAGTTATTTTTAGAAGTTAAAATTTGTATTTTTATATTATAATTCTACTTTACTTTTATTTTAATAAAAATAATGCTTTTTAAAGCACATTAATCTCAAATTGGGCAAGAAAGTGTTTTCAAATGGTTAGCTAACTTATCTATAATAACTAAAGAACAATCTGCTTTTTTTTTTTTTTTTTTTTTTTTTCCTTTGTGGGGGTGGCCCACAATTTACTTGAGAAAAGGTTTTTCTTTTGGAGAAAAGAATTAGGTGCGCTGTCAATTTATCATTAACGCAAAAAAAAAAAAAAAAAAAAAAAAAAAAAAAGCTCACGTAGCTCCAGCAGATGCGTCCGTGCAGCTTTTGAGTGGCTGCAATACCACGCGTAGCTTTGTGATTGGCCAGATGGAAGAGTAATGGGCCCACCTGCTGCACGCAGATGCGGTTGTCCCCTTCCCCTCTTGGACGCGTGCCTCTCTGTTCGTGTAGCTCATGCGCTCAATCGTAACCCTTCGTTTTTTGATCCGACGGCTGAAAATATTCCTGATTTATTATTATTATTATTATTATTATTGTTACGTTACTACTACTACTTATTAATTTTTAATTTATTTGTAGTACGTGTCAATTTTTAATACTATTAAGATGAAAATACTATAAAGAATAAAATAAAATTAAACAAAACTACAATAAAATAAAATGAAATCACACTAAATTAAATAAAAAAATAAGTTAAATAAAATAAAATAAAATTAATTTAAAACACAACAAAATATATTAAAATTTTTTTCCTTCTATCTTTGCTTAAAATTTTTTTCCATTATTTTTTTTTTTTTTTGTCATTTTTTTACGTCTTTTTTTTTTCCTAAATAATTTGTCTAGCCATTATTTTAAATTAATTATGCATGCTACGATTAAAACTAAACAAAAATTAAAAGAGAAAAAAGGTGTTGATTTGTTATTTGATTTTTTTTTTGTCCGTTTTAACACCATCTTGCGCTAAATTTTCAGTGCATAAAAATATTGTGAATAATAAAATAAGATTAAATAAAAATGCACTAGAATAAAATAAAATCACACCAAAATATATAAAAAAAAAATTAAACAAAATAAAATTGAATTAATTTAAAACATAATAAAATAAGTTAAATATTTTTTCCATCTGTCTTTGCTTAACATTTTTTCCCGTCATTGTTTTCATTTGTTTTTGTTTTTTTTTTTTTTTTTTTTTTTTTTTTTTTTTTTTTTTTATAAACAATTTATAGCTATTATTTTAAATTAATCATGCTTGCATAGCGTACGTTTAAGACTAAAACTAAATAAAAACTTATAAAAAAAAAAAAAAAAATTGTTGATCTGTAGTCCAATTTTGTCTATTTTAACACTATTTTGCACTAAGTTTCCAATGATGCCTGGATGGAAATATTATAAGTTATTTGAATAACAAATAAATTTAAACAAAAAAGTGCTATAATAAAATACATCAAACAAAACAAAATAAATCTAATTTTAAATAAACAAAATAAGTTGAAACTGTTTTCCATATCTTTTGTTTCAAATCTTTTCCTGCTTTTGTTTCCTTTCTTTTATGCTTTTTTTTTCTTTCTCTTTTTTTTAATAATTTATATAACTATTATTTTAAATGAATTCACGAAAGACTGGTTATTATATAAAAGAGTAATTAAAGAAGACAAGAGCTGATGCCAAGCTGGTAGGGGAGAGCTCAAGCTTTTGCATCAATATACTTTTTACATGTTTTTTTTGTGTTTTATTATATATTATTCCAAGCTAATTGGATTTGTAGATAATATATGCTCCAATATACATGGCTCCATATTAATAGAACTTTAATTGAAGAGAAAATTGCATTAAAGCTCTAGCGCTCATGACTGAATACATTTCATAATTCAAATTTTTGATACATGAATGTGTATTGTTTGTTTCTATCTTGTTTTTGAAGATAAATGAATTCATTTTGAGATTGGTTTCGTATTAAGCAGCCACTTCTTGTTGTTATTTTAGGGCAAGAAGAAGATAATAAATGATATGGTCGATTAAAGTATGTTGGAGAATAATTTTGTGTAAATAATTCGAGTTTACTTCGCTAATTCGAGTTCTTAATTCGAGTTGAGATGTGATTTTATGTGAGAACTTTTTACTGTAGTAAAAAAGTTAGATGTGACTGTTTCTGAAAGCTTTTTACTGTAACAAAACTCAAATTCTAAATTTAGTATAAACCTCTGCAGGTGTTTAGGAAGGACAGGCACATATTTGGTTTCAATTAGTTGTTTCTGCCTCTCCTTGGTTGGCGGTTGGTGAAATAAAATTACTGTTCTGCTGGCGTGGCTAATTTTGGTGGGTTGAAATTAAAGAACTCCTGCTATTATTAGAAGGAATTTGTAACATCGACAACAAATGTAGCTTAGAACATGATCAAATATAGTGCAATGATCTTTTATTTTTAAAAGCTAATCTGTTTAAATAGAGTGATTTAATATCTTTATATAATTATAATTATATTTATATTAATATCTTTATATAATTATAATTATATTTATATTTAAACGATGTAAAACTCGAATATTTTACTTTTTAACATATAACACAGTCATCCAATTGTTCCTTATAGCTTTTTGACAATACGTTGTCTGAATTAGATAGGAGCTTTCGTTTGGTCACTGAGATACTGTATACTGTTGCCACATCAATTGATAAATACGAAACATGGAAAACCTAAACATACTACTACTCTGGTTGCTATATGAACATAAAATAATATATATATATATATATATATTAAAAAACTTTGATTCCTAATTATGGTTTCTTTCTCTAGATTGTTCTATAAATATCAAAATAAAATGAAATTTGATTGACATGATTGCGCTGCTCCTCCACTGATTGTTTACTAATCTATAGGACCCAACATGTGTAACAATTTAAATAGGAATAGAAAGTGTAATTACAAAAGTTTGAATTCAATACATCCTCTTTTGATACCAAGTTAATTTATTAATCTATCTCCAAAACTTAAGCTATTAAGAGTGGGCCAATAATAATTTTATGTTGTAACACAAATATTGCAAATATTTTTGTTTGAACATATTTTGTGGGTTAACTATAAAGGATTGATTGATTGCCTAATTGGCGGCTTAATTTATCCTGATTGATTGATTCACAGATTATATTCTTAGAAATCATCCCTATATCTACCCATGTACAATTCTTTATAAAATTATAGTGAATGAACGGGTGAGCGTATTCCTGATCTATGAACGTAGGTGAAATTGTCGAACCACGTTAAAATCTTTGTGTTCTTATATTTTTTTGCTCTTTGTTTCAACAATTTTCTCTATTGATTATTGAAAATTTCTTATCACCTCAAAAACGAAAAAAAAAATCGAGAAATGTGAGTCAGAAGTCTTTGATGAATTTATCCTTTGCAAATTATTTGGTAAGATGTAAATAAATAAAAAAAAGTACATGGACAGTAATGTACAATGTTGGATTGCCATTTTTTAATCAAATTTTTATTAAGTTTGTTCAATAATTTATTTCTTATGATAATGATTTAATATCCAAAAACCCAATAACAATTATATATATATATATATATATATCCAATGAATTCGGTTTTCTTTTAACCAAAAGTAAAATTGGTTCCATAATTATTCTTTTTCATTTTTATCCTTTTTTTTTTTTAAGTCACCAAGTCATAGCTAATATTAGTCAAAGTAGATTTTTCCCAGAAAGTAGGTGTTCTTATTTCACACCTAAAATAGGATAATGTGCAATTTTAAATAATTTCAACTGAAATAGTAAGCATCTCGTTATAATTCATGGGGTTAAAAAACATTTTTCATTTTATATATAGATCATTTTTACAATAACACACGTTCTATAGAGTAGACACTAGATATGATCCACTGATTTTTTGGAAAAGTAGTAAGTGAAGGGAAAACTTCCAAGGAGAGAGAGTAAATTAAGACCGCTTTAATAGGACATTCTTTAGTTACAAGAACAATAAGTGCATTTTTACCACACAAAAAAAAAAGAACAATAAGTGCATATTCAACAGCTACACTCAGGACCCGTTTAGTTCGCTGATTCGAGTTTTTAATTCGAGTTGAGATTTGATTTTATGTGAGAACTTTTTACTATAGTAAAAAAGTTAGATGTGATTGTTTATGAGAGCTTTTTACTGTAACAAAACTCGAATTCTAAACTCGAATAAACGAAATGAACGAGACCTTATATTTTTAGTTTATTCTTTTATTTTTATTTCTTTTTGCTTTTAAACTAAACAGATAAGCTTATTGGAAGTGACTCAACAAACGTTTTAATTACTTGAATTACAAAATTAAAAAAAAGATTAGCAAATCTTATGGAAGACAAATTAGAAGACAAGCCTATTTAATAGGATTAACTTTAACAAGTGAAGATTTTTCATGGGTAATTAGTTAAGGGTTTCCTAATAGTGAGGGAGCCTTGACTAAAGGCAGCCTCAGAAGTCTCCTTAATGACCTTATCCTTAAGCCAGCACTGGCTACATTATTTATTGACAACCTCTTCACCACAAATGTTGTCTCTCAACTTCTTTTGTTGCTCCTAAGAAACAAGTTCAAATTCAACATGTCTGATTGTAGCTGTTTCCCAAGAGGCAGTACTTTTAAGTTGTCTAAGACTTCACTTTCTTCATGTACAAGTTTCCATTCCACTTTGTGTTTTTATTTTTTATTTTTTTTATCATATGGATAATTACCCATTTGATATTGTTTATCAGATCAGATTCTAAGTTATGAAAGCCACTTGTTTTTTTTTTTTTTTTTTAAAAATTTATTAGGACATGTTTATCATAATTGACTAGTGAAATTTACTCCGAGGTGATCCAGATAAATGGGAGGAGAAAAAAGGAGTGACTGTTGTTTGTATGGGGGAGATGATGTTCGATTTCGTCCCGACGAGTTCCGGGGTTTCTCTTTCAGAAGCAGACGCTTTCAAGAAAGCTGCTGGTGGAGCTCCTGCTAATGTTGCTGTTGGGGTAGCAAGATTGGGAGGCTCATCAGCTTTCATTGGCAAGGTCTTTTCCTGATCCTTTGTCTTATTGCTAGTATCATCACCATGTTTAGGCTCAATTTATGTGAAATCATATAGGTCACATTGGATATTGACTTGTTGAAAATGCACGTTAGCCGAGTGAATGGAATTACTTGTTTTGATAAGCATTTTCTTTCCTTTTTTTATTTTTATTTTAATGAATTTTAGGTTGGTGATGATGAATTTGGACGCGCGCTGGCTAACATTTTGAAAGAGAACAAAGTTGACAATTCAGGAATGCGCTTTGACCCGGATGCTAGGACTGCATTGGCCTTTGTTACGCTGACAAAAAATGGGGAGCGTGAATTTCTCTTCTTCAGGAATCCAAGTGCCGATATGCTTCTCCGTGAGGCAGACCTTGATGTAGATCTAATAAAAAAGGTATCTAGTACTGTTCCGTTTCAATGTATCAAGGACAAACAATTCTCTTTGGTTGCTCAGGCCTCGTTTACTTCGTAAATTCGAGTTTTTAATTCAAGTTGAAATGTGATATTTTCTGAGAACTTTTTACTGTAGCAGAAAAAGTTAGATGTGACATTTTTTGAGAACTTTTTAATGTAAAAATTTAAAATTAAAAACTCAAATTGGTAAAATAAATGAGGCCTCAGTTTAGCTTTTAATTCTTTGTCCTCTTCTGTACTTATTTCTTCAAACCAAGGTGGCTTTCTCTTTGCCTTTCTCTTCAATGCTGTAATGATTAGTCTTAGAAACTATTTGTGTGGCTTTCTTTTGCATTCTGAGAATACTTTGGTCTAAAAATCCTTGATTCCAGGGTTCATTACTGAATTTCACTTAGGCACAATTGATTTAAGCCTTAAATAAAGTATTTAGCTATTACTGTCCTCATTTACAATTAACTATGAAAATAGCTTATGGCAATTTGGTAGGACCTCAAATTTAATCTTACTTTAGTTTGTTGTTATTGAATATAGTAATGAGTAAGGATCGTTCCCGCAGAAAATTGATCTTAATTATTAAGTTATAAATCTTGCAAAAGGAGGTTTTGGATTCTAAACTAAAGAAACTAAAATTAAACATTGCTTGAAAATATATATAAAAAAAAATCAATAATAAAAAGATGGTTAAAGGATTAATCTCCACTTTTCGACAATGGAATTATGCTGAATGAATGATAAAACCCCCAATTTCCTATAGAAACCACCAACCATAAACTAAAGAAACTAAAATTAAACAAGAAATCAAATAAAACATTGCTTGAAAATATATAAAAAAACAATCAATAATAAAAAGACGGTTAAAAGATTAATCTCCATTTTTCGACAGTGGAATAATGATGAATGAATGATAAAATCTCCAATTTCCTATAGAAACCACCAACCATAAATAACAATAAGCTTTGTTATCCCAATCTTTCCTTAATTTATCATTAAATAAAACAAGCTCCTTATTTAATCCCTTTCCCTCGAATAACCTAAAATAAACTCTCTAGATTCAATTCAATGGAACCATTAAGTTAAGAAAGATAGGTTAATCTCGGCAATAAACACACAAGCTCAGAATATTTAACCTAGGTTATGTTCCATATGCAATCACACAAAAGCCTCCTGCAATTATTGACAACAATTTGCTACCAATAATTAGAAACTCAAGACAATTACGGATCCATAATTCCTAATCTAACAATAAATAATTTTCAAATCCTAATTGGTTGCACACCCAAAAAAGAAATAAAAAAATAATCATGAACAATTAACTTGAAAGAACATAAACAATTTCTATTGAGAAATTGCAAACAATATCAAATCATTCAAACAAAAATTCCATGTTTAGGGTTTCAACATCACCCTTAACCAAAAAGAAAATTAACCTAACATAATGATAAAATAACACGAAGAAAAATAAATGAAAAACATATGAGTTCAAAGGAAAGAAGAAGTGAATAAAAAATCTAAGAATCTTGGAAGAAATCTTCACGCAAATGAATCCTCCTTGAATTTCTCATGAATTCCTCCTTCTCCTCTAACTTTTTCTCGCCAAAAGGTGGCTAGAATTTCAGCCAAAAAGATCCCTTTTAAGCCCCAAAGTCCCCTATTTATAGATTTTCATGTTTAGGTCAATTATGGTAAAATTTGGAGTTCAAAAATTCAAAAATACGGAAGTTATTGTGAAGTAGCGCCGCGGCCTTGGGCGCCATGGTTTTGTTTTGTACTGTGGGTGCCATGGCTCTGTTTTGTAGCACCTAGCTCTGTTGTCTTGGGTTTTTGGCTTGATTTGGTGGTTTTAAGCGCCATGGAGCCCGTTTTTAAGGCGTAGGTGCCCAAAATTTTTCCAAATTGATCATTTTGAGTTTCCAAATTTGTTTAAACTTCCAAAACACCTATAAAATATAAGAACGTAAATAAACACAAAATACTCAAGAATTAAACAAGAAATCATGGAAAAATTGATTGGAAACCCATACCCAATTACGCACTTATCAATAGCAATAGATAGAAGCAATAGCTAATATCCTTTTTATTTTTTGTGTCACACTACTAATACTAAATCCAGCAGGCGGGTATTTTTCACTATGGATCAATCAGCTTGACCCTGCAGATCAGCTCACCTTGCTGCCATGAAAATTGCTAAGAACTCGGGTTGTCTCCTCTCTTATGACCCAAATTTGAGATTACCACTTTGGCCATCGGAAAAGTCTGCTAGGGATGGCATTATGAGCATATGGGCACAAGCTGACATCATTAAGGTATAACATGCTTCGATCAACGGTTTAAGAGCTGTGGTATGAACTATCTCCAAGTGTTTTACATTAAAATATGTGGCAAATTTTGCAGATTAGTTCAGAAGAAATTACATTCTTGACCGAAGGCGAAGATCCTTATGACGATAACGTGGTGAGGATAAACTTTTTCACTCCAATCTCAAGCTTTTGCTGGTATCGGAAGGGACAAACGGGTGCAGATATTACACAAAGGTCAGTATTCTTAATTCTTTCATCCAACTCCATCATAAGGAATAGTATTTACATGTTCCAACATTATGAAACAGAAGTTTTGTTTTCGAATTCATGCTATTGTCTTCTTGATACTTGATATATAGTTGATTTGTTTGCTTCCGTTTTTTTCCCCCTAATTCTATGATCAATCAACTTGATAATTAATTTCTCCATGACTTTTTTACAGGATTTTAACGGCCAAGTTTTTGGTGTTAAAGTCAATGCCGTCGACACAACTGGTGCTGGTGATGGTTTTGTTGCTGGGATACTGAATATTTTTGCTTCGGACTTGGATCTATACAAGGTATAATGTCTTTCCAATGATTATGTTTCCTAGTTTTTCCTCCCACATTTCTCTCTCGTTGTTGTGTTAGAAAAAGAATGGAAATTTGTTTTTTCTTTTTTGGTTATTATCATCTGATTTATGAGGATAAAATTGCTTAAATAGTCTTTCCATAGTTTTGTGTTTAGATATCGTTTTTTCTAGACACTTTTAGTTTCATAAACATTTTCATCGTTAGTAACAGTAAAAGCATATATAGTTCCGTTCACTTCACCGATTCAAATTTAAAATTTGAGTTTTGCTACAGTAAAAAATTCTAAAAAACAGTCACATTTAATTTTTTTGCTACAATAAAAAGCTCTCACATAAAATTATATCTCAATTTGAATTATAAACTCGAATCAGCGAAGTAAACGGGTTTTAAAGCTTTTGTAAAATTTTGTGCAATGAAATGATAATCTTGAATTATAAAAAAAAAAAAAAAAAGGAGTTAATTTTAAACTGACACTGAATAGGTCGATCCAAATAACTTCTGTACTAAAAAAAAAAAAAAAAAAAAAAATTGGCGTTATAGTAGTAGTTTGAGTTGAATGATTCACCTTAACTTCGACAAAGAAAAAAAAATAAAGGACATTCCTACCAAGTTCATACTAAACAATGTCGTTCAATTTATTTCCTCTACAGGACGAAAAGCGGTTGCAGGATGCTCTCCTCTTTGCAACTGCCTGCGGTGCTCTCACCGTGACAGAGAGAGGAGCCATTCCGGCAATGCCCACAAGAGAGGCTGTCCTCGAAATTGTGAAGAAAGTCACCACATGCGAAAATATTTGATTGGCAAAACATCTTGAGCATTTGTTTGTTGTTCTTGTTTTAATTTTGGAACAAAACTAGAATAGGGAGAGAGCTAATGCATTCTTTCAGAGAATAAATGTTGCTAGTATGCAATAAACAACCACATTTTATTATGGTCCTATTTTGTACAGCACATAAATTGCAACTTGGAATATCTTGATTAATTTTAGGGAGATAGTAGAAAATATGTCAATATGAAAAGCTTAAGAAAGTATATAAGTCAATTTTTAGTTATAGAAATTAGTAGACCATAACTTGTTAAGTTATAGTTCATAACCGAATAAATTATGGATAAACCAAACAAGTTATGGTTCAATAACTTGTCAATTATGGAAGAAAACAGAAAATTATGACCTATTTGACATATTTATTAACTTATGTAAACTATTACTTTATTAATTTTAATTCATCTCAAATTTTGACATATTTTCCTCTTTCTCCCTTAATTTTATTTTCTAGCAAAGATGTACGTTGATCCACATGGCAGAAAATATTGCATAGTTGATTCTTCGCAAGACACATAGCAGAAAATATCATCTCTATTATAGCAGTAGAAACCGTAAGAACTATTAATGCTGATGTCCAAGAAACTAATTGATACACGTTTTTTCTTGTCAAAGCCATTTTTGAAAAAATCACCAATATGTTTTATCCCAAGAATTGCTCATTATAACTCATACCAATGATCTAATCTATGGCAGAAAAATCTTATGGAGAATACTTAGTAAATTTGATTAACCTTTTCTTGTCATAAGCTCAGAATGAATCTTCTAGATTTAAGAATGCTCGATAAAGAAGAAAGTTGGTATTTACGTCAAAAAAAAAAAAAAAAAAAAAAAAAAAGCCCATTTAACCCTTAAAGTTGCATATCAAAACAGTATAAAATAACTCCACACAAAAATGATATGAATTAGGGAAAGGAAGTATTTTTCTATTTTCTTTTTTCTTTTTAAGTGATAAAAGACATTTGAAATGTATTTGGCCACTTTTAAAATTATGGGGCTATTAGAAAAGAATAGAGAAAATTACAAAAATTGACCCTTAATCACATTCTTTTAGAGTTTTATTTTTTTGTTGTAATAGGCTATACCTTTTGATAATAATTTGTCAAATCATAGATAAAAATTTGTTAAATTTTAGACAATAATTTTTTAAATTACGCCCGTCACTAGAGACCGGCGACCCGCCACCAACGACTTTGTCAAATTATCGATAATAATCTATCAAATTACTTACTCCAAATGAAAAATTTTAATTGGCCAATGTTGAGACTTAAAAATCCTTTAATGGTACCATTTTAATGAATATTTGTCAAAATTACCCGAAAGATTAGGTGTATATTGGGCTTGTTGAAATCGGGGCTATTAGTAAGAGTTAATAAGAGAAAATTATTGAACTTACCCTTAAAGTGCATAAATTTGAATTTTTATCCCGAACACTTAATTAATACCTTTTGAATAAAATATTTATTTGACTAAAAATGATATTAATCAAGAATAATGGGTAAAAGTCCATACTTATGCACTCTAAGGGGTGTTTGTCTCCTTTTCCTTGCTAATTAACATCAATGGAGAAAATTATTGAACTTACCCTTAAAATGCATGGATATAAATTTTTGTCACTTACACATAATTAATACCCTTTGTTAAAATAGTTATTTAACTAAAAAGGTATTAATCAAGAGTAAGGGGTAAAAGTTAAAAAAATCATGCACTTTTAAAAGGTATTTGTCAAGATTTCTTGTAACAATATAATATAAAGTGGTTATATTTACACTCCTATAATTTATAAATATCCACAATAATTAATAATCATCTAATGAGGATTTGAAAAATCTATACTTTTATAAATATTATTTTCATCATACCTAATTGAACCCTCTCATGCAATTTTAATTTTGATTTCCTTTATAAGATAATATAATTTCTTTCAACTATTTATTTTATATTTTTAAAAAATTATTGTAATTCTTCAATCATTTTTGTTTTTTTTTTTCCCCCTTAAATTGGTGAATTTTGTGTTGATCCAAAAATCCCTCCTAATAATAAGATGGATGACCAAACACTTAAAAACGCTTTTGAATCACACCAATTTGTCTGTTGCTCTCTGAGGGTGCACTCTTCATAAGCTGTAACAAATTGCATTTAAGTCCTTGCATTTATTTATTTAGTCGGACTAAAAGGAAGAAAGAAAACAACTGCTTCCAGTTCTAAATATTTTGTTGGAAGCACTATAGGTAGGTTTACGGAAACATCATGATTGATGACACTTTAAATAGAAATGAATATTTGTTGACAAATACTTTAGACAATTAATTACTTTGAAAAATATTTTCTAATGTCGGTGCATACTTTTTTATTTTTTTTTATTTTTTGAAAGAATATTATTTCTCTTTATAGTTAATGTGGGAGGCATATTAGTGGATTTTGATGTAATTTTAGTGCAGATAAATTTGAATAAAAATAAATATGATTTAGTGAGATATTAATAAATTTAGTGGGTGCAAATATAATTACTATATAACAAACTACCCATTGTATATATATAAGATTTTTTTAAAAAAATGAATAGGGGCCTAAGCCCCCACTGGACCTGCTTAGGCTCCGTCACATACAAAACAAGATTATTGACTTGTCCATATATCAGAGAGTTTTTAGCATTTTTGCTCCCAAACTTTTTGACTTTAGGTAACTTGAGACACTTTACCCCCTTTAATTTGTAATGTACCTCAGTTTTAATTTCTTGGTCGATTTGGGGTTAAATGAATATTTGAGCAAATTGTGTTAGGGCTTAAATTGACATATGTGGTGATTTTGGATCGAAGGTGAGGCTGACGTTTAACTTTTCTATTCGTCAACTTGACTGTTATTGATAAAATGTTAAAAGTTTAAGGGACAAGTTATCAAAACTGAAAATATTTAGGAACAAAAGTGCTAAAAACCTTATATTGGCTTCTCTTCTAACTCCTCACAAAGCAAAATTAACATTTTTGAGGGTCTAGACTCCAAAACGAGCAGTTTCATTGATTATTTTCTAAAGAGACATTTGATTCATAGATTAAAATCATGTGATTAAAATTATTTTCGATTTACGTGTATTTTTTTTTTTGAAAAAAATACTGTAGCGACCTATGAACCATGATTCAAATTATGGTTTAAATCCTCCAACCAAACGTCCCCTAAATTCCTTGTTCAAAACTATACTTGTATTCGTCACATTTTGTTTCTGAGACTCGAAACAAGAATTTTCTACTGATGGAACAAAACGAGATCAAAAGGGCCATAAGAGATACACAATACACAAACTGCACCAACTAACAATATTCAGTTACAGTTTCTGATTACAATCAAGAATCATAAATTACAACAAAGTACCAATAGGGCCACTCTCAAGTTACTATTGCTAGCATTATTTTCTTGCCTTATAAGGCAAGATTAAAGTAGTGGAATATTCTAATAGAGGTTACGGAAATGTCTTACAATTGCCGTAGCTTATCTAATCCTTCTTACGCATGTTTTTACCTTTCTCCTAAATCCATCACTTATTTGAAGGAAGGAGCTTTTAGTCTTGTTTCTGGTAGTCCAATGAACAGTTCAGTCTCCACTTCTGAACTGGGATCACTTTCTGTGTTCGGTAAGATTTCTCTCTGCTTACTCAATACTTGTAATGGTTTACCAGCATACTGCATCCAAGAAAAGAATGGAAAAAATGACCAAGTGAAATAGCAACCTTTTAGAGAAATTGCCTAAGATATTTTCTCAGGTGCTATTTATTGTCACGATAGTGACAGGGACCTTTTCGCTTTTGTCCAGTAAAATAGTTTCATAAGCAGAATGACTCGAATATGCTACTGAACTCTTTTAAGGATTTTTGACCTTGTAAAGATTTTAGATCTAGAAACTTAAGAAATTTTAATATCCCTTCATTTTAGAGCGTGATTTATTCTTACTCGTTATGAGTCACTGTGTAACATCTTCAAATTTCTATGTTAATGCTACAATTTGGTCGTTGGTTAGGAAAATTACTCTCCAATGCAATACAATGCTTGGTGTTAGACATCTATGTAATTCTCTGAATCATTTAGAGAATATGTGTGATATTCTAATCCTACATGATTATGTGTACACTGTAAATATTTAGCGCAGTTTCCTGATTTCATGTTTTATCAATCCTTTTATTTGTGGGGAATTTATAGAATAGACCAACTTTTCTTGGATAGCTTTGCATTTTTAGTATACATTGTACTTCTATCGATTCTTTTCAAATATTAAGAATATCAAACTTTTTCTATATGCTATCAGAGGCGAAGTCTCAAGCATACGATGCTGACAAGGCTGGATCAACAATGGTCAGAAGATCAACTATTGGGTATTTTACTTTCTCATTGGGGTAATCTAAAAACCTGGAGTAAAAAGCATATTGGTGGCAAAGTCAAACACTGAGACAGAATTTCAGAAAATATGTGAGCTTCTGTGGATAAAATTCGTTCTTGATGATCTTAAGATTGAATGGGAGGCAACAATATTAAAGCTATACTATGACAACAAATAGGCCGGCAATATTGCTTATAATCCAGTTTAACATTATCAAGCCAAACATGTTGAGATGGACAAACACTTCATTGAAGAGGAGATAGCATTCTAATATACCAAACATGTTGTGTGATTCGAACACACGACAATTGGCGGATATCTTAACGAAGGGGTTGGTCAAAACTTTTTTTCAAGAGACTACAAATAAGCTGGAAATGGATATTATCTAATCGCCGGCTTGAAGCGGAGTGTTGGAAATTTTGTGACTTTCTTAATTATTAAGAGAATTCTGTGTAAATAATTAGTGCAGGAAACTGATCAAATCAATAATAGCTATTAAAAAAAATTAATTAAAGAATACAAAGTTTAAAATCGTTATTAAAGACAAAAATAAAAATTAAAGTAATAATATAGCTACTAAAAAACTGACAATATGCAACTACAAATAAAAACAAGCAAGTAAGAAAATAATAGTAAAAGCCTACCTTCTCATAGAGCCTTGCATTTTCAGCTTCTAGGACCTTTTCCTGGATTGTCATTAGAAAACAAAGGCCACCACGAAACATAGTCAGCTACAAATGTTTACCTCCTAATGCTTTCTTTGAAAGATAACAATGCAACAGTGAAGCAAAAGAAACTTAGCAAGCGTCTTTTGTTGCTAAAAAAAACCTAAATGAAAAAGTAGACGAATTTCAACTCCAATCTTATTATTTATAGGATATGGTTATCAGTCACTTTTCTGCACAAGATCTCTGCATAGACTGATCATGGAAAATCAAACACTGTTCCCAAGAAACCGTTCATGGTGGCAGTTTACCTTTTCTTTAAGCTGCTCAATCTGTTCTTTGAAAACCTGATTCTGAAACATAGAGAAAATGATTAAGCATGCATTAGTTTCCGCCAAAAATGAACTGCATGCAGACCTAGTTACTGACAAAGATTTGACCTAGTATCCCTTTTTTGTCTTTTTTGGTTCAAAAGTGAAAGAAAGGCAAAAGCGTATCTCAAGCAAGAAGCAGCATATTGAGAAGATCATTCATTTCACTTTTCACAGTGCATAACAAAAAACGAAGTCATGTTACCAAACAAGGCCTTTTTGCTTTGAAAGATTTCTACTAGAATCACTTGTAACATAATGCTTAGAGACTTGGAAGCTTATGGCCATTGCTCTAGAAACACAAGCACAACTAGGGCTATAACAGTTTGCTAATTTTTATTATCTTTCTAATTTTTTATAAATGATGAGGAGCAACTAGCATCAGAAGGAACTAGGACATCCCGAGTTGGTACGCCCTAGATCCTCCCTCCCTCCCGCACCAAGCTCCTTACTCAAATTTTATTAAAAATAAAAATAAAGTACCCTAACAAATAGAAAGGGAAATTACAAGGAAACCAAAGGACTTAATAAGTTCTAAAACAAGTGGCTAAATGATAAACCTTTCTTGCTCGGATTTTAGTGACACTTCTCTCCAGCTGTTGTTCGACTTGTTTTATTTCTTCAATGGAGCTTGTTCCCAGACCCTCTCCCAAGAGTTTCCTGTTGTATCATTCCCAATTCATCAAACATCAATAATTGCTTTAAATGAGAAAGCTGAAGAACTTCAAAGGCTTAACTGATTCCTGGGTGTACAAGTTCAAAAGAAGAAATGAAAATTAGGGTAGGAAAGGCAAGGCAAAGAACCGCTTTGAAATCTCAAGAAGCTCTATCTTCTTCATCATGGCAGCTGCTTCTTGCTTCAAGTGCTGCAAAATTTAGATTGGAATTCATAAGAAACTCTACAAAAAAGAGATCCCTTATTGATTATCTAGAAAGAAAAATATTGGCATAATGTGTTGATTAAGATAGAAGGATATATTGGCTAAAGTGTCGATGATAGAAACATCAAGTTTCTAGGATTTTGTTTGGCTGCACATCTTTCTATAGAATCTAGAGTAGGATATTAGAAGACCCTATGTAGGAGTTCAAATCTGCTGTCCAAGAACTTGTTTACTTTGCTGTTCCACTAATTAAGATTTATCACATTATCTTAAAAACATGGAACTATGAGCATCTCCGAGACAATACTTATATATTGGTGTGCTGCACCAAATTTTAATATTTGAGTAAGGAAGTTACTCTTCAATGCAATGTTATTCTTGGTGCTAAGTTTGGCATATACCTTAATGGCAAATTTACTACCAAATATACCATATGTCAAATTTTAGTATAGGATTGCTATTGGTTGATGATATGATTATTTTTGCATTTAAACATTACAATATTAGCATTTTTAAATTATTTTAAAATTAGAAGTTTATTTTACAACTTGTAAAGCTTAATAATTGTGACGAAAACAAGATTGAGCATTTAAAATAGCATTGCGCATTATAGCTGCTTAAATGAAAATAAGATATCATATGTATCATTTTCACACTTTTTGATAGAAAAGATGCCATTGACATTAATGTTTATATTGGAGATGGAATAACATAAATGGCTTTTCAACTTAAAAGTTTAGATAACGTGCCAAACTTTGATTAGTGAACAACAAGGAGAACATGATTTTCGAGTAACGGACAAATTTTTCTATAAATATATAAAAGCACTCCATTTTGGTTTGAGTGTGTGTGTGTGTGTGTGTGTATATATATATATATATATATATATATATATTGTCTGATTTGTATATATGTGTGTGTGTACACGTTTGCTTGTATGGTTGAAAATGTTTATTGAAATGGTTGGTACGTGACCTTTTTGTGGTTCTGTGTTCCTATTCGTATATATAACTATGTTTTCTACAAGAGTAATGAAAAAGATCTCAAGTCATTTACTGTTTTCTTAATCAAATTATGTAGGTGAAGTGTCATTTTTTAGTTAACTAATCAATTTAAGGAAACACGTATTGTTTTAATTGAAAATTAACAACTTAACTATTTACTAAGTCATTTGGTTCAACAACTTTGATAGAATAAGTAATTTTGTGACATCTCCACGTGCGCATGGAGCGAGCAAGAATCATACAAATATGCGTTTTTGAGTCATTTACTTCAGCATAATAAGCGTTTTAGAGTCAATTACTTTATAATTATTAATTTCTCATATATGCGTTCTCAAGTTTTCTGTTTTTGGATTTCTATAGTTATTACTTGCTCCGGGCTATTTGGTCTATGAGAAATAGGGTGGTTTGATAATGCAGTCCCTAGTTTTCGTTTCCTTGGGCTAGCGGTGAAGCAGGCTGTTGTTGAGGTTGGTAAGCTCAAAAAAGATTGGTGTTATACTGGCACGGAGGCAGATGGAGACTAGTTGGGGCACGTAGAGGAAGTCAATATATATATATACACACACACACATATATTCATCTTATTGTTGAATCAATTCCCATAAAAATACGTGGAGTCATATGGTTACTTTCAAGAGTATTCCAGAGTGATAGCCAAGAAGTAGTGGAAGCTACATGGACACCCATTTTGCTACTTATTCATTTCTTAAGTCAGCAACTACGAGTTTTGCTTCCTCAAATAAAAGGGGGGTTCCAGAGAGAGAGAAGGGAGACAGATTGTGTGAGATCAATCAATTCTTTCCGTTGAGAAAGAATTAGAGAGAGGTTAGAAGGTTAATCTTATAACAGAAAAGCCTAGAGAGAGAGAATTATTTGGGTGAGAAGGGTGAGAGAAAAGTCAAGGTTTCTTAAGGATTTTCTCATTATTTTCTCAGGAAAGGGCTGGGATTTCTGGAAATTGTTCTCATACAGATTCTCTTGTAATTCAGCATAATCATCATTAGTGCAAATCGAATTTCCTCTGGGGGGTTCGCGGAGAAGTAGGCAATTTTTGTCCCGAACTCTAAGATCAAATTATGTGTTCTTGTTCTTGTTTTTTCTTTGGTTAGATTCTTATTGAGATTAGGTGTTGGATTAATCTTCCAACAGTGGTATTAGAGCCATTTTTTTAACGGCAGTCTAATCTCGATCAAGAATCAAGTTCAAGAATGCTTGAGTCCAATGAAGGCTTAGGACTTGGAATTAATTAACACGTCTAAGACTCTAGATCAGAATCTTGATGAATTCTTAAGGATGAATATTGAGTTGGTGAACTCTGGTGAGAATGAAGCCTTGAGTGATGAGAACTAGGCGATCATCATGTTGAATGCCTTACCAGATTCCTTTAAGGAAGTCAAATCTGCTATTAAATATGGCATAACTTCCATCACCTTGGAAGAGGTGATCTCAGCACTCAAGTCTAGGGATTTTGAGATCAAGTTTGAGAAACAAGACTCCTTGATTGCTAAGAATCACTATGTAAGAGGAAGAAGTCTACAGAAAGGAAACAATTCTAGAGGTAGGAGCAATAGTAAAGGAAGAGGAAGATCAAATTCCAAGGGGCCTAATTCTGGAAAGAAGTGCTTCTACTACAATAAACTTGGGCATATCAAGGATTGTTATGCTTTTAAGAGGAAACAGAAAGAAAAAGGAGACTCATCAACTGGGAATGACAACCAAGAATCTGCAAACTACAATGATGGATATGAAAGTGGAGAGGTCCTGCTAGTTACCAACAATGTGGACAGCCAAGAATGGATACTTAATTCGGGCTGTACTTATCATATGACCCACAATAAGGCATGACTATCTGACTTCAAGGATGTTAATGGTGGCAAGGTAATGATGGGTCATAATCATACTTGTCAGGTGGAGGGAATGTGAGTAGTAGCCATCAAAATGTTTGATGGTGATGTTAGATATGTTCCTAGCCTGGCAAGGAATTTAATTTCTCTTGGTGTGTTGGATGATTTTGGCTATGTAAACAAGATAGAAGAAGGCACCATGAGGATCAGTAAAGGCTCCCTAGTAGTGATCAGAGGAGTGAAGGAGGGACTCTACCATTTGCTAGGAGAGACATTGACTGAAAAATTGACAGTGGCTATAGCACCAGAAGACTCAAAGGCAATGTTGTGGCATAACTAACTTGGGCACATCAGTGAAAGGGGCTTGAGAATCATGAGTGAAAAGAAGCTTCTTGGGAAGGATAAAGTTAGTAAAATTGACTTCTGTGAGTACTGTATTTTGGGAAAACAACATCGGCTTAAATTCAAGATAGGGACTCAGGAATCAAAGGCTATATTGGAGTATGTACACTCAGATCTTTGGGGTCCAGAAACAGTTCCAACTCATGGAGGTAACATTTATTTCTTGTCTATTATTGATAATTTTTCTAGAAGGGTCTGGGTATACTTATTGAAAAATAAAAATGATGCTTTAAGCAGATTTAAACAATGGAAAACTCTACAAGAAAATTTAACTGATAGAAAGGTTAAAACCCTAAGAACAAATAATGGACTAGAATTTTGTAATAAGGAATTCCATGATTATTGTGCTGAAGTTGGAATACAAAGGCATATGACTATCAGAAAAACCCCTCAGCGAAATGGGGTTGCTGAAAGAATGAATAGAACACTGCTAGATAAATCTAGGTACATGTTATTTTATTCTGGTCTCCCTAAGAGCTTCTGGGGTGAAGTTGTGGTTATAGTAGCTTACTTAGTAAATAGATGCCCATCAAGTGCCATAAATTTCAAAACACCTGAGAAGGTTTGGAAAAACAAGCCTCCGGATCTCTCACACCTAAGAACCTTTGGATGTACAGCTTATGCACATCAAAAGGAGGGTAAATTAGACCCTAGATCTATAAAATGGGTGTTTTTGGGCTACCTTGAAGGCACTAAAGGGTATAGATTGTGGGTAAGAGATGGCAAGGGATTCAAAACAATAAACAGCAGGGAAAATGAATTTCCATGTTTGTCTAACTCTGTTGTCTCCGCAGGAAAAAGTGTTTCTATTACTAACCCTGCAGGTACTGTAGAAAGCCAAATTCAAGTGGAGCCTCAAAAGGGCAATACAGATCGGGTGGAGCAAAGACAGCATGGGGCACCACACATTGATTACGAAAATCACTCAGATGACCCTGAACGACAGCCACCATCTACAAAGCAATCTACTTCCGAGCAGGAGCATAATACATCCCAATCTGATGACTATGTTCTAGTCAGGGACAGATCTAAAAGAGTTTCTAAGCCAACTCAAAGATATGGATTTACAGCCTACTCTAATCTCACAGCCTATGCATTTATGACAGCAATTGAGCTAGACAAGAAAGAACCAGACACCTATCAAGAAGCAATCAAATGTCAGGAGTCAAAGAAGTGGGTGACAACTATGATGGAAGAAATGACCTCCCAATATAAGAATAGAACTTGGGTCATGGTTCCAAGGCCAAAGGATCAATCAGTAGTCACTTGCAAGTGGATATTCAAGATCAAAGAAAGAGCCTCAGATGGATAATCAGTCAAGTATAAAGTAAGGCTAGTTGCCAAGGGGTTCACACAAAGAGAAGGAGTTGATTTTACTTAAGTTTTCTCACCTATGGTTAAGTATAAAACCATAAGGATAATGCTCTCCTTAGTGACACAATTTGACTTGGAACTAGAGCAAATGGATGTCAAAACTACCTTCTTACATGGTGAATTAGAGGAAAGAATCTTCATGGAGCAACCAGATGGCTTTGAAATCTACAAGGGAAAGAACATGGTTTGTCTATTGAAGAAATCATTATATGGGCTCAAGCAATCACTTAGACAATGGTATAAAAGATTTAATACTTTTATGGTCAAATAAGGTTTCCAAAGGAGTTGGTATGACACGACTTAAGCTAGAGAAGATGAAAGGGATACTCAAGTCAGAATTTGACATGAAGGATTTTGGGCCTGCTGGTAGGATTATGGGAATGAATATCAGTAGTAACAGAGATAAAGGGACTCTATTCCTAAATCAGAAAGGCTACCTAGAAAAGATGATTGAGAAGTTCTCTATGAAGGGAGCAAAGCCCACCACTCAACCTATAACAAATCAATTCCAATTATCAGTTTTACAGAGCCCTAAAACTGATGAAGAGAAGAAATATATGGAAACTGTTCCATATGCAAATGCAATAGGATCAATCATGTATTCTATGGTCTGTACTAGGTTTGATTTGGCATTTGCCATAAGTACTTTGAGCAGATACATGGCTAATCCTGGGAAGGAGCATTGGCGTGCAATGAAGTGGTTATTAAGGTATATTGCTGGAACAATTGAGTATGGACTGATGTACAAGAGAAATGGCAACAAGGTTAGCATTGAAGGATTTGTAGATTCGGACTACGCAGGAGATAAAGATAGCAAAATGTCTACAACTTCCTACTTCTTTGTAGCAAGTGAAAACTGCGTTAGTTGGAAAACGCAATTACAACCAGTTGTGGCACTCTCAACAACTAAAGCAGAATATATGGCTGCAACAGAAGCAATAAAGGAAGGAATTTGGTTATAGAGACTTCTGAAAGAGCTGAAGCTTATGGAAGAAAATGCTATTGTTTTCTCAGACAGTCAAAGTCCTAGCCACTTATGTAAGAATCCTGTCTTTCATGACAGGACCAAGCACATTGAAGTCAAGTACCATTTCATAAGGGAAAAAGTCTCTCAAGGAGTAATTAACATTGAAAAGGTTCCCACTGAAGATAATCCAACTGATATGGGAACTAAAGTGGTAATACTTAGTAAGTTCAGGCACTGTCTTGGACTGTTGAGAATTGATAGTGGTTGATTAATGGTGAGGTCGAGCAAGGATCCAGAGGAGCAGTTCCATTTGCACAACAGTGCATTTTGGGAAATGAGGTGGAGATTATTGAGTCAATTCCCATAAAAATACGTGGAGTCATGTGGATACTTTCAAGAGTATTCCAGAGTGATAGCCAAGAAGTAGTGAAAGCTGACATGGACACCTATTTTGCTACTTATTCATTTCTTAACTCGGCAACAACGAGTTTTGCTTCCTCAAATAAAAGGGGGGTTCCAGAGAGAGAAGGGAGATAGATTGTGTGAGATCAATCAATTCTTTCAGTTGAGAAAGAATTAGAAGGTTAATCTTGTAACAGAAAAGCCTAGAGAGAGAAAATTGTTTGGGTGAGAAGGGTGAGAGAAAAGTCAAGGTTTCTTAGGGATTTTCTCATTGTTTTCTAGGGAAAGGGCTGAGATTTGTGGAAATTGTTCTCATACAGATTCTCTTGTAATTCTGCTTGATCATCATTAGTGCAAATCGAATTTCCTCTGGGGAGTTCGCAGCGAAGTAGGTAATTTTTGTGCCGAACTCTGAGATCAAATTCTGAGTTCTTGTTCCTGTTTTTTCTTTAGTTAGATTCTTATTGAGATTAGGTGTTGGATTAATCTTCCAACACTTATAATTATTTTGGAGATGTGGTTATGTACATTAGATGTGCCCCCACTGAGTCATAATTTATTAGGGTCTTCAATCTTTGAACTTTGTATTTTCTTCTTTGTTTGGGCCTGATTGAAGATGATGTGGTTAGTGTTTGGTAACCCATGTTCATCTAGTATTTTTTTCTACTGTAATTTCTTTTTATGATCTCAATAAAATTTATTACTAAAATAATTCAGTTTTACTTGATATTTATATTATTGTTTTGTAGCTTGTAAATATCGCCTTCATTTGTGCCCCTACTCATTTCCATGCCTAGCTTTGTCCCTGGTGTTATGAGAAATTCTCAACAAGAGTTACTTGCCTCAAAGCTTTTGGTCTTGAAATTGTGCCTAGAAAGGCTCCAAAGATCTTTTACGTTGTTTGTAGGACTCCTCCACTGAATTGAATTAAAGCCAACACATATGGGGCGCCTATGAGGAATGGTCTAGCTGGGGAAGGTGCAGTTCTTCTCAATTGTAGAGATTTTTCTTATAAGCTTTTCAACATCTTCTATGGTGAGTGTTTAACTATTGAAGCTGAGATGTGGACTATTATTATGGCCATTAGATTAGATTGGAGTAAGTAGTGGAGTCACCTTGTTAGAAAGTGATTCTCCTTGTGCAGTTCATCTTTTTTAGTGTTGTTGTTCTAAAGTTCCATGATCTCTTCAGAATGCTTAGATTGATGCTCTTGAGAAGGCTAATTTTATGGAGTTTGTTATATCTCAATCTTTCATAAAGGCGGATACAGTTGCTGATTATTGGCAAATTTTGGTATAGTTTCTAGGTGTTACACTTAGTGGCATAATGCTTCAAGGTTTGTTCTTAAAGCGTTTGGGTTATATATTTCTGGATACACAAGATATAGATTCAGGACTTGATTTTGTTGTTTTTCTCTTCTTCTTTTTTTTTTTTTTTTTTTTTTTTAAATGTAATTTCACTATTTTTCCTTTTCTTTTAATAAGATAAGAGATTTACAAGTCGGTGACTTTTTTGATTGAAAAGAGAGGGGGGGACCTCACATGCAGCAATGTTTAAATTGACTAGGCTCGATGTTTTCACTTTTCATTGGTTGTTGTGAGTGATCAATTATTATTAACAGCTGCACCATTGGTTGTTAATTTGTTATGAGCTGGTATCGTGAATTCGTGATGTTTCAATATTCAAACCAAAACAAACTAAAATAAAGGCATTCAGAACTGAACAAAAGAGAAACTATAATTACCTTTCGGTCACTAGCTTAAAATTTCTCACTGATAGACCGTGCCCTCTTTTCACTTTTAGGATTTAAGAGCACTCTTTTACTACGGAGACATATTGAACACTACACGAAATTCGCGTATCCAATTGATCCGCGAAAATTAATCTAATCCAAAATTTTAGATCGGATTGAAAATGATTTTAAATCGGATACGGATTGAGATTTTTTCAATGCGAAGGTTTTGTGATTAGTGGTTGATGTGGACAGGGGCTTGTAACTAAATTTAGTTAGTTGTTAAGAGTTAGCTTGTAGGAGAAGCTGTGAATCAATCTAAGGAAGTCTATAAATAAGAGATAGGTTGAGAAGTTAGATTTCTTTGGAAAGAATAGAGATTGGAGAGTATAGGAGAGTGGTGATCTCTCAAATATCACCTGTACAAAGTGTTCTTCCTTGTTGAATAAACTTCATTCATTCATCCTGTTCTTTACTAATTCGCTAAGGTTTCCATCAAATTGGTATTAGAGGAGTTTCGTGGTAGCTTCAAAAGTCGGTAAAATGTATGGAAGAATGGAAGTTGTTGAGAGAGACATCGGAGAACTCAAAACGGCAGGGCAAGCTAGGGCTTCTACTTCGAACGGCGATGAAGGAGGAGGCGCGACAGCAACAGCGTCTCACCCTGGTTATGGATTAGCACTGAGTGGCGGAGAATCAAGATTTCGCCGAATGGAGATTCCTCTTTTCAGTGGCGACGATTCGCTCGGCTGGAACGGTATTTCCAGGTGCAAGGCGTCAAAGAGGCGGAACGAGTGGCGGCGGCTATTATCGGTCTCGAAGGGAAGGCACTTAACTGGTTCCAGTGGATGGAATCCAGATCTGGTCACATTTCATGGTCGAGATTCAAGGAGTTTGTGATATAGCGGTTTCGATCTTCGCAAACTAGCAACCATTACGAGGCTTTGATTGCTTCGCGACAAGATTCATCGATGGCGGAGTTTCATGAGTAATTTGAGTTGCTCTCACCCCGTTTGAGAGAAGCCGATGAGGAGCTTCTAATGGGAGCCTTCTCGAATGGTCTAGCCGAGGAGATCAAGGCGGAAGTCCGAATGGTGAAGCCTGCCTCTCTCGTCCAGCTGATGAATTTGGCCCAAAAAATTGAAGAAAAGAATTGGGCCCTTGAATGAGCCTAGATGTTGAGGTCTTCACGGGCTAGAACAAGTGGTGAAGGGGTTGGATTTTTCAGAACTTATGGGCTAAAGAATTCAACCCTGGAAGTTGCTCCAACTGGAATCCATCGAAACTGGTGGAAAAAAATGAGGGATCCCCAGAGTTGACACATACCAACTCTAGCCAATTGGGTGTCTTGGTAAACAAGAGCCAAGAAAAAGGTTTTTCTCAGTCCACGAGAAAACAAGACAGCTTTAGGAAGAAAATTTCTGAGGCTGAATTACAGCGGCGCAAGGAGCATGGATTATGCTTCCGGTGTGAAGAGAAATGGCGGTTCGGGCATGTTTGCACAAAACCACAATTGCAGGTTCTCATTGCAGCATTGGATGAAGAAGATAGGGATGGAGTTTGAAGCTACAGTTGAGGAGGAATATGGCGAACAAGCGGCGGCGCCAAGAGCGGTCACTTGAACCTTGAGGACAAGGTTCTTGTGAATGGGGGGTAATGATAAGAACCAGAGAGCCAAGCCAAGGGCTGCTTGTCTATAGTAGAATAAAGAAACAATAAAGGATTGGTTACTCGGTGATTAGTGGATGACGTGGATAGGCGCTTGTAACTGAATTTAGTTAGTTGTTAAGAGTTAGTTTGTAGGAGAAGCTGAGTCAATCTAAGGAAGTCTATAAATAAGAGATAGGTTGAGAAGTTAGATATCTTTGGAAAGAATAGAGATTGGAGACTATAGGAGAGTGGTGATCTCTCCAATATCACCTGTGCAAAGTGTTCTTCCTTGTTGAATAAACTTCATTCATTCATCCTGTTCTTTACTAATTCGCTGAGGTTTCCATCAATTTTGGATTGGATTGCGAATTGAGCACTTTTTAAGCTGTAAAGCCCGTGAATCCGAAACCATATATATATATATATATAATTTTTATAATTATATATATAAAAAATTCTTGACAGCTTTCATAGTTCATTGAGTGCTCCTATTGTGGAAGCATTGATATGTTTCTCATAATTGGTTGCGATCTACCGCTCCCATTGAATCTTAATCCACAATTAGAAGAACTTGAGACTTATTTATCCATTGATTCACGTAAATTATACATTACAAGATTAGTCCATTGACTTAAAAGCACTTATGCATATCTTTGTTTGGAAACTTATTTTGGATATGTTTTGTTAGTTTTGCAGAAAACTCAAGTATTACTTCAAAAGTTGTGGATGTTAAATTACTTTAAAGTAATAATGAAGGTTTTATTTTGAGTTTCATTGAATCTATTTTGTTATTGCTGATTGAGTTTTAACAATCTAGGCTTTTTTTTTCTTTAATTAACAATTTAAATGTTTATTAATACTTCATGTTATGCTTATTTTGTATGAATGTTTATTAATTTATATTTTTAAAGGTCGGAATCCGTGAGTCCAATCCAAAATATTCGGTAGGTTTTGGATTCGATTGGATCCAATCTAAAAAGGTTTTGGATTGAACACGGATTGAGATTTTTCCAATCTGCCGTTTTGGATCGGGTTGCAGATTGACCTTCAATCAGTAGATTGGGATCCGTAAACACCCATATATATGTGTGATTAAGAAAAGTAAAAATTCTCCTTTAAAAGAACAAAAAAAAAAAAAGAAAAGTAAAAAATCAAATGGGATGGAATTGGTATTTCTAATGATTTCTGCTTGAAGATAAGTTTCTCAATGTTCATTTTGCCGCAAAATTAGGGGGCTTTTTTTTCACACTTTGATGAATATTATGTACCTGCATGTTTTGTTCAACGGATTTGTTGTTGGTTTGAGTGTCTTTTGTATGCCTCCTATAACGTTCTATTGTTGCCTGCATGCTGAAGATTTCAGACAATAGTGTAATTACAAATCCAACACAAAGTAGCCAAAAAAAGTGATACGCAAAATCAATCGCTCACCACATGAACAAAATGAGAGAAACCAAACATTGGTATTGACCTCCACAAATCCCGACTAGAGAAAGAGGAATAGAGGACATGCACGATGGGTAGAATCATTTATGGAATGTTTGGTTCATGGGTTCAGAACCATGATTCATGATTCTGATTTTTGAAATTCAAATTTTTTGTGAGAAAAACACTGTAAAGAATCAAGAACCATGATTCAGAACTAAGAATGAACTTTTGAAACATACATCCCATTAAAGAAGCACGGATCTCCTAGGAGCCAAATAGAGGATGGGTTTGTTTTAAATATCATTAAATAATCATTAAACTAATTGACATTATGTTAGAAAACCGGATGAAGTTTGTTTTAAATAATATCATCAAATAATCTGAAGTAATTAAAGATAAAGATTTCACTGCTCAAAGGCAAATGTGGTGTGGATTATTTGAGCAGTGATTTAATGTAACTGCTCCAAAATCGTAGCATATGAAACTTTTTATAGAGCTACATTGGATGGAGCTAAACCAACAAGAGTGTGACCTACATAATCCAAGTACTAATGAACAGAAGCATTTTCTCAGTTGTACCAACATTAAGAAAAACATCAGATAGACAACGAGAATAACCATGATCACATTCTAACCTTACCAGTCATACAAAAACTGGCGGTATTGTTACACAACATAAGTTGATGGATAGTCATTGGTCATAAAAGAAATGTTGAAATGCAGATCTTGAAATCCTAAATACTTCTGGTTCCATATATGATAAGCGACAGTATAAATATATATTGATCCCAACCGTATCAGAAACCCTAACTATCGCAAATCATGTGCACAAGGTTATGGATGTGCAGCTCCAAACCAATGGAGCAATAATTTGTCCTACTTTGTAGAAGAACAAATCATGAAATAGAAAATTTAGACACAACTTGAAAGAAGAAGGGATAATAACTAATCTCTCTCCTGTGCTTTGTCCAAAATGCTAGGTTTCATTATATTTTCAAGAATGTTAATGTACCAATCCTTTAGGTTTTACAAATTGTGTTAAAAATATTCCCCATATTAAAATTCTACAGCCAGAGTTCATGAAAATATGTACATATGGCGAAATGCAGCATTCTTAAAGTACTAAGAAGGTTTTTCTTATTATCCCAGGAAAATAAAAAAATAAAAAAAAATCATGTTTATTAAGCATGGATAATGAAGAAATATCAAACGCATTTGACGATGCCAACATCCCAAGAAGTTTGTGTAGGTGGAGTTAAAACACTCTATGTATCCTAAAATCGAAGCTGTATAAACTAAATACAGTCTTAAAGCAAAAATTAATATTGAAGAAGGCTAGCACACAATTCTAAGACACAGGTGGTTCAAGTTATGATTACATTGTAACAAGTAAGAATTGGTGTTCCTATATCCTTGCATTGATTTGTGAAATTGAAAGAGTTTAAAGCTCCCCTTTTACCTCTTCTCCTCTTCATCTCAAACCTCGGTATGTATCCTCCCTGCCAAATATGCGAGATCCAGAGTAGAATCTCTCTCTGACCTAATTCAGATTAGGTCTCGATTCATAATGGTGATGAATCTGTCGTCTAAATCTCACTGTAAACTTTTTTTTTTTTTTTTTTTTTTTTCATTTGTGTGGTTCATTTGTGTGTGTGTGTGTGTGTGTGTGTGTGTGTGTGTGTTTTTTTTGGGCCAAGCCAAAAGTTTCTAAGCCAAATATGTGAAAAGTTTTAGACAGGTGAAGTTTAATATTATATAATTTTCGTACCAATAAAAACCTATACTAAAGGCGGAGGGAGTTTGAAAGAAGCTCGATTTTGTGTCGCATGTGGAATCACATGCACAGCAATTGGAGAGAGGGGTGTATGCAAAAGTGTGACGGTTTTTGAAAATTTTATTAGTAACTGGAAAATGTTTTGTAAAATATGGGAAATAAAAATCTTTTGAATGGTTAGTAAGTGATATATTGTCGTTTATCAACGATTAACTTGGTGTTTATTATGGATTAACCGGAATTTATCACTGATTAATTTAGCAGTTTGTCATTAACCAAACAATCTCAATTAGTTATTAACAAATTTCAACCAATAATCTATCATTTTATCAGTAAAAACCTTAGATAAATCATAGTTCATCGCTGATTAACCACTATAAAAAGCGATCATTTCCCTAAAAAAAGGAAAAAAATCGACTATTTACCTAAAAAAAAGTTTGGTCATTTATTAAAAAAGTATGGCTAAAACTAGTCATCAACCTAACTTTCTCTTGGAAAAAGTATGAAGACAAATCATTTGTTATTTAGTAAGATTAGGAGCAAATGTTTAATTTTTTTACTTATTACTAGTTAGAAATCATTTGTAAATTATATTCGTTGAATCTAACTATAACACATTTAAGTATAATACACTTAAAGAAAAATTAATAAGATACAATTAGACAATAAAATATTTAGAAAATAATATTTGTTAAAATGAGAGAAAAGAGATCTTTAAATAGGGACACATTTGAGAAAAATTAACTAAGAAGGATGCAAGAGAGATGTTGGATTAGGTACGTATTTAAGGCAAAATAGCTTAGTGGAGAAATTGTTTAGAAAAACATATATTAACAAGGTCACTTGTGATGCAATAATATTTTAGAGGAGTACATGAAAAAATATTTAGGCAAGGACAACATCAATAAACAATAAGATAGATTTAAAAACAAAATAGTTTAATGAGCAACAAGAAAAAAGTATTTCGAGAATCACTGTTGATATAATAACACTTTATAGGACCAAAAAAAATAATTAAGCAGGGACACATTAGAGAAAAATAATGCAAGATGAGCAAATCAGAAAAATAATATTTATAAAATATAGTGGTTGAGAAGGCCATCAAAAAAAAAAAATTATGGCATATTTTCAGGAAAATTTATTTCAGTGGGAATTAGAAAAATTTTCGTGAAAATAATTTTTAATATAATATTATTTTAGAGAACCACCAAAAAGAAATATCTAAGAAGGATTACATTTGAAAAAAAAAAAAAATTAATCGGAGTAAATGAAAGAAAAAAGAGTTAGAAAGAAGGGAAAAATGAAAAATATAAAAGTATAGCCTTGTTCATTTCATGACTCAAGTCATAACTCAAATCATATTGCTACAGTGTTTTTTTTTTCACATAAATTTAAATTCAACTTTTTTGCTACAATGTTTTTCTCTTACATACACAACCCAAGTCATGATTTGAGTTGTGTAAATGAACACACTCAAAGCTTTAGGAAAGAAAAGTAAAAGAAAAAAGAGAAGATGAAAAAGAAAAACAACCAATAATTAAAAAAAAAAAAAAAAAAAAAAACCTCTATTCAATAGATGGTGAGCATACTTTTTCGAATAATTTTAATTTAGTACCTTGTGTGATAATAAGATTATCTTTTACTAAAGAATTGAGTGTGAGCTCAATGGATTGATTGGTTTGATGGATTCTACCCGACTCGTCCTCGAACTATGTCGAAGACCACAAAGACAGTCAAGCCATCCGAATTGACTGAGGAAGTCAAATTCCCCAAACAACTTGGGAACATCCTGAAAAATCAAGATGGCAACGCCTAAGGAGTCCCATAATCTCCATCTCCTTTAGAGGGAAAGGGAGTGGCTCACAATGCAACCCACAAGGAGAGATAACAAGGTCCAGGTGTTTATAAACCTATATAGCTAATGAAATCACTCTCACCTTTTGAATAGGTTTTTAAGAGTGAACCAGTATGCATCTCTCATCTCCATCATTTATTTTGTTGCATTGTTCATTTTATTTTCTTGAGATTATTTCTAAATTATTCTTGTTAATATTTACGGTTAATTCTTTTCTAAAATGGCCTAATATGGATTAGAACGGTGATCAAAGCCGAATCCCAATTATTGTTTTGTCACAAGTTTTTAATTAACTTTTGATTTGACTGTAGAGAAGCTTGTCTAATTGCAATGATTAGATTTTGTGGAACTATTTTAATTTTATGTTATGTTTGTTTTTAATTTTGTTATAAATTTTATGAGAATATTGAAATCATAGGGACTACAAGAGTAATGTCCGAAACGTAGGCCAATCTACAAATTCACAGAAGTCATTCTTTTTGGATTGGTTTGGATTGGATTAGGGGTCTAATCGATTGGTAATGGATTGAGATTTTTCTAATATGCAGTATCGGATTAGACTACAAATTGATCATTTATCCGTGTAATCCGATTTTCACTATGTAAGAGTTAGGTGTAAGGTCAAGAACATGATGTCAAAATATACTTGTAATGGATGAGTTTGGCTTGAGAATAGAGTTGAGACAAACGGTTCACATATAGATCGCGTTTGAGGTAATATATATGTTTATAATTAATAAACAGGTTAGCATAAGACCTACCAAACATTACTAGTCAATTAGTTATCACCAAAAGGCACCTTGAGGGGATCCAGCTGAAAAAAATAATAGTAAAAATGATAAAAAAAAATAAAAGAAAAACAAATATTAGTTAGTCATCAACTAATATTGCCAAAAAGCTTTAAAAGGTACTGCGACATGACCAACTCATGTAGTGGAACAATCCGAGTACAGGATTCGTCGGACATATTTCAAGCTTGAGAATTGGAAACTTATAAAGTGTCTAGTTTATTTGACCTCATGATTTTCTTCACAAACATTTTTCTTAAAGGCCAGATGAGGACTCTTCTTTAAAGTTTCTCAATTTATTTATTCAACTAGACACTTTCCATAATGTTCTGTCAGTCCATGATACTAATTTATTATGCATTGGTGAAAGTTGTAGTCAAGTGCTGTAAAATGTGTAGGCAAAAAGGACATAAAATGGCATTGCCATTCGTTTGATGGGGCAAGCTGAAGTGATGATGAACAAAAGAAATGATTGTTCATATAGAGTAAAGTTTGCGGTCAAAGGTTTGGAAGTATTGTTTTTTTCTTTTTTGTGGCTAAAGTACAACAAAAAGAGTGGTATTACCTATTTATAGGCATGAGTAATGAGTAAGTCTGTCATAGCATGAAACTTAGTACAAAAACTAAGCTAAACGTATGACTTTTTAACTCATGACTACATATAGAGTCCAAACCATGCCACTAACTTTACATCTTTCATATTTACACGTCTAGAATTATATCCTACTTCATTGGACCAAAATAAACTCTCACTACAATCTAGATTTGAGACTTGAGAAGATTTTAAGACTACTTAGACCAAAATCTAGCTAGTCAAAGCACTTTATATGAGTTTCCAACAAAGTCTGTAGCAGATGGTCAATATTTTTTATATCATGGTAAGTTCCCCTCACTATAATGACGGAATAGGGGAATTTCTCCTAGATATGATTTTCAGAAAGAGTTCTTATTAGCGTGTAAGAGCGTCAATTAAGCTGGGTTTTCCCTTTAGTTTTGATCAGCTAAAGATGACAAGAATAGCCTTCTCTTGATTGTGCATGTTTTTCCTTGAGAGATTGGAAGTAATAGTGTTTTTTGCTGTAATTGGTTAATGTGAAACCTTTATCTTAACTTTAGACTTTTTTTTTTCCCATAAGTCTAATTCTAAGTGTATATCCCCTACATTCCCCTTACCCCACTCCCCTCCCCCTCCCGTTGTCATAAAAACAAGAATTAATTACAAAAATTCCCCCTGAATTATACCCATTAACACTTTGTCCCTGATTTTTAATACGTAACATCCATTCTTCCTGAAGGATAAAATATTAATAAAAAGCCCCCTCTGTTAGGTTTTTAACTGAAAATTGACATTTAATTTACTATTTTGGGAGTATTTTAGAAATACTACGGTTTAAAATTTAATTTGTATTTAAACTAACTTAAATATTTTTAAAAAAAAAATCATAAATTTTTTTATTCTACTAAAAAAGATTCATAAAATTTTTAACTTACATTCAATCAATAATGAATGTATCATAATTAAAAGTTTAAATTTAAATTAGTTTTAAATTCAAACTAAATTTTAAACCATATAGTTACTAAAATACCCTAAAATAACAAATTAAATCTCAATTTCTGTTAAAAAAACCAAAGGGAGGGGTTTTTTATTAAAATTTCATTACTCAAGTTGTACAGATGTTACGTTTCAAAGATTAGAGGGCAAAATGTTACTAGAGCTATAATTCAGAGAGAATTTATGTAATTAATCCTAAAAACAATATCAATCCCACACTTATAAGTCTCTTACTAGATTTCAAAACAGAAAATAAAAACAAAATACAAAAAAAATAAAAAAAAAATGGTCAGACGAGCAAAAGAAAGGGGGAAGAATCAAAAGGGACCGGCAATGAGCAAAGAAAACATCTCGTTCCTCATACATACATATGTATGGGTTGATGTAAGGAAAAGGAAAGTGTTATAGATCCTTAGACCAAATAACTTATAGTTCATGAATCTCTAAATTTTCATTTTATGAAAGAATCAGTTATGCAAGTTACAAAATAACCGAAGGACGAACTTTAATGATGTTTCCAATAATCTCGAGACGGATACACAAGTAGAAAGGCCTATAAATGCACACATATATAGGTATCTGTGTGTATGTGTGTGCATGACATGCGTGCGTACCAAAGAACGAACTTCAACTTCAATGATGTTTTCAGTACTCTCGAGACGGATACACAAGTAGAAAAGCCTGTAAATGCACACATATATACGCGTCTGTGTCTGTGCATGACATGCGTGCGTAAATCTATATGCATGCATGCTTAGTTAGCCATTCAATCATTCATTTTAAGGACTAACGACATTAACAAGTGGAAGATTCGTAACCCATGTACATCTTAATTTGGTACATTTTATGTGCTTGTCAATCAAAGATTTATGTTCTACAAACGAATTAGGATTTAGGATGATATTAGAATACAAAAATTTTATATATGAAAACCTTGTCGATAGAATAAATTTATGAGTTATGATTACTCGTCAAAATGAGGAACATGAAAAACAACAATGGATGTTAAGAAATGTAGAAAGAATTACGCGTGCTAGATTAGAACAATACAAAGCTTCACATTTGAGATAAATGAACATATAAAGATGAAGCTGAATTCCATGGACGGAAAATTAAATTCTACATGATACATCATACAAATTATATACCACATGAAATAATAAACACAAATGAACAAAGTAGCAAATACTTGGTTACTTGATTGTGATAATTAGCTGGAAAACATTAGGTTGGTTTAGATTGTTTCTGTAAACCATAAACATATATCCACAAATGCTAAAAACGTGTGTGTATATTTATTCATGCTGTCAATTAAACTTGTTTATCCAGGCATCAAGTGTGCTGTTAATGAGTATTATAAGGTAATTAAGCACTAATATAGAACAATATTGGGACATTTGAATTATAGATTCAGAACCATGATTCATGATTCTTATTTTTGAAAGTCTGATTTTTTGTGAGAGAAAAACACTATAGAGAACCAAGAACCATGATTCAGAACTAGGAACGAACCCTTGAAGCAAACATCCCATATATGTCTATCATGCAAATATATATTTAATCTAATGGTTAAAATATCAACTCATGGTACAATTTATTTTCCCAGGAACCAACCGCACGCAGAGTTCTCTTTAGTACTTTTAACAAAAATATAATCTATGTACGTTAAAACAAAGAAAAATGGAACTATTGATCACTTTCTCCAACAATTCGTCCAGTACAAGCACATCATCAACCACCATATAAAGAAAACGGAAAAGAAAATTTGACCCTTTAAACTAGTGACCTGCTTTAGACCAAATAATAAGGACGTACTGGAATTTGACACTTATTCTAAGTGAATTCCACACTGATATAGTTCAATCATCCACTCTTTATCGGTTTTCACTGTAAGGTAAAGATAGGACCACCCTTGATATTCTTTAATAGTTTCATTTCCATCATTTCACAAATATATTATTAATTACATTACTCGATCAATATGTTTCAAAAGGTTGTTATGGCGATAAAGCTTAATATATCCTAAAATTTTTTGTATTTAAATCTCTCACGCTGTTCAAGGGTGTCCTAGTACTCGATATATACGCTGCGCTTTCCTAGAAAAACTAGTGCAAGTATTTTCAATGGTCATAGAATTAACAACCGTACGAGTAGAAAATAATATATACACATATTAATTTCGCTTCAGCTGTAGCATTTGATGTTATCACAGATTAGGTTTACTGGGAAGTACCCCGCCAATTGGAAAGGAAAACAAAATATAAATAGATTAATTAGAAAATGCAAAGTACGGTCAATAAGACTTCAGATTTGCACTTATGTTTTTCACTATATAATCAAAAGACAACAGCCCAAGAATTAAAGGGTTAATTAAATAGACCTCAATGAAGGATTTCTTTCGGAATTTGGTATCCACAGACGTACGGAAAACAAAAAAACAAGAAAAAGAAAAAGAACCCAAAAGAGAAAATTGTAAAAGGAGAGCATATATGCATACAAACACACAACCCTAGCTAATTAATTATAAGATGCAAAAGGAACAAAAGAAGAAACGAAAACAAGGTGCAAATTAAGGGCCATGTCATTAATAATTATGCATGATATTTAAACAACAGACAAAAAAGGAGCAAATTAAGGAATACCAATATTTGCAATACTCATGAAGAGAGAATTTCGAATTTGAAAAAATAAATAAATAAAATAAAGACAATAATAAGTTTTACCTGGAACTTGCAAATTCATTGAGCTTGCCTCTTGGAGAAAAGACAATCAAAGCGACCTCAGCATCGCAAAGGACAGAAAGCTCAAATGCCTTCTTCAGCAGCCCATTTCGCCTCTTCGAGAACGTCACTTGCCGACTTGTCGCATTCTCAATACGCCTCATTTGAGTCTTTCCTCTCACCATTTTCTTCACTTGTCCTACTTATACTTTCCCAGTGAAACCAAAAACAAAAACAAAAGAAACAACAAAAAACAAGATTTGTTTACAGTGCTCAAATCTACAGAAAACTCTTAAGAGAGTGAAAGCTAGGGAGGAAATCTTTTTTTTTATTATTATTTTTTTGAAAGGGCTAGGGAGGAAATCTTACCCAGCAAGCGTTCAAAAAGGAAGATGATAAATTAGACGAAAACTTGAGGTTCAAGTTCTAATCTTGTTCCTTACTTTTCCTTTTTGGGGAGAAAGGTTGGAGTGTGACTAGATCTTGTTCAGTGGTACTCCAATACTATATATATATGGGTTTCAAGAAGCCAAATTGGCAAAAGAAACTCAGATAGCCTTTTGACGAGAGTGACAAGCTTAGGATGATCAGGAAAAAGATATATTGACGGAGAAAAACTGTTAAATTACCTGCAGATTCTGAGCAAACGAGCAGGAGATAAATATACACGCGCGCACACACACACACATAAATTTATATGTGTGTGTATATAGAAGCTATAAAGGGTCGTTCGTTTTGTTCTCACAAAATATCAGAGCTACATATATGTGGGTTTCTGGTTGACTAGATCAGAAGACTTCAAAGACAAAGCAGACCCAAATAGTCCCTTGTTCACCCCAAAGGGTCCTTGATATGCTAAAAGTGGAAAAGATCTAGCTCAGAAGGAGATCGTGAAAAAAAAAAAAAAAAAAAAAAAAAAAAAAAAAAAAAAAACCATAAACAAAAGAAGAGAGAAGAGGAAGATGCTTGCCAAATATTACTATGGGAATGGAAGAAAAGAAAGAGAGATTGTAGTTAAGGATTTGGGAGATGGGTTTTGGGAGAGAGGAGATTGACCTTACTTGATCGCAAACAAACCCACCTTTTTCTTTCTTTATTCTTGTTGTGTCTAACTATTATGAGTCATTTCTCAGTCTTGCCCCTCTTCTCTCCTTCTCTTATTAGACGGTTTCCTTGAACACCAGTACCCCATCTAAAAAAAAATGGAAAAGAAGCAAAAATAAATAAATAAATAAATAATTACTATTAATATCATATTAACTTGGGAGGGTGAACAAAGAAAACCTCATCATTTGCTTGTTTTGGTAAAAAACAGATTTCCTCAAGAAGGACAGAAAATGTTATTTTTAGGTGAGTGAATATACGAAGAATAAAGACAATATAAATGAAGATAAAGTTTATTAAGAACTTGTTCACTTCTCTTATTTAAATTTTTAATTTAAATTAAAATGTAATTTTATGTGAAAATTTTTTATTATAATAATAATATTAGACGTGATTATTTTTAAAAAAATTTTACTGTAATAAAAATTAAATTTTAAACTCAGAATTGATAAAATAAACGAAACTTAATTCTTTTTAATATATGTCATTTTTATATGCTCTTAAATTTTAAAATATATTAGCCCCTTAACTTTAAAACGTACTATTTTTTATGCAGAATGACACGTGTCTAAGAAAAAAATCATAAATTTCATTAATAATGAAAGTGGTATTTGTTTTCATATTTGTTCCTTTCATTTTTTCATCCAGCAACTTCTACGATAACATAAATATATATGAGGTTTGGTCCCCCCACTTTTATTTGAACCGAAGAGCATTTCATAAAACACTCGGATTTGTTCACTTTACCGATTTGAGTTTTCAGTTTTAAATTTTTATAATAAAAAACTCTTAAAAAAATATCACATCTAACTTTTTTTGTTACAGTAAAAAGCTCTAAAAAAATATCGCATCTCAACTCGAATTAAAAACTCAAATCTACGAAGTGAACTAGACCTAAATATTATATCTAACCTTAAATCAAGCGACAACTCATCGATTGTGTCCAAATAATAGCACGTTTTGAAGTTTAGGGGTGAATACAAAGACATATTGTAGATTATGGGGCACAATAAAAGTATTTTAAAGTTAGAGAGACGTGTTAGCCAAAAGGAGCAAAAAAATATAGAATTTATTTCTGAGTATACATAAATTTGATTTTTTTTCTTTTTTATTCTTGATAAATATTATTTTATTAGTGTAATTATTTAATTAAAACAGTTATTAATTTAGAGTAAAGGATAAAAATTCTTACTTATGCACTTTTAAAAAATATTTATCAAGATTATCCTAGTAAAAATGAGAAATTTGTATAATTTATCCTAAAACTTATTTTTTTCAAAGAAAAAAGAGTTATTAAAACAGTTAGTCGCTAAATTATCAAAATATGTCATTTTGATAAATTAGTCCCTAAATTTGGTGTTTTTTCTTGGCAATTTTGGTCACTCACGGTAAAATTGACTATTAATTCTCAAAATCTAACAAAGCTAATCACATCCACATTACATGGTAACTAAATATTCTACAAAAATAGGTACATCAAGCACAAAATGTTCTAAATTTTAAGAGTTTTAAATAATAGTTTCCCAACAAGAGAGTACTTGTATAATTAGTTTTATCAAAATTTAAATTATCACGAGAGGGATACATAATTGCTTTTATTATATTTTATACATCTATAATTAATTTTATGGTCGAGACCAAAATCTTCCGAAAAAAATAAATATACGTTCAGGAATTAATTTTCTTAAAAAATCAAGGATTAAAGTGATACAATATTAATAGTTGACTAACATTGCTCCAAAAAAAAAAAAAGGGACAAGAAATTAATAGAGGGCTTTAGTTGGTACTATAGCATAGATTACCTAATGCGATTAAGAAAAGATAATTAAATTTAATAATTAGCGTACATTTAGAAAAGAGATTTGTGTCATGATTTGAATTATAATTTGTGATTCGTTATAATATTTTTTTCTCATAAAAATTACACGTAAAATAAAAATAATTTTGAATCTATAAACTAAAGATCCGTTTAGTTTATTAATTCGAGTTGAGATGTGACGTTATGTAAAAACTTTTTACTGTAATAAAAAAATTAAATGTGATTGTTTCTAAAAATTTTTTATTATAAAAAAATTTAAATTTTAAACTCAAATTAAAAAATAATTTTAAATCTTTAAAATAAATATCTTGTTAATTATTTTGACTGTACAACTACAACATGATTTCGAAAATAATAGTTAGATTCATAAAAAATGAGGAGAGAATTCTTGATGAAAAAACAATTATATTAGAGAAAAAATGGAAAAGAAACACGTACGACGACAGTTTTGGGTGCGGCTTTTTCTCGGTCTTACTTTTTTTGTGGATGTGTTAACGTTAGCGTTAATCCTCGGTGCATTGTCAAAAAAGAAAAAGAAAATTCCATTTTTGTGTGTGGAGAGAGAGAGAGAGAGAGAGAGAGAGAGAGAGAGAGAGAGAGAGAGAGAGAGAGAGAGAGAGAGAGAGAGAAATAGAGAAAAAAAAAAAAAAAAAAAAAAAAAAAAAAAAAAAAAAAAAAAAGAAAGTGAAACAGACGGGACTGAGCCCTATGAGTGAAAAGATTGAAAATGGGAAATTGGGTCACAACATCGTACAATATGGTACATAGAAGAGCCAATCAGGAGGTGAAAACACAAAAGGTCTGTGTATCATGAGCTTTCATTGTCGATAGTTGGGTGGTTGCGGATGTGGCGCGTTTAATACACACACCAAACGATAACATCTCTCCACTTTTTACCCCTACTATTATCCTTTTTTCCGGCTGTCATGTCAAGGTGTATGATAACAGTATGCACTCCACTACAGTGTATCAAATTATGTGGCAACCGGAAATGAACTGTGTGACGTGGTGCAGAGTTATAATTCCGTATCACGTGTAGGGTACCACGTGTCATCCACTGGATTATTGTGGGACCTACAAAGTAATTTAAAAACTTGCCATTTATCTCCCTCCAAACTCTGCAGCCATCTTCACCATTTGTCTCCGTTGAACCCAAGAGCACACTTTCTGCAAATTTTGAATTCATCTTTTATTGCAAGAAGGTTAATCTTTTTTTTTTTTTTTTTTTGAGTGAGTTTAAAAGAGTTTTTCTTATAGTAATCCCAAATATTAGTCAAAATCGAAACAATTACTCATATATTTGCCCATTTCGAGCTCTCGAAGGAAGTAAATATCGAGCTTTTGATCTTCGTTATTCTCGATACCAAGAAATCTTCAATCTTACTTATGTTGCCGGATCTGAGTTCGTAGGACCATAAGCAGAAAACTCAGATCTTCCGATCTAATCCCTGCCGCGAAACCCAGCGAATCTCTCTTCCCTGCGAAGACCGACAACGCCTCTCCGAACGCAAGCTCCGCCTCGTGCACCAACCCATTCGCGCCGCCACGTCGCGCCGCCTCAGAACTCCAACGCAGCACTGGAAAACTAATATAGCACTTTCCTCTTTTATTTAAGGTTTATTTTTTAGCATAACGAGTTATACGTGAGAAAAATATTATAATACAAAAATTAAATTTAAATTTTTGTGAAAAAAAAATATTGTATTTAGCGATGAAATGAACATCACTTTAACAAACATCACATTTTCTTAAGCCAACATTTGCAGAGAAGTTCCATAAAATAAATAAATAAATTGTATAGAACTGAACGGACGAATGATTCCATGAAGGAGAAGGAAGAAAAAAGAGAGAGAGAGAGAAGTTATTGACTCTCGTGACATAAAAATTAAGAAACGCATTTAATTTTTGAATTTAAAATTATGATTTAAAATTATTATTATTTTATGTATATTTTTTTATAAAAAATACTATAATAAATTATAAATTATAATTTAACTCATGAATTTTTTTTTTAAAACGTTTCTTAGAGTTATACTTAAATTATAATTTTTATTTTGATATTTTAATTTTAATTTTTTTTAAAAAATATTATAATAAAAATAATAATTTAAATTTAAATATATAAAATAAACGGTACTAAATTATAAATACTCTGGTGAATGCATAAGCACATAAGTATATAGCTATGATTGTTCTGCCCTTTGATTTACGGTTTTTCAATATTGAACTCACCGGTAGTTCTAAATGACTAGTTGCACTAAAAAAAATTCCATAATTTTAATTCCTTTTAAATTTTGGCTATTTACCTCAATCTCCCTATATATCCATATATATAAACTAAAAGAATTGTGTTTTTTTATTAACAAACTAAAAGAATTAAATACAAACTGGATTAACGAAAAAAAAAAAAAAAAAAAGAGAATTCTACTGTAGATACTTTATCATGTTGTCGTAAATGAGATTTTTTAGACAATTATATGGTAAATTAAAGAAAAGCCACATATTAAATGATACCATTCTTAACTGTCTAAACACGTTATACTCATATAAAATTAAGAATATGATAATATAAGGGGAAAAATCACTTTTGTATCACGTGTTTTATGAAAATACACCCAAAAAAAAAAAAATGTCAATATTTTTAAGAAAAATCACTTTAATAATTTATGTTTTTTAATAATATTAAAAGTACATAATCATTTTCAAAAAAATATATTATTGTAACCTAAATCTAAAATGTCACTTCTATGCTTTTTTTTTTTTTTTTTTTCATAAACGGTCCTAAATCTATTATCTATTCTATTAATCTTAATCTTAATATACATAAAAGAGTCAAAAGAGTTAAAATATCTTCTCTTATTTTGACATGTGATATAACATGAGGCTTCTCCTTCTTTTTAACACAAAGGCATCGCCTTTTTTTTTTTTTTTTATAAACATTTCCTAATTCTATCAATAAGATTAGTTTCTATCCATTAGATCTTATTAAAATCATATTAAGTTAAAAAAGTATGACACAAATTTAATTGTTGAAAAGTAGATAACTACATATAATTCATTAGAACCTTCTTTCTTTTTATCATTTCTTGTTTCTATTATTTTTTTTCTCTTAAATTTATATACAGTCTAATTTTGTTTACAATGTGTTTTTACTTTATTAGAATAATTTATTTTAAATAAATCCTTATTTTTTTCCTTTTCATTAAAGGCTATTACGTAGTTTGATCCTTTTTTACGTCTTTCCCGAAATAATTTTTCTTATCAACATATTTACATATTTTTTTTTTTTTTTTTTCGGTGGCACTCTCAACTACTGTTTATCTCATCAATAAAACAACTCTAATTTATCTCCATTTAAATAATTTCTCTAACAAATGAGTGTAATGTCCCTCCCGAGCAAGCAGCTAAAAATAACACCAACTCGAGAGAAACATTAACTGAAATAAAAATATTACTTCTTAATTAAGAAATAATATTTATCACAAATACAATCCTCGAACATAATCCTTGGATTTACACACAAAAAAAAAAAAAAAAAAAATCAAATCTTAGGATCTCTAAACTCGTCATGGAATCATGGACCATTCTTGCTTAGTCAACTAGAACTGCTATCTAAGAGTTTACCTGCATCACGAGAACTATATGAGCGCAAGCTCAGTAAGTAAACCATAAATTAATTTCGTATATCCACTTTCAAATAGTTATCTTAAACATTTAGGACCCTCTTGTATAATATTAATCTTGTGTTATTAGAACCTCTTTTATATGACTCTTGTCATGAAATTCTTATTCATCCTAGATTTGGCCCTATCATATTACAATCATGATAAACACAAGATTCATATTATACTCAGAGAAAACATCAAAAACACTTTACAAATCTCATGAACACATATCAACAACAGCATATATAAACTTAAATCATTCTTAAAACCTACTAATACTATTGTTCCAAGTGATGTAATGGAAAGTCTACTTATCCCAAATTACTTACGAAGAACTCTCTCACTCTCTTTTCTCACTTTTTTTCCTTTCTTTTTCTTAATTTCGCTTCTCTCCTGGGAACTACTGGTCTCGCGTTTATTTGCTTTAAGATATTGTCTTCTTGTTGCCAGCAAATGGTGTGACTAATCATAACTAATAGCTGATTAAGCATGCCTAACAAGCATGACTTGGCACCATATTGGCATATTATAACAATAACATATTGTATAGCTGCCTCTCACTTAAGTTGATGACTAAGCCGGTAAACCTATTCCTACAAATCCACCTCATGCTTATTATTACCTTCAATTATCCACACTAAGGCCTCATTCACTTCACAGATTCGAGTTTTCAATTCGAGCTGAGATGTGACATTTTCTGAGAGTTTTTCACTATAACAAAAAAAGTTAGATGTCACATTTTCTGAAAATTTTTTACTGTAAAAACTTAAAACTGAAAACTCGAATCGGTGAAATAAACAGGTCTAAATTTTCAATCCTTAATACTTTCCAAGAAGGTACATCTTCGTAACATAAATATCCTCACAATAATTTCCAATCCTTAATCTGTCATTATTCCACTAGACATTTATAATATACTTCCCATATCATCCCTCACGGAAATGTCTCCATGATTAATAATTCCATTAAAAAAATCCAAAAGTAACCAAATTTCATAAAATAAACCAATTAAGCTAGTAGGTCAAATTTTATAGATATTACAATGAGCCTACTCAATAATCTTGTTTTAAATGGGGCCCTCACAAAATATATTTTTTAATTTCTTTATTAATATCATATCGTCTCAAACGTGTCTCTAGTTGAATTTTTTTTTCTTTTATAACCCGTTTAAATACTTATTTTTCATATGTACTCCATAATTTACTCTCTAATAAAAAATTAAGGCATGTCTTTATTTTTACTATGCTCTATTTAATTTTTTTTATTTTTTATTTTTACTAAACTAAACTCTTAAAGCAATACTAAGTCAATAAAAAAATTTAAAGAAACTATAAATTTTTATGTTAAAAAAATAAAACGTTGAATACACATGCGTAGCGTATGGTTTCAAACTAGTTTACTATTAAAAGAGTCAAGTGCTCTTTCTCTGCCACGTAAAAGCATCCACTTTTCTTTTCTTTTCCTTTTTCACTTTTTTAATCCTCCTTTTATTTATTTTTTAAATGTTTTGTTTGTTTGTCTTATTATTTTTTTATTTTGTAGGTTTTTTCTTGCATTTTAATTTTTACTTTTTTTTTTTAAAATATATTTTCTCCTTACTTCACACTTATGAAAGTGATTTTTCTTTCTCCTTACTTCACACTTATGAAAGTGATTTTTCCGCATGTGTTCATATTTATTTTTTTGTCAATAAATAACATAATTTTTTTTTTTTAAATATGTTCATATTTAATTGTTTTCTGTGAATTTCAGTCATCTCAAAAGTTATCTTTACATTTTTTTTTTTTTCTTTCAGTACTCCCACAATGGCAGCCCTTCACCCGTTTTCTTTTTCTTTTTAAATTTTATGAATTTTTTATAGTTTAATTTTTTATGTGTTGTTGATAAGTGATCTCTGCGAGATAAGGAGATGGCCAAGTTAATTATTAAAAATTCAAATATAAAAATATTGACAACAACCTAAAGTCTTGGTCAATCTGAATGCCAAACTTGTAATAAGAAGCCGTGGAATTCGCTAGAAGATAAAGATTGTAATCAATAAAGATAATCACAATTAGAATTGAATTTAAAATCAGATACGTTGGTACTAATCGACCTAGGCTTATATAAAAGAGGGTTAACCTTATGTGGTGACCCTATGTCCAATCTTAGGCGAATTAACTCTTTAAGCATTCTTGTATTTTAAAATATTGTAGTGAATTTACCCTCTTTCTGGAGGGACTGCACAATGAATGTAGTTGTTAAGAATTATATCTTGAAAATATTAGATGTAATAAGATATTTTATTTATTTTATAAAAGAGTTTTTTTTTATTATTTTATGTGCATGCACTATTGAATATTTTCTGAATATCATTCAAAATTCTTATTTATGTGATCTTAAATATGTGTATATAAGAGTATGAGAGGATAATATTAATCTACATATGTTTGCAATGAATTCAATTAAAGTTTTAGAATCTTTAATTAAAACATAACTAATAGATGTCATTCCCATTAAGTATGGAACGACATTATCCGTATTGTTAATATGAAGGGATATTGAATGAATGTATTATACATAAAGAGATTATGTAGGACTTGAACACAAATGCGATTTGAATTTCTTATTATCTCTTTTAAGTATAGAAATTTAAATTGAGTCAACTGATGAATTTTGAGTTTTTAAATCCTATTCCTTGTATTTTATAGACATAATAAAGTAGGCATTCGGGAATGTTAATATACAAGATGAAATTCATTTCTTCCTCATTAAAGAAATAGATAAATAATTTCCTTGAGAGTTAATTTGGTACTTAAATATGTAACGAGTTGTCTTCGTGAATTTATTTTATGAATATACTATTCATTAGAGAATAAATGGTACTCAAGGATAAATAAGTAATTAGAGAGATTAACAACTTTTACCTAACTCTAATTGTGAATTATTTATAAAGGATTGATTTATATATAATGACTATATCAAATAGACATTTCAATTCTTGAAAGTAAATTATGTTTGTAATTTTGAGAATGCAATTCCAAGTTTATAGTGGAGTAACTTTTAAAATAAAAAGAATTAATTAATTAATTAAAGAACTTTTAAAATAAAAGAATTAATTAATTAATTAAAGAATTTGATTAATTATTAATTTTATTAGAGCTCGAAACTATAGGTGTATGAGTCTCCGCGTCGTCCTTATAATCCTATAAGATACTAAGGGTAAAATAGAAATTTTAGAATTATGAAATTCTAAAATAAAGCACTCAAGAATAAATAAAATTAAGAATTAATTATAAATTAAATGATGTGATTATTTAAATTTAAATTTTAGAACACACGTGTGAAGGTATTCACATAGTGTGAACACCCAGCATAGTGTGAATCCATCTGGGATTCAATTGCTTGCTCTCCAAGTTCTCCATTTGACTTATTTGATAAGTTATATAATTTGAAATTCAAATAAATTTAAGTTTGACTTAAATTAGAATTTGAATTGGACTGTAGGATAAATGCATAATTTTATCCTATTCTTTATATGCATTATGCGCCTACCACAGGGAAGAATCTCCATGTGCTGGCCGGCCAACATATGGATAAGGGAGAATGGATTTTGTTTCAAAACCAAATTAGAAGTAGGAGATAATTATCAAGCTTTATTTTGGAGATAAAAATTAGACTTCTTTTATGAGTCTGACTACTACTCTATAAATAGGATATTATAGAAAATTAGAGAACACAATTTTTGCTCTTCCTAGGATAGGTGGCTGAATTATAGAGTGTGTGGAAAGGAATTTTTTTTTTCTAAATTTCACGTCGTGCATGTGTTAGTATTCGTGGAAAAACCTGAGTATTATTTTGCTAATCTCGTTTTGTTTCAGGTGTGCCCACACGTGTCTTCGTAAATTCAAGGAATTTGACGAGGAAGATTCGAGTGTTTTAAACTAGCTTGGAGTGATGAATGTTCATGATAAAAGAATACAAGTTATCGACCTAATTGTTCACTAGGTAAATAAATTAATTTGATTAATTTATTCATGCATAAATTAATGTAATCTATAAAGTATCTTATAGTTTTATAAATTTTTTTGTTATACACGATCGGCTATAGATACGCTTCCACATCCAAAATCGTTTCAAAAACCAACAATATGCGTGGACATAAATTATATAAGCATAAAATAAAATAATATATAAAATGTACAATCGGCTATTGAGATGGAATTTGACCGGATCCTATGAAATAATTACGTTTGGTTGGAGGATTCATACCATGATTTGAATCATGGTTCATGATTCGCTACAGTGTTTTCTCTCACAAAAAATACACGTAAATAAAAAATGGTTCTAATCTCATTATTCTAATCCATGAACCAAATGTAGTGTAAATTACAACCTAGTCGAATGAATGAATAAATAATTTACAACCCAAACTAATAATCGAATAATTACAATAATTATTTTCATTTGTTACATCAACGGGTCTTCAATTTAATTATTCGGTCTTCGAATGCTTCGTCTTCGAGTCGGGCTTCCTCCATGTTGATTCGAAACTTTTTCAAGTCAAAATTGCAACATTCTAGGGTTTCAGAAACCCTAGGGCTAGTAAGAGCCGGTACTATGTGCGGTAAGCACGCAATATGTGCTACAACGCACTAGGTCAATTTGTGGCGCGCCTGTGTGCACTCTGCAGCAGACTTAGCGCACCATGGCATGCCTGGGCACACTGGCGAGCCGCGACACCTGTAAGTTGTACACGAGTTTGCTCTGGTGCTGCGCTGGCGCATAGGGGAGCTCAATAAGGGTGTAGAGGTAGGGTTATTTAGACCAAAAAGAACATACAATAGCCATTTATCGTTAGATTATGTAAAGGATTATCGTTCCATTAGAGATTGTTGTTGTAAGTCTTTAAATCGTATGTAATGAGAAGAACATGCAGAAGACAAGAATATAAAGATGATAATTTAAATAATATGATCCGTAATCGAGGTAATATAGTTGGGCACTTTATTCATGTAAAGATTGTTATGTTGTCTACTTCCTAACGGAGATGACTTGTCTTGATCGTCAGAGATGAAACTCCATAAGTAGAGACAATGATATAGTTTCTAGTGGTGTAATCTACATTGGATGAGACCAAAGTTGAATTGTTTTAATTAATAATTTTGTTTGAATAAAATAATTCACTTTTGACAGATTGTATATGGGTAATCGTGAGATGAATAATAAACTCGTATGCTTGACTTGTATCATTTGATGTACCAAAGAGATATCTTAACGTTATGTAAAGCTACGCTTGCCAGTACACAAGGGTGACTCTTGTGTGTGTAGTTTTTTTATTCATATATAGGGAATCCAGAACTCCTATAAAAAGTTAATGATATCCTCTTATTACATTATCTAGGGATTGAAAAATACAAGCGTTCAGCCATTAGACTACTTTGTTATCTAAAAATTTATTATTTTTATTGGTACGAATAATGGATTTTCTGATGGAGTTATAATAGAACATAAGATAAATATAATCGGGACGATAAAATGAAACTTGATCTTAAGTCAATTATAGATATCCTGTGGGGATGAGACACTAATATAATTTGACATGGACCAAAGCTATTCAAAGCTTTGTAAATATACTTTATAGATCGAAAGTGCATCTTTAGGCTTTTAGTGAAGTAGCGCTAGAGTTTATAATCATATGATGAACTTGAAGCTTAACAAGTATTGTCGTGATTATAAGAGTTTTATCTATATATGTCCATTAGGTCTCTTTGCTAGCTCATATAATTTTCTCTAACGATACGGCGCATTTTCTATATATTGGTAACTTATGTTATTTTCACAAAAAAGTTCAAAGTCAATGTGAGATCAGTGATTTAAGTCATGAGTAAATTATAGAGTGAATTAATTGTTAAATTAATTCTAGATAAATTGGTTGAATAATTATTTTGAGTTTTATTTAATATAAGAAAGCTATTATATAACTGCTTTAATCAGGTAACTTCTACATTGAGTTACTTGAATCAAAAGTGAGGCTTTATGCAAGTTTCCCGTATAGAATAACTAAAGAAACAAGCAATTCGAAATACGGACCGGTTGATTGGTGACGTGGGGGCAGTCGACCTATATGTAACTTTTGTGTTGTTCTCTATCATACACCAATCGATCGGTGAGTTTATAAAGGTTCTGTGACCAGTCGACCAGTTAATATTGTTGACGTTTTTGAACCAACTTAATGCAATTTGTGATGTAAGATTGACTTTGAAAAATCTAATTGTTGCGGGAATATCCTTTCCTAAACTCTTACACTTATTATTCATTAGATCACTTGAAAGACTTTTTGGAGTATATTGGTAAGGGTTTTTAAGAAGAAAAATTGATCAATTCTCAAGATCTATTTTTCCTTTTGCTCTCTTGTAGTTGGAGGGAGTTCAATATACCAAGGGGAGATTGAATGACATATGCCAACTCACTTTCTGAATAGGGAAACGAGAATAACAAAGAAGACCAGTTAGTTTAGGCTCTTTTGCTTGCTGTTTGGAACGCGTTGATCTCTCAAACATGATGTTTCCATAATCTCTGAAGATATGATTCAATCTTTGGTATTTATATTATATAGCATCATAAACATGTTCTTAATTGGCTTTGACATTGATTAAAAATTTTTAAAATTTTACTGCGCACACAATGTCGTTTTTCTAATAAATAACATTGTTCCATTGTTAATGAGAATAACATGCATATCACTAATATTTTAATTAGAAATTTTGAACTCTTAATTAAATTTACTACAAACATATTTTGATTATTATCCTTAAATATTATTTTTAGTATATAACATTTATATACAGTATTTAAGGTCACATAAATAATCTTAAAATTTTAAATAAAATTCATAAAATATTAAATAATACATGCACATAAATACAAAAGGTTCTTTTTATTAAATAAATAATAAAATATCTTATTAACTTACTTTAAGGACATCATTCCTAATATATCTTTCTAAAAAAAAGTCTTTTGCTTATAGTTTTCATGGGTTAGTCTCACTTGTGCTTTTAAATTTTAAAATCATTCTTATTTTGTCCTTTAAAATTTTAAAAGTTCTTATTTACTTGTAAATATTGAATTAAACTTATTTAAACTCTTTTGTGAGAATTTCTGTTAATAGCAAACCTAAAAAATGGATTAAATTTAGTCATGTGAGTTTTAACATTTTGTTTTTAACAGATATTTAAATAAAAAAAATCACATAATTATTTTTTTTTATCTATTTTTAATAAAAAGTTTATGACAATTTTTCAATAAAAAAAGGTCTTATCTATTTTATAATTTAAATTTTCAATTTAAAATTTTTAAAAAAAATTTTAAAAAAATGTCTTATTTAATTTTTTTCAATTTAAAAATTTTAAAAAATTTATATTTTTATAATAAAAAACTTATAAAAATATGTTAAGGGTCCGTTTTGTTTTTTCAAATCATGTGATTTAAATTATTTTTTAAAAAAAAAATATTATATCTCAACTTAAATTAAAAATTTAAATTCATTTTAAAACCCAACAGACCTAAGAGTTTTTAAAATTACAAAGTCAAAATGACCTCAAAGTGAGACACCAGAGATATTAATTCATGTCTTCACTCTTGTAACTTGTATTTTAATGGTAGATTCCGAATCCAACTTCCGATCCATTTTATACCAAAAAACTTCTAAATCGAAGGTCGACAAGCAGTTGTCTTGTGCGGCAGAGAGCTATGGGAAAAAAGAAGTGGTTTTAAATTTGGGGCTTGCTTTAGAATGTCTTTGGAAATGGAGCGACATTTGGGTGAGTAGAAAGCAAATTGAAGAAGGTCATTGATAGAACTTGAATCCAGTTTTTGCCTACTCCAATGGGGGAAAGGCTTATTGTGCGATGACACAAGCTCGTGGCGACGGTTGCGAGATCTTTCGCCGTTGGAAAAGGGCAACGTTGCTCTCCTTGTTTGAGTGAGCCCTAACTGGTTCTTGCACTTTGGAGAGCCTCCGAAATGGTTGAAAGAAGTTAAGATTATCTTGTTGGAGGCAAAGCGAGTTGGTTGTCATCAGGGGAGGGGATTGTTGCTGTTGGGAGGAGGGTTGGAGCTTCTTCCTTGTCGGTGTTGATGTTGGGGGAAGGTAAAGTTTTCTGTTTTCTGGGTTGGGGAAAGATCGTGTTGTCTTGTTTTGTTAATTTATTATTGTTTTCTAATTGTTTTTGTTGGTTTTTGCAAAATAATTAATCTTTTTCTTTTCAGCTTAATTGAGTTTGAATTTAGCAAAAATTGTAGGGTATGTTCTTTTATTTAAAAAAAGATAACTCAAATTTTAATTTTATTTAAATTTACGTTATTTTAAATTTTAATTTTATTTAATTTTATTTAAATTTTAATTTTAATTTAAATTATAATTTAAATTTAACTTAAAAATTATACTCAAATTATATTGTAAAAGAATAATTTTATAAATTTTATAGAGGGAATTGGACAAAAGTGACATTTTGAATGTTTTTTTTTTTTTTATATCAAAAAATATTTTGAACGGTTTAGAATAATCAGTGGACAATTTTAAAATAAAAAGGGATATTTATGAAAGGAATTCGATCGAGTACACACATCCCATTGCAGATCCTTGCAATTGGAGTGTGCAATCACAAACCTCGACAATCCAATCCTGCCACAAATAATTTAGGAGAGATTATGGGTGGTTCAATGCAACCCGCCGTCGACAAAAACCTAGGAAGAATAAGAAGCATCAATTTATTTGGGTGCGAGATGGATACTAGGGCTAGGTATTTTCCAAATTTAATATGATCACTTGTATAAGACCTGACAGTCAAATTGAAACATTTCAGTCCACAGCCAAAGATAATTATGATGCAATAATATAATTTTTCAAAAAAAAAAACTAAAAATAAAATAATCAAATGATGACAATTATTTGACGTGGCCAAAGACCCCTGCAAAAAAAGACCCATCAGTGAAAAAAAGACCCATCAGTGCTTATCACTCCAGATAAATGAAAGGATCTTATTTTACCTAGGTTACAATAGTTTGAAATTATAAAGGTTTGTTTATTTTATTAATTTAAATTTTTAATTTGAGTTGATATGTAATTTTATGTGAGAGTTTTTTATTATAGTAAAAAAAATTATATATGACTGTTTTTTAAAATTTTTTTTACTGAAAATTTAAATTTTAAATTTGAATTAATGAAATGAACGGGGTCTAAGTTGTGAACAAACTACCCACAACGTGATCCCCTTCACTTAACTTGCCTTGAGATGCACAAACCTTACTCCAAGTTTGCAGCTTGTCTTTGGTCTGATTGACGTACTCTAAGCTAGGTTGCTCGCCTTTATTTCGCCGGTAATACTCCAAGTACAATCCGCATTTAGTTCCTCTTCAGAATTATTTTGTATTGTTGAATGTACAATTGCGACAGGGTGAGAGCTATGGAACTAAGCCTTGAATGCTTGTTGAATCACGTACAATTGCGACAGGGTGAGAGCTATGGAACTAAGCCTTGAATGCTTTGATTCTCTCTCTCTCTCTCTCTCTCTCTCTCTCTCTCTCTCTCTCTATCACAAGTATGATCTCTTAAATAAGCAAAGCCTAGGTATGAGAAAGTGTCTAAAGACATTCCACTTCACCTGGGGTAGGATCTGATCATGACCTTACTTGAAAATAAAAATTTTTCTGCAGATAAATTTTAAAATCAACCCAAATTTCCTACTACGAACTGCCATAACCATCTTGAAAAGACTCTTAACTCCTTATCGTGTTGAAAAACGAACCTTATCTTTTCATCTAGACAAATTAAAACTCGAAAAATGTTATGTGCTAGCAACACAAACACATGATATTCATATACGAATTTGATATGTAAAATCTTTCCAAAATCAAATATTAGTTCTTGGATTAGTACTCGGTTTGCTTGTGCACATGTTAAATAAAATTTTGATATCAAGGATAGCAAAGGGGGATGTTGTTACGATTTTTAATCCTACTTTTTAATTTGCATTTTGATTATCAAGTTATATTGGCAACAGGTTGTAGTAAATTGCTTTTTTCTTCACTAAATTTCAGGTTATATCAAAGAAATATTGGAAAATATATGAATTAAAAAAAACAATTGTAAATATCGGTCACATATTTTTATTTTATCAATATTTTGTTAGATAAATAATAAAATTTTGTCACCTAGCGCGTATACATTTTGTATATTAACGTGTCATGGTATTAATATTACTTGGATCATGATGAAATTCCAATTATGTTTGAACTTTATAGGACTTTCTTTTGGTACTTAGATTTCTGTGAAATTTGCATAATGCTTTTATATGATACTTTTTTTTTTTTTTTTTCAGTGTTTACAACCCCAAATTTTCAAAAGGAAGTATTGAATTTTAAAACATTCATAACTTTCATGATATTTTCGATATTACCAAATGCAGATTTCATAATCTCTTTAAATCTGAGATTCTAATATTTTTATCAATACTCAAATTTTCATTCTTGGCTATACTTGGAGCCAAATTTACCACCAAATATCACCTGTCAAATTTAGCATTATGAATAATATTGCATTGGAGACTGATTTTCTTAATCAAATGTTAAAATTTGGTATTGCCATACTAGTTGGCACTGCATTGAAAATGCACTGCCACTATAACAGTTAATTAAACTTAAAAAACCAAAAACACACATCACCACCATCATTATAATTGCAAACCATGAGAAAATTATTTGCAACCACGCATTTTAGAATATACCTAAAAGAAGATCATCAAAATTTCATTATGTGATCGAACGCATTGGACCATGATAACCCAATCATTCAAAAACCACGACCTGCAATTTGTCTAATTCCAGTATATAAGGAATGACATATGAGATTAAATATTAAGACACCCAAGTATTAAAGCTGTATTATGAGCATTTCTGGGGGCAGGAAAGAAAAAATATTGATGCCCCACTCTAATACTTATACTTCCCTTCTCCCTCCAAGTAAAACCAACTATTACAGACACAAAATTGAAAATGCAGCTACTACATAATCTCCTCCCGCAACCTATTACTAACTTCCAAAAGATCCTTCTGTAGCAAACAAGGCGAGAAAAGCGCAATCAGCAGTGGGTTCTTTCTCAGGCAGGTTAAAAACTCATCCTTGCTGATTTTTCCATCACCATTGGTATCAAATAGAACAAACAGCTCATGGCCCTGCATGCAATCAGTGTGACGCGTGTTATAAATCATCATCGTCGAAGATTTTGAAGGCAAACTTTGAAGGAACTTCCTTTTTAGAAAACTACTACTTGTTACATGGATGGCTTGGTAAATTTCTTACCTCATCCTGATTCAACTCCGGAATTGCTAATCTGATGGACTCTCCTAGCTGATCCAAAAGCAATAATAAAATAAGATACAGATCAAGTTATCTGAAAAATCATAATGAGGAAATTTAAGAAAAGAGAAGTAAGAGTAGTGTACTTCTAGCTCCGATATGCAAACATTTCCTCTAGCAGCACATTTGGTGAAGGCTAGTTCGCAGGCTTGTCGGAATAGTGGTTGATTCATGACATTTGTTGATCCAAATAAAAACTAAAAGCAACAAATGAAAGACTAAATAAGAATTATACAGCCAGGCAACTGAATTTGTATATCATCGTCAATTTTCATCTCAAATACATTGTGCAACCATTTTCATCTCAAGTACATTGTGCAACCATTTTCATCTCAAATACATTGTGCGACCATAGTCAGTTGAAGAGAGCAGTACCTGCTTAAATGTGATCGATCCACTTTTCTCCACATCAATGAATGAAAATATCTGCAATGCCACCAAAAATGCACATCAAATACACGGAAAAGTTTCACTGATCAATATGTCAAACTGAAATTTCACCAAGGAAGAAAAAGAGAGCAGAAACCAAAATGAGTTCGTACTAGGAAAATAAGTAAATTTTCCCCGTAATAGTTTCAGTTTCTTGATTCTCTATATTATGCCATGAGGCTAGCAGCGAATTTCAATATTCGTGGTTTCTTACTATGTCAGTCATAACTACAAGAATCTACACACAACAACAAGCAAAACAACAAATAAGAATGTGATTTCTGAAGTAACGACCCATTACATCATTTTCAACTTTGCATTGCAGAAACAACAACATTGGACATCTTCACACCAACCAATTCACAAATAAAGCATGAACATAGGGTAAACCTCTCCAATCGAAAATTTAAACTGGTACGAGAAAACCAAAATGTCCACGGAAAAGCATCAAAATAAAATTAAGAAAAAGAAAAGAGCATATTTAGATTTTACTAGACAGTAGAAACAACAAATGGTTACGTAGCTAACCTCCTCAGATAAAGTACAAGTCTTGAGTCTTAGAACCTTCACAAAATCATGGTATTTAACGCGACCACTGCAAAATATACAATAATGAGAACAAAAGTTCCTGAACCTGGATGCCAATCTTAAATCACACGCAACAGGAATAAGGGGTACCACAAGACATTTAATACTCAGAAAATCTCGAAAAGGGAATTTGACCAGAAATCACAATAACATTTCCATTAAGGTCAAAGATAATAATGAAAAAGGTCATGAAAGCAATCCATAAGCCTCCCAGAAAATAGGACACAACACAAATGCATGTAAACAATATTCGAACATTGATATAATGAATGAAGAGAAAAGGATTTAAGAAAATTTAAAAAGAAAAACAAGTTCGCAAGCCTTTTGCATGACTTGAACCAAAATGCATTAACTGATTAGCCAGTAGACATTTAAAAGTGATTTAGTCATGTTTCGCATGCAGGACCAGGATGCTACTTATTAGCACAACAAACGTGTAAAGAAAGGAACGCAGAAGTAAAAAAGAAACAATCTGTAAAGCTCTATGGAACAGCCATGAGTATAGATTGTTCAAAAGCAACAAATTTCATAATCCCAAAAGAAAACTCATGCAACAAATTTTCGAGTTATTTTCTATAAAACATTTCAATTATACCTGGGGTCTGGATCCATGGACAGAAACTTTTCCAGAAGTTCTACAGCTTCCAAGCTACTTATATGGTGTAGCTGTAAAACATACAGACAAATCTACATTATCTTCAAAGTCTAAAAAAAAACTCAAAAGTATATACACAAGAAAGTTAAACAAATAAAAAGATTGGCCTTAGAATGCAATAACAAAGGATCCTAGAACTTGATACCAATAAATTTGAAGTATGTCTAAATAATAATGAGTGATTGTTCAAGAATCACATTGTCAGAATGTAATGAACAATGAGTGATATACAAATGTTGGGATGTAACATTATAGGACCACAACAAAGGAACAGTCTAAATGGAAAAACTTCTTGTTCTCCACAAAGCCAAGAATATTATACACAAAAGAAAACAAAAAGAGACAAAACACGAGTTTAACTTCAATAAAAATACCGGTGAAATATACAGCCTAGATCCTGAAGGAACTATCCTCGTGAAGAGGAAAAAAAATAATTGCCACCCGAAAATTATCCAGGCAAAAGCTCAATTCCCAATCACCGTATCCTCATTGAAAGAATCCCGTGTTTTAGATTGTCAGTGTACTAAAAGTCGTAGGCCAACCAAATTTTCTTCTATCATATGGGCGCAGGCACATAGAAACAACAATCATGTTCAAATTAAACAACGACCACCTTTCTTTGCCATTTCACATAGAATTCTTCAACAATATCATTTCACAGCAAAATACGCCAAACTTTCTTGTTTAAATTATTATCATAAGGTCTGGACAGAATAATTTTAGCAAGAAACAGAATGTGCAATGACTACTGTAGCTAGAGTCCATGCACTAAGAAAAAGTATACATGCCAAGAGAATTGGGTAAATACTTTTCAAGGATGCACACACACGCGCGCGCATGCACACACACACACACACACATAGCTCTGGTCTTGGAGAACTAAACTATTGATATTAAATACTCACTAACGGACTTCAATTTATGCACGCACAATTCCAAATAAACCAAGCTACACAAATAAACTTATCCATGGACTCACCAATTCCATCCTAGCCATTTCAACCATGTACGCTGAAGGCTCGGCCTGCAAAAATCATTATGGAGTAACATGTGAGGAAGGTTTCGTAGCTCCAATAATAATTGAAGCTTCAGACCAGATTAACAAGACAAGAAGCAAAAAATCATGCAGCTAAGCAAGAGATGAATAAATGGAGGACAAAAAAAAAAATAGTTATTTTTTTAATTAACTATGGGTGCGTCTATTGACACCCCATTTTCTACTTTTCACACCTTATTTAATAGACTTTTTCGTACGGATACTCCCTGCACTTTTCAAATTTGAAACTTTAGCCCTTATTCTTTTTTCTTGGCACTTGACCCCTTCAATATAAAAATTTTGGCAAAATTAAGATCCAATCGAAAATAACGTTTTTTTTTTTTTAATGATTCTAATCACATGAAGCTCATGTGAGCATCTGTTGAGGATAATAAAGGTCCTTTCTCACTGAGAGTTTGTTGAGGGTAATAACCCTTGGAAACCAAGAGTTCTTTATCACAGATGACTCTGAACCGAACAAATAAGATGAGAAATAACTTTCATTACCCTCTATAAATACTCACATGTGCGTCACATGATTAAAATCATAAAAAAAACAAGCGTCATTTTCATTTGGGGCTCAATTGCAAAGATTTAAAAGTTGAAGAGGTCAATTGCCAAAAAAAAGAATAAGGACCAAGTTGCCAAATTCTAAAAGTTTAGAGGGTATCCATACAAGAAAGCCTTTTTAATATTACTAAATTACCCATTAATAAAATTACTTTTAAGGACAATAGTTTTTTAATAAACTACTCATTACACACTCCACCATTAAAAAAGAGAAATTAGTATAGATGGTCCATAAACTCTTTAGAAAGTGACACTTTGATCCCCATTCTTTTAATTTTAGCAAAATACCACCAAACTCTTTATTCAGGAGCAATTTACACCTTCCCGTTAAATTTTTAATAGAATACCTCATGTGCAAGGCATGTGATCTAATAAAATGGGGTATACTTATATTTTAATAAAAAAGATAAAAATGAAAAAACTACAAAACAAAGAGGAACAAAAATGTTCAAAAACCAGAAACTCTTTTGTTTATATGAAAAAAAAGGAAAAAAATTCCCAAAACTTGTTCGAAAACATTCAAACCAGAAACATTAAAAAAAAATGCAAACTCGATAAAGAAAAATGGAATAAAGGAATTCAGCAAAATTCTCTACCAACAGACTTATCCTCACGCTCAACAAATTTGGAGCAATCTGATACGCATAAGCCTTTAATTAGGCAGGTTTTTGCTAGAAGAAATAGGGAAGTGTGATTGAAGGTGTTTGTTAGTTAGTTGAGTTGGCTAGGATGTTGTTCTCGAGGTTGAGTTAGTTGCTTCTAGTTTTAAGTGGTTGCTGGCTAGTTAGGTGGTTAGTTACAGAGGGTAGGGGGAATAAATAGTAGTAGGAGAAAGAAGACAGGTAGGAAAGAACTGGGAATATGTCTTGGAAAGTCTTGGTGAATATTCCAAGCAAGGGAGGATTGCAAGCCCTCGAAGCTCTGCTAAAGCTGTACTATATCAATTCATCAATAAGGAGCAATAAAGAATTACTCTTCTTTTCTTTCTGGCTTTGGAAAAGAAATTGTCCAGCAGTTCTATCACAATCCAAAATTCCCTACCTCAAAGCCCAATCATTTTCAAATAAGAGAAAGCCCACATCTCCATCAAGAAACCATCTTTTCTTTCTTGAGCTCAGCTCTATATTATTATCAAACGAGGCAAAGCAAAATCCCACTGTCATGACGACCATAAACAATTCTTTTCCTTCGTTGATTCTCTATTCCTCACTCTTGTTCACTTAATCTGGAGGAACTCAATATGAATCAATTAAGGAGTTGATGGTTTTTATTTTTTATTTTTTATTTTTTATTTTTTTTATTTTTTTAAAGAGCAATTAATTTTAGGAAAGTAGATTTGGAGGTGATTTTGTTGTAAGGACTATTTTGAAATTTGTTAAGAGGGGTGCAATAAATATAATGGGTGGTTTAAGAATGTGTGTTAAAAGTAGAAAAGGGGGTGATTTAGTTGTAGGGACTTTTTTGAAATTTTAAGAGGGGTCTAACAAGTAGAATGGGGGTGGTTTAAAAATATGTGTAAAAAGTAGAAAAGGGGGTGTCACTAGACACACCCATTAACTATTCCTCAAAAGGGGAAAATGAACAAATTTCTTATTATTTTCATGCAACATGGAAATACGAAACCAGTTGTTATAATTTGAATTTGCGCTAGCCGAAACTTAACATGACAGTTAAACGGGATCAAAGTGACAATGAAGACTAAACACATCCAAAATCATTTGAGTCCAAACAATGAAAGTAGATGCAGTTGCGCTCATCTAGAGGACATGGATCTCATAGAACGGAGCAACCAAAAACAATAGAATAAACATCTTGAATCTTGATACACGAGTAACAAGGAAATAGCTTTAGCCTATGTGAATAAATTTTTTTTTTTTTAAAAGAAACAAAAAGATTTATTAATAATAGTTATAAATGAAAACTGGAAGCAGGGAGGAAGAGTTATCCTCCACAAGACCAGTTCAGAAATACAAAACAATCAAAGCAACATCAGGCCAAGAACTGGAAATCTAGAACAGGACTACAAAAGGGAGCCCAACTCCTAAAATGATCCGAAAACAATGGCCTCCAGAATTCTTTATCCAGATATACCCACAACGAAATCCAGTACTTTATTTTATCCCACAGAACAAACTCTTCTTCTCCTTTATCCTCAAAAATCCTATAATTCCCTTCCAACCAAATACCCCCAAAAAAAAAACAGCTAAAATTGCAGCCCTCCATAATATCAACCCTCTTTGATTCAAGCCCGGCAGAAGAGAGAGAACTAACATATCACCACTGCATCCAGGCGGGACCCAGTAAAACCCAAACTTTCTCAACAGAAAAGCCCAAATCTTCCGGGAAAAGGGCAATGAAGGAAAATATGGTCAGCTGTCTAACCATCTTCCCTACACAAGTAAACACTAGCCCAGGGATTCAGATAAAAAAACACCAGCGCAGGGATAATGAAATAAAAGGGCTCCGTCGCTGCAGTAAATCATATGTATTTAGTTTGTTGAGAGCAGCAAGCCAACGGAAAACTTGAACCTTCTTAGGAGCATGAATTTTCCAAATATTATCATCAAAATTGAACCAGAGACAAAGGGCCTGTTTGGTAACGTTTTTAAAATGATTTTGTTTTCAATATAAAAATAAAAATGAGATTATTTTGAGAATCATTTTGAGACCGATTCTGAAATTGCGTTTGGTTAGTTTTTTAAGAGATTGTTTTGAGTATAATAAAAAAGTAAAATCCAATTTAGTTACAATTTTTAATTAATATATTATAATATTGTTGATAAGTACTAGTTAACGTTGTCCCAGATTTCTTTTGCCGTTTGGTAACACATATAATTGGAATTGATGTCCTCCTCCATGGAATTCACCAGCCAAGTCATTACCATCGAGTTTTCTGCATCCCAGGTCAAGTAAGACGGATCTTTGGTCTCTGGTTCTTTCTTTTCCCCAATCAGGTAACCAATTTTGCCTCTGCCTCTGATATACATCCGCACGGATTGAGACCAGCGAAGGAAGTCTTCACCATTCAGCCAAATAGTGGTGATTTGGACAGAGTGAGTTTCAGAATTTTGGACTTGAGACTCAGGATTTTTGGTTTGACTACCAGAGGAAGTGGTGGATTCGGATGCAACCTCAGACATGGCGGCTAGGGTTTCTAAGGGTATCGGCAATAGCTCTGATACCAAATAGACGAACACAGTTAATGGAAGGAGGATGGTTTATTGCTCAATTATCAATGTATTACAGTACATTAGTTTAAATAGAAAAATACAAGGAGCTAAACTAGGAAACTAATAGTTGTACACTAATATTCTTTCCTGATTCTTAGTCATTGACTATTCCTAATTACATTCCTATCATATCTCCTAGAATTCGGTACTATTAAAGTAAATATCCTCTAATTCAACAAAAGCTTTCAAGTACGTTAATTCTTCCAACATCTCATACTACTAGAATTCCTCCTGATCGACCTACAGCCGACAACAAAACCCACTCCTTAAATCTGGCTTGCCAAATACTCCCCACAAAATTCCTGTCAACCTCATCCCTATTGACCTCTTGAAGAATTAGGAATTTCCTCTAATATTCCACGACATCAGCTTTATCGTGACTGAGAATTCTCCCAAGAATTAGAAATTTCCGGAGCTTCCTTGCACACAACCTCCCTAACTCCTCTTCCTTTTAATGAGGAATTTCCTCCTCTAATATTCCACGACATCAACTTCATTGATAAACTTTTGCTGCCCCAATAACGTTTTCATCATATTGAACGTTAAATTCCAAATTCTTAAGTTCCCCCTCTTGGCCCTTTCTTCTAATTGTCTTCGCAGTACCTTCAACATTATCATTCGTTCCCAACTTTGAGCCCATCAATTAGAGTCTCAAATTTCGAAGCGCGGACCTAATTTTGCTCCAATCCACTTTTTTGTACCCCTAATCATCACTGTGCCGCACTGACTCAATTTTACAAGCTGCTTATTATCTTCCTTCGAACATGGATCAGCCCTCCTCAACTCCTCTGCCAACAACCTTCTTCTCAATGAACCGCCGTACTCTCCCCCATGTCATGTGGAGCCAGAGATGCCAATGGAGATACAATCAGCACATTTGGGCTTAGAGCCTGCTCCTCGCAAAACTCAAGAAGATTGTTTCCTTCTCTATTCTCAACAGCCAATTCCTCTCGATTTTATAGTGCAGAAAGAAATCTCAGATCCTCAAGTCCCACAAATCCTTCCCGATCATCCAAACCCTTGTTCTCCTCTGTCGAGCAGAATGAAGAAACTGAGCGGGTATTATTTCCTCCCTCTGATTCACTCCTGTCCTTCTAGTATGTACTCTGGTTCTCTATCAGGCCCATAAACCGATTAAAACTTCTTTGCCTTTTTTGTTTTTTCTCAATCTTCGGTAAAAAAATGGGTATGGCTTGATTCTACAATTCTCCAGGCTCTCCATCACTAGAATAATGTAGAACGAGCTTTTTTGGATTTTTCTTCTGAAACTCATCCTCCCACTTTTTGATTTTAGCCCAAACAAAATCAGCCTTATTTTTGGGCCTCCACCAATTGCCCTCCTTAATTATTGGTCCCTTAGCCGGTTCTAAATTTGCCTTACTAGGGCCCACTTTAGAGTCATCCAATTCGAGATTACCATCTCCCAGCCCAGTTGTTTTGGGCCTAAAATAGAATTAGGCTTGATCACCTTTTGTAAACTGAATCCCTTCAAGACTATCCACTTCCCCCAATATCGCGAAATAATTGCAGAGAATTAATTCCCTCTTTTTAGGTGGTAGGTGTAACTGCTTGGCTTCAGAAACGAGAAATGTCGCTTCCACTTTTGATTCTCTCATCTCACAAATCTCTTGAAAGTGGTGGCTGCAATGGATTAGAAGCCACGTGGGTCGAGTTCACAAGAGCGCATGAAACCTCCCCATCAATATGCTTGCCACGTGGAACCTATCTCGACGACGACTCCAGTTTGGAATGGCCTCCCGACTTTTCAATTCCATCCCTACTACCACTGTCTTCTCCGTCGAGCCAGGGATTCTAGAGTGCCGGAGCTTACGCCATATTCCAACCTGTTCTTATTTCCTCGCCGAGAATTCTACCACGATGAACGAGTCTAATTCCGAATTTTTCATCCCCACATTCTCTAGAGGTTCCTCTCCCTGCTTGTTGAAACCTTCAACAATTCTGAACAGCAAGGCCCCTGTTCTTTGATGGAATGATATTGATTGTTCTCCAAGTTAAATAAACCCAGATGGATCCTCTCGCCTTGGCATGGGACTTCCAAAATAGGTGGCATGATACCTTCCTTAAGACCTCTTAACCTTAATTTTTGCAAGCCGTAGGAACGATTGGTCCACTATGTCTTTGGCGATCTCCAGTAGCCCTCCACAAGCTTCGCCTATGATCTTGAAAGCATGAGCATTCCACAGATTCAAAGGCAATCCTTCAATCCTAATCCAACTATTCCTTGCCTCAATCTCGACATGCTCCCAAGGAGAAAATATTGACCACGGCTCCATTCTCGCTATTGTGTTTCTTCAACAAAATAGAGTTTTTTCATTCAACAACAAACTTCTCTTTGCTTCATCACGGCACCAAACAACAGCTCTATCTACTGCCATAGGAACCACCTCCACCAACCGCGACAACCTGCTATCGATTAAGTCCTTAATCACCTTCTAATCAGCATCTACACTTCTCCTTATAACTATCACTGTCGTTTTCCAAGATTTTACCACTTCTACCTTCTTTCCTTCGAAGGGGCATCCCTTACTCAATCTTACTCCCGCCATTTCAACTTTCTGATGACTACTCTTGTTGAAGAAACTCTGAAGACAGCCTTTGAACTTCTCCCGCCCTTGAAAAGCATACTCCCCTGGAATAACTATATTTCTTATTCCTCCATTCCTTCGAGATCTTCATGACGTTCCCGCCTTTACTCCTGTTGCATTCCAATTCAACCTATAGCTTGACCATCTGTAAGATCTTCTGAAACCTGCCTCCTTACCCTTGATTAATGCTTCATTGACTTCTGTACACAACCATGCCGCACATCCCAAGTCCACCTGTATTGAAAAACTCTGCACTCTGTTCCTTTCAGTGATCTCAATCGCACTCCATGAGTTATCTAATCTAAAAATGAAAACTTTATGCTTGGTTCTAAAATCCTGATGAAAGTGTTTGTACGTCATTTTGTTAAGATATAAACATCGATAAAAAGGCTAGACTTAAACCGTTAAAATTCTAGAGAGGAGTTTCTCTCTTTAACCTTCCATTGGTTCAGTGATTGCATTAGCAAAATGCCAGTGTTCTGCCTTAAGAAATCCTGAAAAATGAAGTCTACATTCGTAGTGGTCCCTAAAATCGCCTCAGTACAATCTACACTAATCTTTGACTACAGATTGAGGCCGCCTTTATGAATAATATCTTATCTTTGTCTTTCTGGTTTCAACTTTGTTAACAGTACGGGAGTCTGGCTTCTAACCGTACCAATCAGGATATGCACTTTAGTCACAGTTCGATATTTATTTCCAATTTAGGATTTGTTTCCTAGATGATCTTATGGTCATACTGCAGGTCAACGCACAAAAATTCACAGCCGAATTCAAAACCAGAAAGAGCCTATGATGGATTAACGAGAAAGAGCCGGATAATTTATTATTCTTAAACAAAAAGTAAACAAGTTTTGGATAAGTATTTTAAAGGGGAGAGCGGGGCAGGGACAGTGGTAGAAAGATTTCCAACTATAGAACAATTAGAAAGCCACTTTCGCAAGGGTGGTAAATAAATAGGGTTCATTATAGTTTGGTTCATTATAATTGACCAGACATTCAAAGTTGCTAAATGCTTACAACAAAAGATTAGTACCATAAACACGCCAAGAACCAAATACCTGGTTGGACTCAGCTGCCTTCATTAGAAGCATTAAATCCCCAAAGGAATAAGATGTATGTACAACATTTAATGCAGTTGCAAGAACCTGGCCAGTCTGCATAACATACGAGTTGGTATTATTGTTTTTTTTTTATAAAAAAAAAAAAAAAAAGGAAGCACAAAACTTTATTAAAAAAAATTTGCACAAGAGAAAGCCAAAGGCAAAGGAAGAGATTTCCCTAGCTAGAACGAACAAACCCTGATAGAT
>CP050232.2:4522707-4590207 GCA_012066045.3 Morus alba
AACGAGCCCCAGAAACATTAGGTATAGTAGAAGGTCCCCATATGTCACTATGGATTAAATGAAAAGGAAGAGTGCTTCTTTTATTGCTAATAGGAAAAGATACACGAGTATGTTTGGCCAATTCACAAATATCACAATGAAACTCAGAGATATCTAATCCTTGGAACAAATGAGGAAACATGACCTTCAAAACCCTAAAAGAAAGACGACCTAGACGCAGATGATGCAACCAAATGGTATCTTTATTTGATGAACTAAGAAAAGACAAAAGTAAATTGCTCCTAAGTTGCTGAGATGATTGAAGGTAGTAAAGGCCGCTCATTTCCTTAGCAAGTCCAATCCTCCTCCCCGAGCCCTGTTCCTGAAACACACAATAAGAAGGGAAAAAAGTAGCACAACATGTAAGATCATGGGTAAGTTTTTGGATGGAAACAAGGCTGGCCAACAGTTTTGGTACATGGAGGACATTTTTAAGGACAATAATTGGTGTGATATGAATGTCATTGATTCCTGCAATAGTGGCTAAAGAACCATTGGCCACTGTAATTTTCCGATTACTTGGACATGGGGTATATGAGTGAAAAATCTGGGATGTAGGGGTCATATGATCTGTGGCACCGGAGTCCATTATCCATGAGTTGGCAAAAAACTGTTCTGAGGCATTTATACCTGAAAGAGCCAAAGAGCAGGTTCCCGAAGGTTTCTTAAGAGATCCTAAGAGATTTTTCAGCTTCCCAATTTCTTCACTGTTGAATTCTCCTGTGGCCGAATTTTCTTCAGTTTTGGGTTGCTCTGCCAAGTGTGCTTGAGGTTTCTGTTGCCCCCACCTGTTTCCCCATTCTCGGCTCTGCTGCCCCCCACGGTTTTCCCACTCTCGGCTTGGTGGTTTCCCATTTAATTTCCAACAATTCTCCCTTGTATGCCTCGGTTTCTTGCAGTGAGTGCACTAGAGATTGTCTTTGTTATCCTTCCACTGATTGTCCTTTCCAGAATGCCTTGATACTTCATTCTTTCCCTTATCCTGATTCTCAGTCTTTGTCATGAAGGCAGATCCATCTGAGGTGGGCTATTTTTCAAGCATCCAGCTTCGCCTACTTTCCTCTGCCCTAATTAAGGAGATTGCTTCTTCAAGTGAGGGTGTTTCTTCCTTACCAATAATCTGCACTCTAACCAGGTCAAATTCCGAGTTCAATCCAGCCAAAAAATCACACACCCTATCCGCTTCTATAAATTTCTTGAGAATTGCAGCATCATCTAAGCATTTCATCTCAAACACACGGTAATAATCAAGTTCCTGCCATAGGGTTTGCAGAGTGTTAGCATACTCTGTAACAGTTTTGTCCCCTTGCTTCATAGCCCCATCATAATCTTGATCTCATAAATCTACGCCGCATCACGAGCCTTTGCGTATGTGCGATGGATAAAGTCCCATATCTCTTTTGCATTACTCAAAAACATGCAAGTATCACTAATGGTTGGTTCCATAGAGTCCCATAGCCAAGACATAATCATTGAATCTTCTTCATCCCATGCAGCAAATCCTGAATATGTCCTTGCTGGTCCGGTTCCAAGCAAAGGGCTGAGTTTTCCCTTGCCCTTGAGATAAGTACGAACAACTTGTGACCATTTGAGAAAATTCTTTCCATTAAACCGGTATGACATCCTAATATTCTACAGATCTCCAGTTTTCTGGGCGGCAGAAACATCCTTGAATGAAGGGGTGCTGGTGGACTTGATTTTGGTGGTGGACATGATGAAGGAACGGAAAAAGAAAGCTAAGAAGATGGATCGGCAATGATGAAGATGACTCTAGATTGCACTCTCAGCAAACCCTAGCAAAGAAAGACGGAAAACCCTAGAAGAGGAAGAATAACTGGCAGCAGTAAAGGCACACCGCAATGAAGGCCTAAAAAAACGGAAATTACCAGGAAAAAAAAGCCCTAGAGCTCTGATACCATGACACAAATAATGATGGGAATAATTATGTTATTTACTCTTGATGTTACACGGCTATATATAGGGATTTACAAGAGAAAAGAAAGGAAACATAATCAAATAAAATCAGGGAACTAAATCAGGAAAGTTGACTAACTAAATCCCTTAATTTCAGGGATTTCAACTAATCCTCCTATTCTAATATCTACACTTCGACACTATCCATGCTTCAAACATGTAACAAAAATCTAAGAAACGTGGTGCAAATACTCAATCCACATAAAAGATGAAGTGTAAATCAATGACAGGTGACAACAGATACTCACCCTTTCCGCAAAGTGTGCAGCGCTTTCTTTTTCATGATCAAGGGGTGAAACAACTGGAAGATACTCTACCTATTAAAGGCAGAATACTGAATCAATATTGAACTGACCCTCATATACTTGTGATTGCACAAAGAAATGTGGCATTGATATAATTAGAAATGCCGTACCTCCATAAAATTGTGGAATTGTGTAAACATCCTAAACATCAGCTTTGTTAAAGATATAAGCCCCCTAAACAGTGTGACATGATTAAATATAGGATTTACTAAGATGTCATTGAGACAAGAACAAAAGTGAACTTCAACATCAAAATAGTATCTTACCAGGACTGATCAAAGTGTACATGGGGATAGCGAACAACAACTGGTTGGATTGGATAACCAGGGATGAATGCACCTAGTTGGAATGAAATCAAGAATCTTCCATTTGTAGTGGTTCCCTCAGGAAATAGAAGAACTCGAGGAAATCTATCACAAGACGCCTTTCTCTGTTTACAACATCCTTGAAAGCAAACTTCTGTATCAAATGGCTTATAAATTGATAAACATAATTTATTTTTGAACTATTGTCGAAAGCTAAATCAATTCAGAATCACATTTTTTTACTTAAAATTAGACTAGTTTTTGTACCAATGCATTACAAACCGTAAATATCTAAATAGGCATAGTATATGTGATGTACTTTCATTGCTTTTGGAGTTTTATAGCCTAATCCGTTACCTATTACAAATTTACAATGTCTACCATACCGATGATGTTGAGATCCATACACTCAACAAAGGTTAACAACATAAAGTTGCTTAAAACTTATAGAAACATTTTACCTTTATCTCATTCACTGCAAGTTTCCTTGATGATGGTGAGAATCTATTAACATATATGACCTGAGAACATAAATAACGGCACACCATGAAAATTGCATCTAAATGCCAGCAATAAAGACAACTATAAGTTAATTTTGCCTGTAAGTTGGAGGGTTGCGGTGGGCTTGAACCTAAAAGTCAATTTAAACCCTTGTTCAGTGGCATAACATTTTGAACATGAATTTAGATTTAGGGTTCATTTGAACCCAAAATTGAAGGTTGAACTCAACTTTACCACCCTTAAAGTTCTTAAGGTTCTAACCCATTTTACTGTTCAAAACTCAACCCAAAGGTTCCCACCAACCATTTTCACTCAAATTTTTTAAAAACTCATAGTTCTAACGATGCAACCAAATGTTGTATCAAACTTTATTCCCTGTTTAGACTTTACACTACCAAATGCCAGTTCAAACCACAAAAAAACCCACATATAGATTCAAACCCACACAATTCAAATCCGTGAAGCAAGCAGCGAAGCCTAGAAAATAGAATGTATAAGAAAGCTAACAGCTTGAAGGCGTGAAGTTACCTGCATTGCTCTGATAATAGTTCCAACAAAAGGTAAGGAATCATGGGACTCTGCTGCCACAATGGTCGGAAACAATTCATAGAAATAGAAAATAGGTTCAATGTATGATACATGGTTAGAAACCACTATGGGAGCAATTTCCCTAGGAGCAGGTTTCCCCTTCCTCCTAATCCAATGGTAGCTGCAAGAAAAAGCAGAAGCAAAATTCAAGGGGAAAGAGGGCAAAGAGTCAGAAGTATACAAAAGGATCAAATAATTAAAATGAAACTTTGAAGTAATGAGTTTTTTATTTTATTTTTTATTTGTTTTCCTTTCAAGGAAGAAGATGCTTGGAAAGACATCTTCCTCATACAGAAGTAGTACGCTTTATAAGCATTATTCATTCACGGATGTAAACCTAATCAAAGTAGTACGCTTTGTTGATAAATCACTTTAAAAACAAATAGTTTTTAGTCCCTTTCATTTTGTACAGTCATCTCAAACACTGCACGAAAATTTCATAAGTTCAGCATACCTAATAACACTTCAAGTATTCTTGCACTCCCTATCACACACTTGAATTTTATTGCGACGTTACAAATCCTAAGAACTCATAATCTTTATTGCGATTTAATTCAATTTGGGACCATGTTTTCACTTCAATAGTAACTTATGATCTTTGTTTCTCTCATCTTTATAATACACCACGGAATGATGTCTTAACAACCCAAAGAAACCACAGAAAGCCACCAAGCGCCTTTACTCTTTTTCATGATGCTAAACTTTCACTCCCTCATCCTTCGTCACAACGTTTGATTTTCAGAAGTCAATTCATATTAATCATCCAAATAAATAATAAAGCAATTTTCAAATATCAAAAGTCAAAACTGCAATCAAGACACGACACTGAAATTTTTTACATGGAGTCTGAGAGACGTCTCGCGTGTGATTGCCTCTAATCTTCTTCGTCACAGTTAATTCTGTGGAGGTTGAAAGTTGTGTGTTTGATTATTCTTTCTTTATTTTATTGCTCTCATTGGTAAAGAATTAAGCTAGGGTCTTAATCCGCAACACAACAAAACACGACCAAAAACAAATTATATTTTCCAGAATTCAAAAGGGCCAAACGAAATTGAAATCAAAACTCACCCAAAAGAAAAGAGGATACAGCGGGCAGAAAACCTAGTAATCCACATGATCCTACACCTCCACTTGGGCATCGGATTCTGCTTGTCCTTCCAACCTTGGAGAGCCAATTTGGTCGCCAAATACCCGATCGCGAGGCAAATCCCGAAAAGCGCGAGCCTCAGAGCCGCGATGGGCAAGCAAACTAATATCTTTAGCCACTCGTAGACGCCGCTGATCATCAGCGTGTGGTTGCGGAAGGGGTTAGCTGTCGACTGGCGCGGCACGTCGAACCGGTCCGATCCAAGGAACGCGTAAGGGTTCCGAGAAGAATCGGAGCGTGCGTCTCCGTCGTCGTTGTTGGAGCGATCGATTCCGTTTCCTGACGGTCCTTCGTTGTCTTCTCCGATGTCAACGACGAAGTGAGGGTGATCGGACGGCTGAGACGAAAGGAGAGGCGACTCGAGATAGTGGTCCGCCATTGGAGCAGACGAAGAGGAAAATGGGAATGGGAAAGTATATGAGAGAGAGGAAGTTGGTAATTGTAAGGAAATAGGAATCTATGGATCCAGTACGGGATTTTGAGCGATTGTGTGCGTCTGTCTGTGCGTGTTTTTATGTGTCTGTGGTGGAAATATTTTATTGTTTGGATGGAGGGAAAATCTTTTCTTTCTCGATAGCCACGTGCTTTTATGATAATAGTAACAATAATTGTTTTCTTTTAAAAATGGTTGCCTTTTTATTTTACAAGCAAAAAGAACTTTTTTTTTTGTTCTCACGTTTTTAAAGCCCGTTTAGTTCGCTGATTTGAGTTTTTAATTTGAGTTGAAATGTGATTTTATGTGAGAGCTTTTTACTGTAGCAAAAAAGTTAAATGTGATCGTTTGTGAGAGCTTTTTACTGTAGTAAAACTCAAATTTTAAACTCGAATTAGCGAAATCAACAAGGCCAGTTTCTTTGTTAATAAAGAGTTTTAGCACAATTAAATCGCTCATATTGTGGTTTAGCAAATTATTTTTTAAAGTTTTAATTTGATAATCAACTTAAAAATTTATAAAATTATTATAATGTGTCTTATTTTATTAAATTTATTAAAAAAATTTAGAAAAAATTTATAGTGAGCGGCTGTACTTCCTCTCTATTAGTAGTAAGGGTGTAAGAAATGAGCCCAAACTCGAATAATCCGTCAGACCTGACTCGATCCGAAAGCGTAGGGTTTTTTTTTTAAAAAAAAATTAGGTTCAAATAGCAATGTGGGTTGGGGGCGGGGCGGGCATTTTGAACCCGCTTTGTCCAAGCCAGACCCAATTTAGATGTGTAACCCTAAATTCTTAAATCTATTTTGTTAGACTATCTCTATATAGACTGTTTATTTGACGTATTGTTAATTTTATTTCTGGACTTTATTGATTGTTAAGAAATATGTTTAATGTTATGTTAATGCTTATGGATTATTTATGGATTTTATACTTTTAGACTGTTAAAAGAGGTATGAAGTCATAAATTAAAATTAGTTTTCACCAACCCGAGTAACCCGAGTCTACCCGAGGTCACCCGACAAGTTGCAAGTTTGTGGGCTTAAGAGAGTGTTGTGGCTCAAAGTTTTCTCAACCTGCACTGAGCGAGTCGGCTCAATTTTTCAGCTTAAGCCGACCCTATCCGGCCGAATTACACCCCTAATTGGTAGGGTGCAAATTTTATACCCTAAAATTTAAATCAAACAGTCAAAAGAAATAAAAGACTACCAAATCTATTTTAGGGATAAACACACTTAATCAAAATTACGCACTTAATTAAATAGTCAAAAGTTTTTATTTTACAAGCAAAAAGAACTTTTTTTCGTTTTGATGTTTTTAAAGTAATTTCTTTATTAATAAAAGGTTTTAGCACAATCGCCTATTTGGTTTATAATTAACTTAAAATTTATAGAATTATTATAATGTGTCTTATTTTATTAAATTTGTTAAAAAATTTTAAGAAAAATTTGTAATAAGCGACTGTAATTCTTCTCTATTAGTAAAGTGCTAATTCTACGCCCTATAATTTAAATCAAACAATCAAAAAGAAATAAAAGACTGCCAAATCTATTTTAGGGATAAACATAAGATCAGTTTGGGGTTGTTGTATTTTTAATAAAAACATTACTTTTACTTAAAATAAAAATAAAAACAGAAATAAAATTTAAAAATTATACATTTTAACTTTATAAAATAATTTAAAAAGTATATTAATTTATGTCTAAAATACTTGTGTACACCTTTATCACTATAGTTATATCATTTATTGTGTAAAATACTTTTAAGAGTAAAGCAATCCAAACATGTACTCTCATTTTTCGGGGGCTGTCACGCTCCCCTACGCGTCGCTAGCTGAGTGCCTCGACTCCGTACTCGCTGACCATAGTCACAATCCCCCCGCCTCTCATCGATCCCTTTAGCCCTCCATGCCTTTACCATTGTCGAAATCTATTCCTCCTCCAACGCTCCATCGCCGAGCCCTACCTACACTCAGCGGGCGTCCTCCTTCGACGGAGCTTCATTGCGAAGCTTGATTTGGGGAAAGAAACGATTTATTTTCTTTGTTTTTTTTTTTTGTGTTTGGTTGCTGAGAAAATGCAAGAATCTATTACCCTCCCCACTGTTGGAAAAATGGCTTATTAAGCCATTTTAAAGGCCCATTTTGAGGCCCATATTCGGATGGGGTCCAATAGGTTTTTGAGACGGGTCTCGATGGATTTACGTTCTCCGTCGCGAGGAGATCAAAATCAAGTATTCATACACTCAAAATGGTTTTTGGGTGAATGAGAAATTGATGGTCTAAGTATGGTACTTGGAATGGTATTTGTAGAAGAAAATTGCAAAAGTCCCACATTGGCTGGGAGTGAAGCAAATGTGGTGTTTATAAGTGATTGCACTTTGAAGCCTTGGTAAGCATGTATACCAGAGAGGTTCTCTCACGTGCACGGGGGTGCGAATCACGGACCCGGGGGGTTAGGGGCCTAATGTGTGCGCCCGCGACCTGCGGACACGAATGTCAGACCGGAAAACTCACTCCGTGCGAGCTACCTTTTGCAATTTTTCTTTTATTTTGCCAACTAAATTCTAAAACTGATGCATTAGTGGCTGATTAAAATCTGCATTAGTGAAGGATTTAGAAACTGCAGCAATAACTATTGGTTTATGGACATTAAACCTCCGGTTGTAGACTTGTTTTGGACCAAATTCATCCGGGAATTCCAGGGGCTGTAACCACAAAATTCAAGCACCATTAAACCTAAATTCAATTAGTTTTATTCACCTTGATTACAGCCTTGTAACATCCCTCACAGGCAGGCTATATAAGGGCCATCCTCCACATGAACAAGACACTCATATTTTCGGAATTCTTTTTCTCATTCTCTCGTGTTTTTTTCAGAATTTTCTGTCCCCGTGTTCTTGAGCTTTGTGTTCTTGTAGTTCGGTTTTTGGTGATAGAGGAAAGATCAAGTTCTAGTTCGCCGGACGGTTCTGAAACGTGCATCGAGCTACCGTCGTTATCGTTGTATCATGGGAGACGGACGTCCAACGTGACCTCAAGCACATGCCGGAGGGGACGAATCTGTTTTAAAGACAATTCCGTTTTTTCGAATTCCATAGAAAGGTTGATTTCATGTTGTAACAATTTTCATTATTTTGTTATCCCTTTATTTCCTTGTTTTTCTTTGTATTTTCTAATCATATTGTCTAACAATCTTAAAACAGACTCTGGATTTACAAAGGAGGTTTTGAAAGAAAAGGAAAAAAAAAAATGTTTTCAGAAAAAAGGAAGGAAAAAACGTTTTTCAGAAAAGGAAAAAAAATAACGTTTTCAAAAGGAAAAAAAAAAGCGTTTTATTGTGGTTGTTTGAAATTCTGTCAATTTCCTTACTAACTTGGAAATTTTGTTTTTAGAAATGGTTGATAACATGAATGTGGTTGTTCCTGCTGAAAGCAACACTATGACGCCTGAGCGAGTCACCCGTGGGACGACGCGTCCCTCGGTCCCAAATCGCTCCTTGACCTCGACGCTGCCCTTCACGGTCTCGGTTCTTAGAACCACAATGAAAAGCCTAATAAATTCATTGCTTGTTGAATTTTAAGACTTGGCAACAAAAATGTTGTTTTTTATCGACAACGTTGAATCTTGTGAGATTCTTGAAAAAGATCCTCCTATTGTTAGAGAGGATGAAGTGGATGCTCAAGCATTCCACGCGCGGTTGATGCATGGAACCATTCTCGACTTTTTGTGTCGGAACTATATCTTTGAACGGTTTGGGCGATGGGCTTTACAACGTGTATAGCTCAAAGAAAACAAATAAGGAATTATGAGAATCTTTGGACCGTAAATACAAGTCCAAGGACGCAGGAGCTAAGAAGTTCTTAGTGGGCCAATTCTTGAATTACAAAATGGTGGACTCAAGACCGTCATTAGTCAAGTTCAAGAGCTCCAATTGATAATTCACGAGATTCATCTTTGAAGGAATGGCCATTAGTGAATCCTTTTTCGTAGTCATGCTACCGTTGATAAGCTACCCCCTCCTGGAAGGAGTTCAAGAGCTATTTGGTGCATAAGAGGAAAGAGATGACCGTTGAGCAATTGGTTGTCAGGCTTCGTATTGAAGAAGACAATAGGCGGACTGAGAAGAAGTTCTCTAGTGCAACCGTGAACTCTGCTAAGGCTAATGTGGTGGAGCATGACAGCTCCAAAAAGAAAGGAAAGCCCGGATCCAAGTTGGGACCAAAGGGAGGAATTGTCAAGAAGAAATTCCAAGGAAAGTGCTTCAATTGCAACAAGGAATATTGGACTTGACCCTACCGATACATGGAAAGTATAGCCCCTTATCATAGATTTTTTCAATTTTTTATTTGATTTAAGGGATTAAAAATTAAATAATTTAAATATTTGTGTTACATTTAAATTAAAATGTTAGAATTTTTTATTGAATGTATACTAATTTATAATAATTATCGTTAAAATATGACATATTTTAATAATTTTACAAGTTGAATAAGTAACTTACCAAAATTAAAAATTTAGGGGAGAGATGGTAGGCTCGTTCACTTCGCTGATTCGAGTTGAGATGTGATTTTATGTGAAAGTTTTTTACTGTAGTAAAAAAAAAGTTAGATGTGACTGTTTCTGAGAACTTTTTACTGTAGCAAAACTCAAATTCTAAACTCGAATCGGTGAAGTGAACGGAGTCGTTTATCTTGGAAATTGTATCCTAAAAACAACAGATGTAATAAGAATTTTATTAATTTTAATAAAATAGAAATTTTATTATTTTATGTGCATATATATTTTGCATTAAATATCATTAAAAATTTCACGATTATTTATGTGAACTTAAATATTGTATGTAAGCGTTACATACTAGAAGAGAATATTTAAGCATAAGAATCGAAATAAGTCCATAATGAATTTAATTAAAATTCAAAATCTTTATGTCATTCTCATTAAAAATGGAGCGAGCTTATCCGCATCATTGATATGAAGGGATATCGAATTATTGGGTACGTTTAGAACTCGTTCCAAAATAATTTTGATTTTTGTATGAAAATGAAAATGAAAACGTTTTCAATCTCAGACAGAAATCATTTTTGAAAATACATTTAGTAATTTTATCAAGAGACTATTTTTAGTATAAAAAAACTCATTAAGGTTTCTCTCTCTTTCTCTCTGCTTAAGAGATGAGAACGAAAATAAAAAATGAAAAACAGCTAAAAGTCATTTTTCATTTCTCTTTCACTTTACACAAACAAAAAAAATCGTTTTCATTTTCATTTTTTGTCTTTAGTGCTCCAAATGACGTTTTAAAAACATTTTCATTTTTTTCTCGAAAAACGTGAAAAATAAAAACGGGATCAATTTCAAACACAACCATTGTATCTTACGTAAATAGATTTGTATAGGATTGGGAAAAGACACTATGAATTTGTTTAAGGGCCAAATTCATTCATGGCGTCGGACGTAGAGATCGAACGTCGGAGGGCGTTGCCGTTATTTTCATTCATGGCATCAGACGTCGAAGGGTGATTGTTTTCTAGAATATCAACCATAGGTCCCACGGTGGGCGTGAAACTGTAGAGGTCGGATTCTACAATTAAATTTGTTTAAGGGCCAAAGGCCGCTCTGAGGTGGTGATCGCATTGGTGAGTCGATTAAGGTCGATTTGAGTCAATATATTATTAGAACAAGAATGTAAAGTACTAGAAAATAAATAAACACATGAATTTATAATAGTTTCCTTAATGATTCTAAAGTACGTTCACTGTATGATCTTGGAGGTTTCACTATGTAATAAAAGTAATACAATTACAAAGCTTATGTGAGAATTTGAGAAGAAGGAAGAGCGAGAATCTTAAGAAAGAAAGCCTTGAGCGTAATATCAGGTGTTTTTTTTTTTGGTTTTTTTTTTGTGTCTTGGTCGTGATCCTCGTCCCTTATTTATGGGAGATTAACTTCTAATTTTCTTTTTTTTAGATTGAATAATTTTCCTTTTTCCTTCAGTTAACTTTCTCTTTTTTATTGTTTCCATATTAGCTTCTTAGGATATTTCATGTTTATTATTGATCTGATTTGACCACGTAAGATTTAACTGAGATAATTTTTGTGGCCTCCAAAGAATCTCATTCTTTAAATATCGGTGATGGTTTTTACAGTCCTCCTATCGTCAGTATTCTCCAGTCGTCTTGAGTTGATCTTAACTCTAGTCTATTTTTCGAGAAAGTATATTTGCACCTATTAAATTCATGTCCCCATCAAATAATAATTAATATTTTTTACAATCTTATCTTGTACTAAATTACTTTGAAACCCATTAAAATACCCCTGAATTTATTATAAATAATTAAATATGAATATTAAAACCCACTAATGAATATGAATATTTTTTAACATATGAATATGAACATTATTCTTTCCAAAGAAATGAAAAAGCGTACACCCACGTCCGTAATTAACGCTAATTTGATCTCGTAAACCTAAAATTTTTTTCCATCAAACTCTTTCAAAATTCTAATGGTGGTTTCAATTATATGTAAGTGAAGTTTATCAGATTTGTGCAATGTTCAACGAAAATTAATGTCCGTTTGGTTGGGGGATTCGTCCCCCGATTCGAATCATGATTCGTTGTTCGCTACAGTAATTTCTCTCACAAAAAATACACGTAAATCAAAAATGGTTCAAATCACATGATTTGAATCCCTGAACCAAACAGACCTACATGTTTGATAGTTTGCCTTGAACTGCAGCAATTCCTATGCTCCAACTTTGATTCGTTGTTCTTGTTTGTCAATTTGGTTTTGGCTTTTGTTAAATCGGAGGAAGTTTCGTTGAACATCTTCTTTTTTAAAAAAAAAATTCTGTATTTTGGGAATTTGAAGAGGGCCTATTTTATTTTATAAATCAAATCAAGATTAATATGAGAATGTTAAATTAAGTATTATGAAAATAAGATCTATAAAAGTATAAATTTTTTAAATTTTTGTTAGACTAATATTAATTATTAGGGATATTTATAAATTTTTAAGGTGTAAATATGTATGTTCTTTTGGAGTTATACTTAGTGTAATTTTTAAATTGAATTTGAATTATAACTTGAATTGAAATTATAATTTAAATAAAATTAAATAAAATTAAAACTTAAAAGAACGTAAATTTAAATAAAATTATAATTTAAGTTTTAATTTTTTTTTGAATTTTATTGTAAAATAACAACAATCACTCATATTTTTCTATCTATGTACTTAACTCTTTATTTGTAACATTTATTTATTTATTTATTTATATTTTGAATAAGGATATATGAGGCGGCTTGCATTAAGAACTAGGCGAAAGGAAACACATATGGGCCCATGGGGGAAAAGAAAACATCTTTTATTTGATGACTTTATTAAAGCGTGAAGCCTGACTGCATGACTTCCTCCACTTGTCGGCTTATACTTGATATGTATTCTTTGGGAATTTTGGGCTTTGTTGTTCGTTATTGACTTATTTCCACGTTATAAAAGCTATTATTTAATCAACACACGCAATTTTGAAATTGTGATCCAGATTCTTCAACAGAATATTTGAATGCTTACCATGCAAGAAAAGCTTTTGAAAGATCTCGAGTTGTTCTTTTATATTTTTAAGTTAAGTATTTTTAAATAAAAATCTTAAATTGAGTTTAAATTATAATTTAAATTAATATTATAATTTAAGTTTGTATTTAATTGTGTATATTTAAGTTAATTTAATATAAGAATCTTTTTGAGTTTGTGTTTGAGTGAGTCAAAACTTAAATTTGTATTTAAATAGTATTTTAATAAAAACTTAATGGTGATGGAAACTTTTAATATGATATATGGATAAGATTTTATTCGCTTTTTATTATCAACGCATAGAAAAAAAATTATCTCAATCAGAATTAAAATAAATAAGTTATAACATTTTTAAGAGTAAAAAAAAATAATGTTCATTAATTTGAGTTTGAGTTTCTGAACTTGAATTGAATAAGAAACTTGAACTCGAGTTTTAATCCTAAACTCGAGTTCAAATTTAAGTTTTATAAAAGAACATAAATTTAAATAAAATTATATAACCCGAGTTTAAATTTTTTAAAAATTTTATTGTAAAAGAACAACTCCTCATCTTTCGGATACAGAACAAGAAATTAAGGTGATACTGATATACAAGGTAAATTCAGAGAGTTAAAAATATCTCACGAGAAAAGAAATAAGTAACCTGTTGATGATGATGATTGAAGACTTTGTTTTCCTTTATATTTTTCCTCTAGAAGAAGGGGTCACGTTATTATATGGTCACATGGTATGCTAAGAAAGTACAATTTCTTCCTTACAAAAACACAAAAGAAAAGTTAGGAAAAAAGAAATGAATAATGATATTGATCATCAACCGGGCACAAGCAATAAAGTATGAGCCTTTATAATAATAATAAAAAAAAAAGAATAAAATTAGTGTGATTTTTACTTATAAAATAGTGCAATTCTATGGTAGGGTGTACTTGTTTTTCCCCACTAATAGGGTATGAAATGTAAACAATTAGATTATAAAGTAACAGCTTTAAAATGATGATGCTCGTGAAAACTCAGTACATTTTACAACACTCTTCTTTTTAAGTTCCATAATTACAATACTATCCCAAATATGTCATAAAGCTTTAATTTATATCCCAGTTAAATCTCATCCCAATATGTCATAAAGCTTTTAACTCATCTATAAATCTAATCAGCTTTAGATTTTAGCCCTTCAACTACTAACCCTAACACCAGAATAACAAAAGGCCGACAATTTTTACGGCCAGCCACCGCCCATAGAGCTCCTCCAATCTCCATATTTGTCATTTGACACCTCAACTCTCTTTTCACTCTCACACTTGCCCAGCCTTCCACCGAAGATCCATTGCACTCCACCCTTGTCGTTTACACCTCGGACTGTGGTCTCATAGTTGTCCAACTTTGCGTCGCGCACCTCCATGACCTCACCGCTGCCAAAAAACATGGCCCTTCCCTGTCTTGCCGTTGTAACGACTCAGCTATCTCGAACCGTTACTTAATGTTTAACAAAAACTTTTAATCTCCTTTTTAACTCTTTAAAGTGACAAACTGAGTTACTCAAAATTCAGGAATATTTTAGTTTCAACATGGTAATCATACTAAGGTTCAAGCCCAACATATTTTAAATAATACAGTCCAGTTTCTAAGTACTTAGAATTCAAAACATATATATAAGCATGATAAAGAAATATTACATGAAGATATTTTTTAAACCGTATATTAAACATGTTCAACTTCCAAAATCAAACATAAAGTGCGGATTTTTTTTTGCATGGTGATATCCAATTCCAAACCTCCACCGTACACGTTCACCACCAAGTTCATCAATGGTTGTAGCCCTTTTTCTAGAGTATGAACAAACTAGATGAGCTAACGCCCAGCGAGTATAAATATCCTCACGAAACATTTGCACACAATATCACAAATATAGATGCATGACTTTTTATGCTCAATTATGGAATGTATTTTATTCTCAGGATCCTGTGTTGATACCGGTTTTATTGTGCGACTAATGAAGTACCCCAATAACAGAAAGCCTAATAATTATTAAATTGTTTAATTCAATAACACCCAAAGTTGGTACACATCTCTAATTCTTATTACTTTTGTCTTAATTTAAGATGAATATTGCATGATCATGTCACATAAAGTTATCAAATACAATTAATTAAAGAGGAAATATCACATAGTTACTCAATATGTATGTCACAAAAGTATAATATGTAAAATACTTATAGGATATACATAACTCAAACTCAACAATCACATCTTAGAGAATCGTATCATATAAAAAGACAATATATATTTTAAAACTAGTCATACTACAGGTGAGATTTGTACTCACCTAGATGTCAGTACTTAGTATTTTCTCAAAACAACCCAATCTTGTAAGATTGTTTGTTCTGTATTTAACAGTACTGATAATTCGACTTTTAGTTCATTATCAAATCTTGTCATTCATCATGCTTAGATCTTGGAAACTTAGCCCCTTAAACTTTATCGGAACTAATTAGGTAAATTATCATCCCTTAATTCCTCTTTACATTTTGAATTAACTAATCAATTTTATTTAGTTTATAGTTAATCTCCCGTTAACTTTCCAATTACCGATGTGGGTTTAATTATCCTTAAATAATTATCCATCTTTAGTTCTTAATTAATAAATTTACTTAATCAATTAATTAATTAATTCTCTACATAAGCTATGCCAATTAAATTTCCATTAACTTATTAATAATTTAACATTACTATTTACTTGGTTAAGTTTTGTCAACTATCTATTTAGATTCGGTTTATCTGATACTTACTTATGCAATTAATTAGTAAATTAATTAATTAACTTAATTAATTAATTAATTACCTAATCAAGCTTCACTAATCTCTTGAGGACTTAGAAACTAAGTTTATTTCCCGATAGTATACTTAAGGGTCACTTATAGGTTACCCAACTTAAAAACTCTTGGCCTTGTTTAACCTCAAGCATTTCTAAGGTTGGGCTTGGACCTATCGAGCTTAAGTGTGGCTTTGGTCAATTATTCGGTTTTCTTAGGTGAACCTAAAGGGTACATAAGCTCTCATTTGGGCTTTCAAGCCCATTTGGACTCCTTGTCACGGTTAGGTTGAATTGTGGGTGCTGTTGGTCCTTTAGGAAGCTCTAACTTAGGTCTCGGGGTTTTCTGGTTCCGAGGATCGGTTTTGTTTGTGAGAAATTACCATTTTATCCTAAGCATTCTGCCTCAGGAACCTCGAGCTAAAACTCGGAGCTCGGCGTCCATTTGACAGTTTTTCCCCTAACAGTTTTTCGAGTGATTAAAGGTTTTAAACTTGATTCCCTATGTCATTTATTGCTTCATTAAGCCTCTGATTCACTTAGTTTAGGTTAAGATCTAAAATTTTTAGAAATTATGATTTTACCCCTAACGTCATGGGAAAAAGAAATTTATGACGTTTTTTTCACCTTTTTCACGTTTTTGAGACTAAAAATGAAAATGCAAACTGAAAATGCGGTTTGGACATTTCTTACCACTAAACTCATATTAGCTTGAGGATCAAAACTCTCAACTGGACATAAGGCTGTTATCACTAAAAAGATCATTTTACCCTCAGTCAAAGTTTAGTCAAGACGCAATAACTTTTTTTCAGTGTGGATTTTGAACAAACTCCAACCAGAATTTTTTCTCTACTCATCTAGATCTACAATATTACTTGTTTTGAGCTAGGCCTAAATCCGTTTCGACTTCCTCTGAAAATTTTACTCGTTTTCTTTTTCTAGACTTGGGGGCCTTTTCGTCCATAAATTTTTTGAACGTTTTCGGAAACTTTACCAAAGTTTTCAGACCTCAATAAATTTAGATTGTATTCATTTTATTGCATAAGAGAATCAGGCATTTGGTTGTCACTTGGTGGTTTTTCAAAAAGAACCCGATGATAAGTGCTTGCCATCATATTTTCATGCCATAATTTTGAACCATTTTTTTGGTTTTGTTCAATTCTTGGATTTTATACTAAACTTGTTCAAAGTTTAGGTTTTTTTAAACTAAAACAAAATAAAACTAGACTTTTTGAAAATAAAGTCTACCACAAAAAATAAAAACGTATCTTTTATTTTGTTACCGTATTTTTATTATTCAAAATCAGATTTTAGGCTCTAAAAACACAGCCATAAGGAGATCACAACATTTATTACATAAAACACCAACTAGAATGAAAATCAAAATGAATTTATCTAGCCCTCCATTTGAAGTTTGATCAATTCTCATCCATTGAATTGGAATCTTCTCTTAAGACAATGCCTACTTGCATTATCTCAAATCAAAATGAATTTATCTGTGAGTTTTACCCTCAGTATTTTTGTATACTATTTTAGACTGACAATGTGGCATGAAATATAGCATGGGTAAATTTGTTGTTGGTAACATTATTGCAACAAAATATTTATTCACGTCATTATTTGTTGATTGATTCGAGAAGTTTAATTCTTAATTTCACGGGATTGAGATTTCAATCTCATATCGAATCCCATCTTAAAAAAATCGGTAGTCTCCAGTTACAATCGAGACTCATTACTTTTGTAGTCAAAATTTCACAGAATGTTCTTATTTCAAGAATTCCATTTCATAAGCTTTAATTCCAACATTAAATATTAAAATTTTATACTTGAATTAAATCATGAACATGTGAAGTGTCTTAATGTATCACAAAAATACATGTCATCAAAGTATACATGATATCAGGAAAATTCATTATTTAATTTGTATTCATTATCATAATTTAAATTGACGAATTTTCCTATCATTACAATTTCTAAAAATATTTTGCAAATAAATCACGAATTTATTAGATTAAATACATAGTTCTATAAAACTAATTTCCAAATTAAACTGGAATTACAATTTTGGGAAATCTTGTGTTTTGTTTCTCGCTCATCTTTGAGTTTACTGAGATTGTCTCATTCTGGAAATTCAGACTTTAAGAAATCATATTTTCATATACGATCAATTTTAAAATTTATTATTTCAATCAATAAATAAAATTACTCTTAATTTTCATCACAATTTATAGTGACATGGTTCAATGAATTAATGGAAAATTCATTATCTAAATATGAATAAATTTATTGATTTATATTAATGAAATTTTCAGCACTCGTCGACCATCCATCTGAGACCCCTACGACATCAACATAATCGCCTTCCTTTTCTTCCGTTGTCGAGCTCCTTGCCCTAGACGTGTTTCGCGAATGGTGGGTCTTATGGCCCACTTATGAACGCAAGACTTGCATGGGTTTCACCAGTGGCCCTCCATTCGAAATCTGGGTTTTTGTCCCCTTTTTTGTATTGTAAAATTAGTTTGTATTTGAAAATTAATTTATTTATCAATTGGAAATTTATTTTTAGTGAAAATAATTTGCGAAATTTGTGTAACCGGTTTGCTTTTTAGTTAATAAAATCAATTTGCATACTGTTTAGAAATTTATATGATTGTAGTAATAGGATTAATTTTGCGATTATTTTGATGTTTTTTTTAAGGTAAAATATTGAAATAATTAATATCAGCCCAGTTATAAATAATCTAATGATATCCTAACTACTTTTCAAAGGGAGTTTTGAAAAGTATAAAAATGCATTTTTGTTATTAAAGTGAAAATAATTGTCATGAGTTGTAAATAAAAAAAAAAAAATTCTCTTATCTATTTATTCAAAAAATAATCTCCAAAAAAAAAAAAGAAATATTATTCTTAAGAAAAAATGTGTAACAATCATTTTTTTTTGAAGTAAGATTTGTTTTATGAGAAATTTGTGAAATAAAGACTAATTTCGTTATTATATAAAATATGTGGTGAGAAATTATATTTTGATAAAAATAAAAGTTGTTTTTATAATTATTTTCATTATCTTTAGGCTACAATTAAATATGTAAAATACCACATAGAACCTGGCTGAAATGTAATTTGTCTTGGTGGGGAAAAAATCAAGTGCCCTTATTATACACTTGCCCTTATAAAATAAGAACCATCCATACAATATGGTATTCAAAGTTTAATGTGACATTTTGAGAGCTTTTGTGATGGAAAAATTTTGATGTGACATTTTCTTAGAGCTTTTAATTTGTATTTTGTGAACGGGGCCAAAGTTTAATTTTGTGATGGCACTCACTATTTGTGCAAAGTTCAGTATTTATGCAAGAACAATTGCGAAAGATTTATATCACAAAAATATCAGGAAACAACCCACCCTATGTTTCGTTCACTTTATAGATTCGAGTTTTCAATTTGAGTTGAGATGTGATATTTTTTTAGAGTTTTTCACTATAACAAAAAAAGTTAAATGTAACATTATTTGAGAATTTTTTACTGTAAAAATCTAAAACTAAAAACTTCAAATTGGTAAAATAAATAAGGCCTTAATTGTTTGGGCCGGAAGTGTGGATAGAGTGAGGTTTCCGGAGAACTCGCAGATTCAATCAAACCTTGCATTAAAAACATCATGAAATACACGCGTCAAAATTTTATAGGTTTTATATAGTCCCACAAAGCCATGTTTCAAGCAAATTTAAGCATAAAAGCAATAAAAAAGACAACTTTGAGCATAAAAAAAAAAAAAAAAAAAACTTTAAAAATAAAAAAAAATAAAAAAAAAAACTTTAATCACATTTATGTAAAACCGATTGTCGCACAAGATTTTTTCTTTTTGCATTTTTTATGGCAAAGAAAATTTTTCTCTCTACCGGTGGGTAGATTGTTTTAACTATTAGATTTATGTTTTTTAGCTATTAGGTTTACTTTTTAATGGTTAAGTCTGTGTGTCCATAATAAAAATGATTAATTATAAATTTTTTTTACTAATTATGATTTTATAACACTTTATTTTTTAAATTTTTATTTGTAATATATGTCCCTTCTGATCTTACTCTGTTAATAAATTTGTCCATTATGTTACTTTGTGGAGAGCAAGAATCTTTTATCATTTTTCAACTAAAGTTGAGATGAAGTAGGAGATTTAGACTACAAGTCAAATTTTTTTCTTCTCCATTTATACTTAATTTTGTTGGATGTTTTTGTAATTTCTGAAATTGTAATGAATATTTCAAGAAAACATGTTGTATTTTTATAAGTTCCATAGCTTACACAATCTTGCTCAGTTGTGAAATACTGGTGGAATTAATTTGGGATTTTTGTTTCTATGCATGTTGGAAAATTTTGTGGAGACGTAATTTTGAAGAGTTTTTGGGGTTTTTATTGAAATATTTTAATTTTGAACCAAAATTTGATGTTGAACATCTAGTTTAAGCTTTTATGTTGAAAATCTTTCTTTAGTGACCTTGATGATGATAAGGTTTACTTCTTGATAAATCTTCAAAAACACTTTGAAGAGTCACCTGAGAATTTGGGTATTTAAACTCAAAGCTTCGTCAAAATTTTTTAATTTTTCAATATTTCTCTAACCTTAAAAAAAAAAAAAAAAAAACCATCAGGCTTTAATTTTATTTTACTTTACATTTATCACTCTTTTATGATGATAATATAGACAAACACAGAGCATTTTATCATAATACTTTTTATCTTTGTGTCACATGTTACTCAGATAGATATTTTTGTTACTTAAAATAACATAAAGGATAAATTTACTAGCAGAATAAAAATAAAAAACATATATTACGAATGAAAATTTAGAGATAAAATATTATAAATATCATAATTTAGAGATAATTTTTATAATTAATCTTAATAAAAATTTAAAACGCGTGACGCATTAATGCTTCTAATTACTTATTTGACTAAGAAAAAGTTAATAAAACGGTTTAAAAGCATTTTCAAGGTAGAAAAAGCCTCTCTTACCATAAATATCGTTTTTTTTTTTTTTTTTTTGAGTAATTCTAAACCTTTACGTAATCTATCTATGACATTACCAGGTAGAAAGACCATATTATTGGAATGTATGATCCACTGTTATTTTCCTGACACTTTGCGAGTTATTTTACCACCTGAGAGTGACTTGGATCTGGACTCGCAATCTAAATCACAAGTCAAACACAACCTCAAAAACTTGTATCCACGTGATTTAAAATAAATGAATAAAGAATCTCACGTTAGCTCTTACAGTGATCCAATAATTTATTTTCCTGCATGTTTTCTTTTTTTTTTTTTGGACGCATATAGGATCTATATTTTAATCGTTAAATTAATAGATTAGTTTTTAAAAATAATCGGAGTAGTTTTATGTCTCGTATTATAAATTATTAATATAGATATATACAAATTTAATTATTAAAAATTAATTTAACAGTTTTAAAAAATAATTTTTATTAGTAGAATAAAATAACATTATAAGACCATTTCTCTCTCTACCTTATTTCCTCCTCTCTAAAACTTCCTTCAGGCCAAAGTTTTTTGGCTAGAGCATGTCGCCGGACTTCTAGTCATGAAAATCTCATCCTTAACCTTGCAATGAGACAATCTACAAGGTTATGAACTTTGTGAATCTAAGGGAGGTGATATTTCGTTAAATCTAGGCCATGAAGGTAAGAGGTTTTCAGTGATTTTGCACGATTTTTTAGGGGTTTTTGTCGGCCATTGGCTCCAAAACTTCAGGGATACACTCAAGGAAGTTACTTGGTCGTGGTGCTCAGACCATTTCCAACTAAGTCTCCCCTGTATGGGTTATGAATTTATGTATTTTTTGTTTTTGTTTTTTGTTTATGGCTTTGTTGTACTAACGGTGATTGTCTCCCCATCTACCTCTGTGTTATTCTAGCTAGAGGATAGTTTCTCCACCTCTTTGTGTATGTGGTGTCTCCCTCAGCTAGAGGGTGGTTTCCTCATTGCTCTTAGTCTGAGTTGTGTGTTTAAGGTCCATTATGGGATTATGATCTAGTTCATTTCAAATCGTTTTTGTGGTTGAATCTAATTATAGCGCCACTGTTTAGAGAAGTACCATATGTTGTTGAATTAAGTGTATGTTTGTAATACATAGTTATGTAAATGACACTCATTTCTATGACTTGATGTTATCATGTATTATAATCTTTTAGTGGCTTTTTAATGAATTGTCGCATTTCAAAAAAAAAAAAAAAAAATTATAAGATTTTTTTTTCAACATTAAAAAGAAAAATGTTTTGTTACAATTCACTGAGCCTGGGACCGCAGAGTAATTATAGGCCCAACGAGAACCAACAACAAATATCCTTAAAAAATAATCCAACTTTCCAATAGCCATTTGAAATTTGTAAATCGAGCTAATTAAAAACTGCTAAGATCCATTTAGTTCACTAATTCGAGTTTGTAATTCAAGTTGAGATGTGATTTTATGTGAGAACTTTTTACTATAGTAAAAAAATTAAATTTACTATTTCTGATAGCTTTTTACTGTAACAAAACTTAAATTTTAAACTCAAATTGATGAAGTGAATAAGACCTTACAAATTACAATGGTACCCAAATTTCATAATCCACACTTTTCCAGTTTAAAATGTTCCAAATGTAATACAACTTTCCAAAATTGTTATCAATCCAATTCTATCAAAAGAATCCGTACAACAATTGTTCTGCCTTCCTAAAGCAAATTCCTCACAAAGTTTCCAAAATGAGGTTGTACAAGCTCCATGTTTTTCTGTTTTTCTCTTCTATACTTGATTCACATTTTTTTTTCCCTTGCTAAACTTGACGTAATATTAATAAAAAGCCAGAAAAGGCTAGAAGTACAAACGGAGGGACAAAGCCCATACAACAACCGGAATAGTAACCAGAAAAGCCATACCAGTTAGAGCCAAGGTCCGCAACGCACCAATGAGACATCACTCAGGTTTCACTCAGGTAATTAGCCCGCTCGGAATATGCCAGAGCGACCTCCTATCCAATGAACGGAGAAAATCTCCTACAAAGGGTGGAGTGAAAGCAAGTTTCGCCCACCAGACAAGACCTAAAGATGCAATATATTTTCCTCTTCAGGATCTTTTATAGTAACCTTTCAGCTTTGCTTGCATTTCGGATTCACAAACTAGCAGAAGACTACTTAATTAACTAAATAACAATCCAATTGGCGTTTTCTATGCAGCAAATGAGAAGACACTCGTCAACAACTTCGTAGTTGGTAGAGGTCCTATTGGCCACCATTTTCATCTGCACAAGAGATTGTATTTGCGTCAAATAATTCCTTATCTGTATAGAGGTATCCATCCTCTCGAGGCTTATAGTCCCTTCCCCTCCAGACTACAATCTGCTCCTTTTCAAATGTAACTAGAAAACAAGGCACCAGATCCTGTATCAACACTGAAATAAATTTAAAAACTGGAGGAAAGGTGGAAGAATGGTTGAAATATAGAGCTGTAGGCTATAGAATATTAGGACTTCAAATTCAGATGATGCGTTTCTACAACAACGTAAATACTAAATAATTAAACAATGGTTGAAATATAGAGCTGTAGGCTATAGGGGTCGTTTGACATTGTTTTTAGATGCTGTTTCTAGCTTTTTTAAGAAGCTACAAGATGTTTAGTAAGTCACGTTTTTGTCCAACAACTTCTAAAAACTATTGCCAAACATTAGAACTTAAGAAGCATGTTAAGGGTAGCTTTTGCAAAGGACCTTATGCTGTCATTATCAATTTCCTAAAATAATCTTAATAATAAAACTTAATTCTCAATTTACCAAATGTAACATTTTCCACAACAGATTAAAAAATATATTTTTTAAATATTTATTTAAAAATTAAAAATCTTTGTTAAATATACCATCCTAAATATTACTCAAATATCTCAATAATCAAACAAATATTTAACAATAATAAATGAGAAATTTAGTACATGTATAATAAACGTAATTTATTTTCTAGAAATATGTAAAATGATATGTATGCTAAAATATTTCTATTTTAGTCAATACATTTTCATAGTATTTTTACACAGTTTACCAAACATCTAAACTTTTGCTTGTATATGTTTTTTGTTATAGTAACTTCTTACTATAGCACAACAATGCCAAACCGGACGTTAGCAAGAAGTGAACTATCAGAATAGTGCAGCTACTGCTGCGTCACCTAACACGCAATTGAATCTCCTCATACCCTCATTCACCCAAAAAAAAAAAAAAAAAAAAAATAATAATCATAACGAAAATAATAAAATAATGAGATAAAGAACCCTCCTTATACCCTTAAACTAGGGAAATGGAATTCCTGGGTCGGGGTGTGGTTGAAAATCTGTATGCCCAACCAAAGGGTGGGGTTCAAAGCAATTTCATAGTACAAATCGGTATAAAGAAGTTCACACGAACTATGGAGATGAGAAAATTTTAAAAACAGAACTCAATGACATACTCTAGTTTCTTAATTTAAAATAAAGGCTTTTTTGCATGGGTATCCCCTGACTTTATCACCTTTGGAAATCAGACCCTGAACTAAATTTCTTGGCAATTGACCCTATGAACTTTCAAAACCGTTGAAACAAAAAATCCAATTGAGAATAGAGTTAAATTTTTGACGGATTATCCTCACGTGACAAGCACACGACTACCTAAGGTAGGATGGGTCTTTTTGATCATATTGGAATATTGGAATTAACCAAAAAATGCAAAAAGAAAATAAAACATCCGATTGTTGCGCTTCCCCCATAGCAACCCCAACCCACCATATTCTGGTGTAGCCAGAACCAGAACCCACGCAGTTTTCCCTCCCTGCCAAATCCCTTTAAGAATGGGGTTTTGTCCACTCATTTTTTTTTTTTTTGGAATGGTTTTCCCTTTAAGTTTTTATATTTTCTTTTTTTAATTGTTTTTCCCTTTTGGAGATTCTTTTTATGTGTTGAATGAAAAGAATAAAAACTGATGCCATCCAAAAAAAATGCTCGAAGAAATCCTCAGTAAGGTCCCTTTTTTTCCCTGTTGAAACGCTTAGACAGGGTCTTGAGCAAACCAAGAAATCATATATGCACTGAAATTAGATCCACCAATGGTTGGTGAAGGAATCAGATTGGACCAACATAGGATATCCGTATTCCAAGTGATGCAAAGTCATTTCTCCTCTCTGCTTAATTTATCAGTCTCAGCCGCTGAAAATGACGTCAAGCTCGTCACCGTTGAGAACGACATGGCATTGTAATGGCCCTTCCCGACCAGATCCCCAGCGATGCAATGACCCCCTTCGGTCAGATGAGGCCGTCGCAACAGCCCGCTTCACCGGATCGCAACTACCTCCTTCCAGCCGTCGCAACAACCCACTCCCCCGCCAGATCTTTGGCATCAGAGCAACTCCTTTCCCCTTCCCCAGCGGCATAGCGAGCCCCTCTCCCCCAAACACATTACTCTGTACAACAATCCACAAAATGGAAGGATGAATGAAGACGAATGTCTAGATTCATTCCTTTCCATTGTGCTTTCTTTTTTTCTTACCAGTTGGTTAAAATGACAACTAATACCCCTAAAAGCGTGTTCATGTGCTAATCACATGTCAAAAACTATTAATTACTTAACAGAAGTTATTAAAAGGACCATTATACAACGGATTTCAAAGTTTGAAGAGTCAAATTGCCAAGAAAATTAGTTTACGGACTAATTTGCGAAAGGTGATACGTTGAGGGGGCGCCCATGCAAAAAAGCCTAAAATAAAAGGATAGCGCTACTTCTCAAATTACAATTTAGTAAGAAAATCATGACATTTCACAAATAAAAAAAAGGGTTGAATTATGGCAATTATATAATTCATACATCACAAAGAAGATGTTAGTTGGAGGTAGTATCAATTCATTGTTCCATTACGTCAATGCGATGAACAGTAATAGGGGGAAACTTTTTTGATAATAAAAAAAGAACCTAATTATCTTGTTTCATTCATTACAATGGGCAATTAACAATGACTCCCCCTCTGTTTTACCAAAATAGCAGAGACCTCTTTACCGAAACTAATCACGTCAACACCCCTTCTACTAAATTCTGTTAAATTCAGATGAGAAATGTTAAAAATAACCCTCTCTATACCAGCCACTAATTGACAACTACCAAATCAAAGCCATTCATTTATTTCTTCATTTGAGAAAAAAGATAACACTATAACATATTAGAATACCCACCGGGCTCTCACCAACGCGACCCACCTCACTCACGTGACCCCACCCTTCCCAGTGCAAACCTAGCCCCACCGCGACGCCGGCAACTCTCGCAAACCCGGCTTCTGGCAATACCCAATCATGCCGACGACAAATTGCACGACCCACCCGCGCCAATGCCAACCCACGACAACCCCACCTAACCTCAATGCGACGCCATCTCCATAGCCGCCCGCCGACGCCCAACTTCTGAAGCCAACACTGAAGAACGGGTAGAAGAAGAAGATGGCAAAGGAAGAGGCGCACCACCAAAACCCCAAAGCATCTCCATCCTCAACAAAATGCTCTGTCTATTTTTGTTTTCTATTTTTTTCCTTTCAATTTCTGAGTTCCTAATGCGAATTTTTCCTAAGGCAATGGTTTTCCTTCAATTGCTTCATTGTTCCAACTATTTTAAAGTCATAATAAAGGGGTTCTTTTTTTTTTTTAAAAGTAATTGGTTTTTGAATGCACGTGAAGGTGATTCTGAATCAGTAATGGGAGTATTACGAAAGATGAAAACCATAAGAAGCATGTAGTTGAGGAGAAATGGATTTTTTTTCCCTCTTAAATAGCGTAATTAAATGAGTTTATAAGGACACTGTCGGTGTTGAATAATCCTAAATTGGGACTGAGGGAGGAACGAAATGAAATCTTGTCCGCAGGTGGTCGAAGATAGAAAATGAGTTTTGTTTTTTTGTTTTTTTTTTTTCCTGTCTTATATATTTTCTTTATTTTCTTTTTCTTTTTTGGAAGGATATTTTGATCATCTTAAGATCAAAAATAAGTATTGACCAAAGCAAAGTATTAATTGGATGGTGAACATTTAAGGGAGAAAGAGGAAAATAAGCCAAAATTTGAGATGAATTAAAATTAATAGGCCAATAGTTTACATAAGTTAATAAATAGGCCAAATTATTATTTTTGTCCATAACTTGTCCGGTTATGAACCATAACTTGACAAGTTATTATTCATAATTGTCCATAACTTGTCCGGTTATGAACCATAACTTGACAAATTTGTCCATAACTTATCTGGTTATGAACCATAACTTGACAAGTTATGGCCTATTAATTTTTATAACTAAAAATTAGCCTATATACTTTCTTAAACTTTCCATATTGGCCTATTTTCTATTATTTCCTAACATTTAATGAGATTAAAAATCAATGGTAAAAAAAAAAGATAAATAATTTGACCCCAAAATATTTTTTCCTTAATTAAAAAGTCTACTATTAGAGTGAAAATTTAATGTTAAAGCATGTAAAAAATCAAACTCATTACTATTAGAGTAAAAATTTAATGTCAAAGCATGTAAAAAATCAAACTCATTTTTTGGTGTAAAATAAGGGTAAAAAATCGACATTTCAACATTATATATAGCTTAGAAATGGTTTTCTAATACATGAAGGGATATTTTTGACAAATTCAAAAAATTTATTGGTCAACATTGATGGTTAAATCACAATCAACTGAAAATTATTGAGAGAAAAGGTAGGCTCTCTAATTTTCTCTTATTACTTGAATGAAAAATTACAGCTGTATATATAGGGGAATGGTTGCAGTCTGCAACCGTGTGAATAAAATAAAAATCAAACAGAATAAGGGAAATAATTTAGCCTAAATAAGGAAAGAGAATAAACGGAAATTAGGTAACTTAATACAAAATATCTAGCTATCCTAATATAAAATAATGCAGCCCTGGAAATCTGAACTAACTAAGGCAAGATTTCAACACTCCCCCTCAAGCTGGGTTGTAAATATCATCCATACACAGCTTGCAATTCAATTCTTCAAAGTTAGTTCGTGGAAGAGCTTTAGTGAGTATGTTAGCTGTTTGGAACCTGGTAGGAGTGTAGATCAGTTGTATAATTGCTTTCTCAATCTTCTCTGAGATGAAATGCCTGTCAATCTCTATGTGCTTTTGTCCTGTCATGATGCATGAGATTCTTTGCAATGCTTATGGCTGCTTGGTTGTCACAGAACATCTTGATGGACTTCTCACTTGGTACTCCTAGCTCACCAAGTAGTCTTTGTATCCACATTCCTTCACAGATACCTAGAGCTAGTGCTCTGAATTCAGCTTCTGTACTGCTTCTTGAAACTACAGATTGTTTCTTGCTCCTCCAAGTCACAAGGTTTCCCCAAACATAAGAACAATACCTAGATGTAGATCGCCTATCTAAGATATCTCCTGCCCAGTTTGCATCTAAGAAGACCTCAATATCTCTACGGTCATTCTTCTTGTATAACAGGCCTTTTCCTGGTGTCATCTTAAGATACCTTAAAATCCGGTTCACAGCTGCAATATGTTCTTCTATTGGCTTGTTCATAAACTAACTTACAACACTAACAGAGAAACCAATATCACGTTGTGTGTATGAGAGGTAGATTAGTCGTCCTACTAGTCTCTGATATCTCCCCCTGTCTACTGGAGCACTATTTTCTTCAGTCCCTATCTTTTTCGTTGAATCCATTGGAGTGTCTACAGGCTTACATCCCAACATGTTTGTCTCCTTTAGTAAGTCCAAAACATACTTTCGTTGAGAGATGAATATTCCTTTCTTGGATCGTGCCACCTCCATGCCTTAGGAATATTTGAGCTCACCGAGCTCTTTGATTTCAAATTCCTTGGCCAAAAGCTTCTTCAATCTCAATGATTCTCCTTCAAAATCACCTATTGGAATAATATCATCAACGTACACAATCAGTACTACTATTTTCTTCTCTGGAGAGAACTTCACAAACAGTGTATGATCTGCTTGACATTGGGTGTACCCATGCCTCACTATTGACTTTGCAAACCTGTCAAACCATGCACGAGGAGATTGCTTGAGTCCGTACCAAGATTTTTTATGCTTGCACACTTTGTTGCTGTTGAGGGAATTTTTCAATCCCGGTGATATTTCCATATACAATTCTTCTTCCAGATTACCATTTAAGAATGCATTTTTTACATCCAGTTGGTGTAATGGCCAATCTCAGTTTGCTGCAAGGGAAAGAAGAACCCGGATAGTATTGAGTTTGGCAACTGAAGCAAATGTTTCCTGATAGTCTATTCCATAGGACTGAGTAAAGCCCTTAGCAACCAAGGGGGCCTTTAGTCTTTTGATACTACCGTCAGCCTTATATTTGACAGTAAAAATCCACTTACAGCCAACTGGTTTCTTGCCAGGAGGGAGATTTGAGATTTACCCATGTGCCATTTTTCTCCAAGGCTCTAACTTCTTCACCAACTGCCTTCCTCCACTCTGGATTCTTGAGAGTTTCTTGAATAGAATTAGGTACCTACACACTATCAAGAGCCGAAACAAATGCCTGATAGGATGGAGATAATTTTCCATAGGAGACAAAGTTATAGATGGGGTGTTGTGTGCATGTTCTAACACTCTTTCTTAAAGCAATCAGCATATCACAATCATCAGTGGTAATTGTTTCATTGTCAATCTCAAGAGTGGAAGCTTCCTTACCTGAGTGAATTTGAACAGGTTTTGGACTCATTACAGGTTCTTGAACACATGCGAGAGGAGTTGAGTGCTCTATCTCCCTTTCGGGCCTTTTCCTTCTAACATAGACACAAAGCTCTTTACTTGCAGTTTGTGGTGATTTGGAGTGATTGTGGACAGGAGAAGATGGATTAGAAACTGGATTTTGTGGTGAGTTTGCAGGTGGTTGTTGACTCTCGAATTCACTGTCAAGTTGTATATGATCCATAGTCTCGGGAAGAATTTCATTGGACTGTGGTGAATGACTAGAAATAGGATTCAATATTGGCCGGAACATCCCAAAGCTGAAATTCCCTCATGTTCACCCCTTGAATTTCAGATTTGGGGTTTAGTAGGGTTGATGTTCAAAGAAGATCACATCCATTGAGTTGTAAAACTTTTGAGTAGTAGGTGAATAACACTTGTACCACTTTTGGTTTGAGGAGTACCCGAGAAAAATGCACTTGATGGATTTAGATCTAATTTGCTACGATTTTGCTGATGAATATGAACAAATGGTGAACACCCGAATACCTTTGGATCTAAGGAAGGAATAATTTTGGTATGTGGGTAGTTTTGGAGAAAGACTCAATAAGGAGTTTGGAATTGGCGAACTCAGGAGGGCATTCTATTGATCAGGTATGCAGATATAAGGACTGCTTCTCCCCAGAAATACTTTGAAACATTATTGGAGAACATGAGAGATCGAGCTACCTCAAGTAGATGTCTGTTTTTTTCTTTCTGCAACCCCGTTTTGTTGGGGAGTATCAATATAGGAGCCCTAACTCAAGAGGTGATTGCCAATGACAGTTTTGAAGTATTCTTTGGCATTGTCAGTTTTTAAAACTCAAATATTGGTTTGGAATTGGGTTTATATCATGGAATTGAAATTTTGAAAAATTTGACCTACTTCAGATTTTTCTTTCATGAGAAATATCCAAGTCAATCTAGTATCAACAAATGATATGAACCATCGAGTTCTTGTTATTTTTTTACTCTTGAGGGGTCCCAAACATCACTATGGATCAAGACAAATGGTTGAGATGGCTTATATGAATGACTAGGATAGCTACTACAAGTATGTTTGGCAAGTTGACAAATTTCACAATAAAAAGGCATTGAACTTTTATTGATAAACAAAGAAGGAAACAGTTTTTTCAGATACATAAAATTTGAATGACCAAGACAATAGTGCCATAGCATAATTTCACTATCTTTATTGACATAAGAATTTAAAACTGACTGGCTCTTAAAACACACCACTTTCATTTTGAGCTTGTCTACTTAGAGGAGTGTTGTTTTTGAGATAGAGCCCATAACACATCTCAGCACTGTCAATCTTCATCCCCGAATCCAATTCCTGAAATTCACAGAAGTTTAGAAAGAATTTAGTTACACAATTCAGATCACTGGTCAATTTACTAAGGACTTGATTCTAAACTCCGTCCTCCATGTTCCTAGTTTGGATTGAAATTTACTTTCAATTAGTAAATTGACCAGTGGTCATACCATGGTCTTCCTCTCCTCTGCCGGTTGTCAATATTGTTGTTTGTTGGCGGTCCTCGTGCTGCAAGGGCAGATCCTTCAAGTGTTGGGGTAGATTCCTGAGATCCCATCATCACCTTTTTCCTGCTTTCTTCACATCGAACTTCTGAGAAGGCCTCACGAATGCTAGGAAAAGGTTTGGTCCCCATTACTCTTCCTTTGACTTCGTCTAAATTTTTGTTGAGGCCGAGAAGAACGTCCGTTTCAGCTCCACAATTTTCTGATAAAAAGGTTGTGTCATCAAGGCACTTCCATGTGTGGACTTCGAATACATCAAGATGTTGCCAATAGCGAGTGAGAGCATTAAAATTCTGAGTGACCGTGAGGTCTCCTTGGCAAAGATCGTATAACTTCGCCTCAATTTCAAAGAGTTCTAAAGTATTCTCAGAACTTGAATATGTCTCCCTAACAGCATCCCAGATTTCTTGTGTTGTTCCGTACAAGAGAAAATTCTCTCATATCTCATTGTTCATTGAGTTAACCAACCATGACATTACCATTTGGTTCTCGGTTTTCCATTGCCTATATTTGGGATCATTCTTTTCTGGAATGGTGACTTCACCAGTGAGATATTCATCTTTTCCTCTCCCATAGATAAACATCATAACTGATTGGGACCATTGGAGATAGTTCTAACGATTGAGTTTGTGGCCGGTGATGAGAAGATAAGGAGTGTCCGGTCTTCCATGGGTGCTCGAAGCTGGTGCGGCAATTTCTGGATTGGAGGTTACTTCGGATGTAGAGCTTTGTCTCTCAGTAGCCATGCCGATTTGGCCATGAAGAAGGGATTAGGGTTTTTTAGAGGTAGGCTTTGATACCATGAAAATTACTAAGAGAAAAGGTAGGCTCTCTAATTTTCTCTTATTAGTTGAATGAAAAATTACAGCTATATATATAGGGGAATGGTTGCAGTCTGCAACCGTGTGAACAGAATAAAAATCAAACAGAATAAGGGAAACAATCTAGCCTAAATAAGGAAAGAGAATAAACGGAAATTAGGTAACTTAATACAAAATATTCAACTATCCTAATATAGAATAATGCAGCCCTGGAAATCCGAACTAAGGCAAGATTTCAACATCAACTAACAAAGGGAGTGAGTGAATTTTTCAAAAAGTCAGGGGCGTGGGGCATTGACGTGATTAGTTTCAATCAATGGGGTCTCTCTGTCTGTCTATCATTTTGGTAAAGGGTGTCAGTGTTAATTGCCCCATTACAATTTAGTAAGAAAAACATGACGGAAACGGGAAGAATTTAAGGCATTAAATAAATTCACATATCATAAAGAAGATGTTAGTTGGTGGTAGTTACAATTCATCGTTCCATTATGTTACGTCAATGCAATGAAAAACGAAAGGGGAAACTTTTTCTTGATAATAAACAAAGAACCTAATTATCTTGTTTTATTCTAATAGTTGTGATTTTCAGCAAGATTAATCACATGTGAGTGTGACTTCCATATAAAAGGTTGAGATAAAAGCAAGTCTTAGAAACATATCAATGAAACGCAGAACATCATTCCGTAAAATGAGGGACATTAATCAGAGAAAGCGATTTACCCTTAGTTTCCAACCTATTTTTTTGTAGTCGCTCTTTTCAAGACCTTCACAATCAATCCGGACCAGATCACAGAAGAGAAAAGCATCTCTGACCATCATTACTAGGTTACCATAATAACCATTCCTAGCTGCAATCCGACAGGTGGATGAATAAAGTGATCACAAAAAGGCATAAATTAACTAATTAAACCCACACAAGGAAAGACATGTACCGAGTTTTGTCAAAGCAAGAACAGCTAATCCCCTCTTTCTCATTTCCTTTGTTTCCTGGATGCTTAACCCATCAATTGTAGTTTTGATCAGCTTGGGATATATGGGCTCGTGTGGTCTCCACAACATTAACGGAATCACCGGCCTTTTCTTGCGGTTATAGTTCCTGCCCCTGTATAATATTAGTAGACCACCATGTCTGTAAATAATTTTTCCAAATGTTTTGTCCTGCAACAAAAACATGAAATTAGCTTCTAATTCTCCTCCAAGAGACAACTAAGAATGCAAGGACCCACCATGTACACTTTCAAATTTTTAATTCAGAAAAATAGTATATGCGGGTGGTTGCTGGTATGTTGCTGTGTATTGGAGGAACTAACGCCTTAAAAGAAACTGCGGTAGGACAGAGGCAATTGGAAGAGAGGCTGATTCTCTATTAGAAATATCCCAATCACCTATCCTCTCTGTAAAATCAGTGAAAAGCTTTTATTGACAAACTTGGAGTTAAGCTGACGGCAAAATAAGAGGTACTAGCACAATACACAAATATAAATGATGCATCGTTCTGAATAAGACTTGATAAGAGAAAATATATATATATATATATATATATATATGTATGTATGTATATAGGTGTAGTTTTAATAGTTACTCTAATATTTACCTATCAATAGGTATCATTGTTTTAGCTATAAGATATTAATCCGCCAGTCTATATAGTTGACTTGGAGAAAAGTATAATTTTGGGCATAAAATTTAGAGGAAAATAGGCTATCTACGTTAGCAGGAATTATTGGTTGTTCTATTGGGTCGTGGCCAGTCAAGTATTTGGGATTACTAAATCCCCTACAAGCTGCATTTTAGGATCCTGTGATTACTAGGGTGTCGAAAAGATTGGATGGGTGAAAGAAAGCTTTCTTATCAAAAAGGAGGAAGATTAACTCTCATTCATTCAGTTTTAGCATCTTTATCCATATACTTTTTATCAGTGTTTAAAATTCCCATGTAGTGGCAAACGCGATTGAGAAGCTAATGCGAGATTTTTTATGAGGGATTCTAAGATGATAACTCGTCTCACTTGGTCGCTTGGGAGCAGGTGCGTAAACCAAAAGACTTGGGAGGTTTGGGAATCGGAAACATCAAGAAGAAAAATGAAGCCCTGCTAGCGAAATGGTTGTGGAGGTTTCTATAAACGAATGTGGAGAAGAAAATAATATGTTTTTCATATATTGTTAGGTTTACAATGTACACTTAAATACTAGTTACAGAGGAATGCTATTCTAGGAAAAACTAATTAATATGGAATGTCAATAGCTGTACAAAATCAATTCTAATTGCTACTTTCCTAATCTTCTTCAATCATGCTCCTTGACCTAATCTCCTATGATCAGCCTAATTATTCCTAATATTCAATATGATTGATACCGAATATCTCCTCTTTCAACAGTTTCCGTTGGAACCATAAGGGTTGTGGCATAAGGTTATCATTGGGAAGTATGGGCTGAGTAGGAATGGTTGGGACTCAGAGGAACTTGTGAGAGTGCCATATAGATGCCCTTGGAAATCAATTGTTTGTTTCGGTGGCTGATATTTTTTTCCAAAGGGTAATGGAAGATAGGATCAAGCGAAATTGTTAGGAGTTGGGAAGATTGTTGGAGTGAGGGTGAACCTTTGTCTTCAAGATTTCCTGCCCTATATAGGATTTCCTCATTAAAACAGTAGCCAATTGTAAGATTTATCTCTACAGACAATTCCTTAAGTGCCAACTCGTGGAATTTTGGGTTCATAAGGAGACTAACAGACAGAGAATTGAGGGAGGTGTCATAATTTACAAGTATCATGGAGGGGGTTAGAATTCATAGCGCAATTCAAGACAGCAAGGTGTGGAAGCCGGACACTAACAGGATATTCTCAATCAAATCACTTTTCAATTCATTGACATGTGATCCTTCATTTCTGCGATTCCCTTTCTTTGAAAATATATGGAAATCTCGGGCTCCCAGAAAAGTTAAAGTCTTATGTTGGTTGATTGCCCTTAACAAAGTGAATTCTCATCAGTCATTGCAACGTCGAAGCCCATTTATTTCGATATCCCCGAGATGGTGTTACTTGTGTAGGAATGATTGGTAGACGACTGATCACTTGTTTCTTCACTGTACTTATTCCATAAAGATTTAGTCTATCTTACTTGGGGAGTTTGGTTTCCCTTGGGTGACTCCAGAAAGATGATCTGAAGTGATGGTCTTTTCCCCTCCTTCTGGATATAGTCAAAGGGGGTTGATAATGTGGAGGGCTACGTTTTAGCTATTTTTTGGGGTTTGTGGTTGGAGATGAACAATAGAATTTTTGAGAACCAAAAGGAAGACGAAGAGGTTATTTGGGATAAAATAAAGTACTGGGTGACGTTATGGGTGTATAGAAATTAAGAATTCAGGAACCAATCTTTTCAGAGTTCCTTAGGAACAGGGGTCACTTTTTATAGATTTGTCCTGAGTGTTTTGTTTTTGGTTTACTTATATGTTGAAAATGTGGGAGCTTAGTTCAGTTGAAGATAACTCTTCCTCTTCTCTCCTAGTTCTCTTTTGTTAATTTTTTTAAAAAGTCTCGTTTCTTTTCAAAAAAAAAAAAAAAATTATATAGTTAACCAAAAAAATTTATGACAATTAATAGAACTGGATTCTTATCACGCCATGTCATCATATTTCTATATTTGGTGGTAATTATTACCAATGGAAACGTAACTATTGAAAATCCCGTCCATATATATACACACATATATATGCCTTTAGGGAAGTCACTAATTGAAAGTGTTTTAAGCTGCAGGAATGGCGAGTAAAACAAAACCAAGATACCTCAATCTGGGTGCACACGTTTTTCATGTCAACAGTTGGAACACCTAGACATTTTATCCTCACTGCTTCAGCACGTTTCCAATGATTTTGAATTTCATCCAGCATATTATGAGTTAAACCATCTCTCCCTACAACAAAGAGAGCCAAACAACAAAAGAAGAGAAATGAGACCAAAATACAGTATTTTATTTTATTTTATTTTTTTTGTTATAATACCCCTATTTGTTTCAATAACTCAAACTGTTGTTTAGAATTTAAACTTTAGTTCAGGATTCAAATTCGTGTTTGGGAGAGAAAAGAGCAAGGACAATTCAAGTCATTAACAATGGTTCAAGGACAACATAAATGATTGATTTTAGAATTCACCTTCTCTTAAATTCTAACAATCCGAATTGTTGTCAACAGTCCAAGTTCCAAATTCTACTTTTTCTCTCTCTTCAATTTCAATCTTAAAAATGTCATAACTTCTTCGTTTTAATTCCGATTGAGATGATTTTTTTTAATGTGTTCATAATGAGAGAGAAACAAATCCCCACCCATATTGCATATTTTTAATGTCATTTATAATGAGGTTTCATATGATTTGTTACAAAACTCTAATGAAAATTTTTAACACTTTATCAAAACATAGTTTGGATTTTATTTCCAATTCAAATTACAATTTCTTTGCACATCCAAATAACAGTTCGGATCACATTTTGAATTACCATAGTTCAAATTCTATGGTTCCAACAAAAAATAGCGAGCACTGTGAAGAAAGAATTGGGTTGTTTACAACTCCAATTGCTATTGCATAAGAATATACTTGAATGAAAAGATCAATTTATTTTCGTTTCATTACATTTCCCTTTCTAAATGCATTTCGCTAAAGATAGTATTTGTTCCCACAACGTTTTCACTTAAACCTAGCATTTCACTACAAATTGGAATCAAAATAGCCCAATCGTCAAAACACATTCTAAAACTCTTGAAGAAAATCAAATTATTCTCAGTCAAATATGTTCACGTCCAAATCTTTCAATTCCAAACACCAAAAACGATGATCATAGAAAAAAAAATCGTACCGAGATTGACTTGACTCTTGGTCTTGAGCTTCTGAGACTTCTCCACCAAAATCTTCCTCTCAGCCGCCGTGAGCGGCTCTCCTTGAAGCCTCTCCCTAATCTTCCTCCTCTTCTCCTCCAACTTCATCTCTTCCTTCTCCTCCACCAGTTCCTCCACCGATTGGACCTTCCTGTTGACCGCCGGCGCGCGCACGCCGGTCCATTCCCGGTCAAGCCGGCCCGGGCCGAACGGCGAGTACTTTGGCTCGCGCAAGCCGATTGGCCTCACCGTCGGGCTGCTCTCGGTGTAACTGTACTGGAAATCAAACGGGAGGTTGGAGCTCGCCGGCTTCAATCCCGTCCGGTCGAGCGACGACGGCGGTCGGTAGCGGGGCTTCTGGCTTTTCTTCGTCTTCTGATTGTTGGTCTCGGGATTGGCGACAGAGTTGGGGTTCGGGGTTTGATGATGAGAGAGAGAGGGAGGGGGTTTGAAGGAGTAGAGGTCGTAGAGATTGGACGAGGAGAGAAAGCGGCGCGTGAGGGCGAGTAAGAGTGGAAATCGGTTTAGGCGGGAGCGCTTGGCGACTAACATTTCAAGGGGGTTTAAAGAGAAGAGCTGCTGCTCTGTGTGGAACTCCAATTTCTTCTTTTTTTTTTTTTTTTTTTTTTTTTTTTTTTTTTTGAGTTTTGGAGTTTTGGGAGCGAAGAACAAGTGAGAAACGGAGGTCGGTTATTTTGCTTTAGGGCAAGGGCAAAGGTAAGGAGGCCCTTACATGTACCGGTCTTAATTATTGAATTTTTAACCCCTATTTACATTTAAAAAATTAAATTTATTTATTTTATTTTAAATTTAAATTTAAATTTTATTTAAATTTAAAATTTAAATTTTATTATAATAATTTTAAAAAAAATTATATTTAATTTTTTTATTATAATAAATATACTTAAATTAAATTAAATTAAAATTTTAAATTATTTAACTAAATAAATTCTTAATAAATACACTTAAATTAGTAAATATTTTCTAATATAATATATAATAATAATGAACTCTTGTAGCACTACTTTTTCCTTGGTCTAACAACACATAAATAAAAAAACCAAAAGCTTTTGCAATATTACTTTTCTTTGACCTGATATGTGGCGGTTTTGTCTCATCCTTCTTTTTCCTTTTCATTTTTTTTTCACTTCTTTACTTTTTATCTTTTAAATATTTTGCTTTTTATTTTTTTATTTTGTGAATAGTTCATTTTTTTGACATGAAATATTTAAAAATAATTTTTGCTTGCTTTATTTCTATGAAAGTAATTTTTTTGCATAAATTTCTATTTAATTTTATTTTTATTTAATGGTTAAAATTTGTTTTCTTCAAATATGTCCCAACTTGGTTCATTTTCGTGTAATTCATGTTATATCAAAAGTTATCTTTAAACATAACATTTTTTAGGCTGTCATGTGGTAACCTCTCTCACCCCCTCCCTTTCCCACCCCCAAATCAGCCAATCTCCTTGAAGTAGCGTTGTGGCCTTACTTCTGGGTGCCTCAACGCTCGCCTGAAAAATAACCTATCCACACGATGCTTCAAAGTAGTGTCGCCGCCTTGGTTTTGGGCACCGCAACTCTTGGCGGAAATTCAATTTTCTCCGTATTTTGACGCCATGGATCCATTGCACAAAGTCTAGGGCTTTCTTCTCTCGACTTTTTATACTACAAATGGACCATTTCAAAGCTTAGGTGTCATCTTTTAAGGCCAAAGCTCTCCAATCTCAATTTAGCTCCAAAAATTACTTCAACACGCACATACGAACTCCAAATGATGCCAATATGCAAAACTATCTAAAATTATGTAAATTAACTACTAAAACTACTTTAAAACCAACAAAGCACTCAATTAGACGAATTAAAAGATAAGCATAAATCCAATGTATCAATTTCTTTCTCTCTGGATGGGATAGATGAGAAAGCTATATAATGATTTGATGTATTAGGAATCATAACCTATGATTTTCTTATATACTGTTCCACTAGGGTCTCACTAAACCTAATTGGATCAGTATTGGGTATCCACTCATTAAACTTATATCTAGTAGAAGTCTATGGGCTTCACATAATGAGATCACTTAATATAAGCCCATTATAATTAAATAGCCCTAATAATATGATTATATTAAATATGTTGCCCCCATAATAATAGGAAATGTAATTTTTTAGTAATCACCCACTTAGGCTACATATGATTCCTAAAAGAATTATATCATATGTTCCTTAGCTGCATATATGTATGCTATTTATCTTTAGACTTCACTTTATTTTCAATTTGGTCTATCTCCTATAATAGCGTGGGATCAAGGCATCTTTCGTCGCACATAATAGTAACTAGACATTTAATGGTCACCATATCAACATATTCAATGACATATATCAAGTATGGATAAGTAGCATGGAAATTAAATGCATCATGATCTCAAACATTCCTATTTTCAATTGGTCCTACTTTATACCTCATGAGATCATGCAAGACCGTAGATAATAGATTCAGAGTTAAAAATAAGCCGAATACTTAATTTCGCGAAACTAACATAAAATGTGTCTTAACCAAAAGAACATCAAAATTACAAACTCCCATTAAAAATGCACATCATCCAACTCCACAACACCCATATAAGTAGTGTGTTCATGAAACATCTTGAGTGGTAAACCCTAAGTGAGCAGATCCGCAATCATAGAGTTTGTTCCTATATGTTCTACAAACACCTGACAACTCTGAACTTATTGGAATATAACATGGCCTAATTATTGTTACAGAATATCTTTATTGATCTTTGAATACCCAATAACAATATGCAGCCTAGTGACAAAGTTTCGCAACCATATCCCATGATTAAATAACTCTTAACTTATTATGAACTCAGCTGCCATGGTAGAATAAGCTATGAGCATCTGCTTAGCACTATTCTAGGAAATAACCCTTTCTAGCTAGCAAGTAAATATAGTCCGAAGTGGATATTTTATTGTCTTGGCATCCAATAAAGTCAGAATTAGAATCAGAATATCTAATGATCTCTAAAAAATCTGATCTCCAATAGGTGAGCACGTAATCCTTAGTTCTTTGCAAATACCGCATAACCTAATTGGCTACTTTCTAGTGATACATCCTAGGATTACTTAAATATCTGCCTATAATTCCCATTATGAACCCAATATCTGGACACATACATATTTGAGCATACATAAGACTTCCTATTGTTGACACATAAAGAATCTTTTACATTTCTTTCTTTTTAAACTCATTATTGAGGCATTGACTAGGACTGAACTTGTCTCTCTTAGCAATTGGTATATCATCATCACATATTTATTAATACATGTATGCCTATTATTTGACCAAATAATTACCTTCTTTTGGATCAATCATTATCACATAAATAATTGACACACTCATCTTAATATTCTAAAATAAATTAATTTTCACAATAGAGGTTACTTTGCAGCATATTATTTCAATTAACTTATTATAAAATTTCAGATAAATAGTGCAAAAAGGGAAAAAATAATTAAATAAAATAAAAATATAACTGAAATTTTAGTTTAATTAATCAATTTATTTCTTTTGCACTAAATTCCTTAATTGGGTTAAAATAACCCAAATTTATTACACATGGGCGTGAAGCCCACAACAGCCACCAACATGGCTTTAATGACTGCAGCCACGGTTTAGTACCCATGGCTAACAACTTTAAGTCAGAGGCCCATCCTCACTGAATGTGGCCCGCGGCTCTGGGCTGCAATCTGCATAGCTTGCGCGGCCTACAGCTGCACTCCAAGCCTCAGGGGTCGCGACAACAAAGCCTTAGGCGGCCAAACCTTCTCCGGCGCAGTCAAACGACCGTGACCTGAAATCTCCGACGCCGGCGGTGGTAACTTCTTCCACCGGCCATAATCCTTATTTTCTTTAATTGATCACAAAATCCCGATTTCAATAATGCAAAAAAAAAAAAAAAAAATCAATTGAAGAACCCTAAATTGATTATTTCACCTTCAAATTAATGATGTAATAAATTTAAATCCTAAAATCATACACTGAACAATAATATTAGGATAATCTTAATAAATACTATTTAAAAGTACATGAGTCAACATTTTTATTTATTAATTCATAACTTTTTTAATTAAATAATCACACTAATAAAAGAGTATTTAGTAAGAATAAATAATAAATGTCCAAACTCATACATTTTAAGGATAAATTCTTCATTTTTTCATATAATATAATACGTGTGTTTCTCAACAAAAATAAAGCCCAATTTTCATGAATTCCAATCAAGAGATCAATACTGAAAATGAATTGTCCTTTTCTTTTTCTTTATTGTCCTTTTTTTTTTATTCATAAATATAGGGTATGAATTGTCCTTTTCTTTTCTTTATTAGTATAAGAATTGTTGTTTTAAACATTACATTAATTTTTTCACAACTTGATGTGAAAAACTTGAAGCCCATGACTCAAAAATGTTTCTAATAATCAATTTAACCGATAAAACATTAATCAAACGTAAATAACATTTCCAACGAAATAAATAAGAAGAAAGACAGTTCTTAGTGTATAAACTTCTTTCATAATACAACACTAAGTCTCTTATCACCTGGCAAAAAGAAAAAGGAGAACATTATTTTTCATATCTGAGCAGAGAACTGCACAATTAAGCTACTATAATTAGAATAATTAATGTTAAGGAATAGTACTCTCTGTATACATCCATACACGTCTTTCTGTCTACGTTTGAGAATAAATACTAATTTAAGGACTAGTCCAAGTGGTCATTTAAAAAAGAGGTAAAGATGATTACCGCTTTCCTTTCCAGGCTAAGGTAAAAATAATTTCTAAGATAAGCAAAACTCATTTGGAGTTAAACAATCCTTGTTGAGAAACCTTAAGCTAACCTCATTTCCACAAGGAATATCCTGAAAGGTCATCTTGCTTGAATTGGAGTTCAAGGAAAATAGGTTTGGTGTTATTTGGGAAGCTCTTATTAATTTGTTTTTCAAGCAATCTCATAAATTTGACAAATGATATTCTTCGAAAGGTCAGCGTTTGGTTTATGTATTCAGAATCATGATTCAGAACCATTCTCATTTTACGTGTATTTTTTGTGAGAAAAAATATTATAAAGAACCATGAATCATGATTCAGAATCAGGGACTAATATAGGAAACAAACGTCCTCACTTGGACCATTATAGATCAGCTCGAATAATCTTTCACAGTTTATAATTGCAAGTATAGCCTACCAATAAATACACACCAAATCCTACCTTGAGGTGTATAATTTAAAGTCCTTCATATTTTGTAATTTGATATACACCAATATTAATCCTATATTTGGTGCACTCCACAACAAGAGGCTCGAAATGAATGAATCCAACTTATAACTAAAATGAGTATTTGAGGTTTGACTATGCAACTAACTACCCTTCTCCAATTAGTATCACGGAAAAATGAAATAATTATGAAAAAAATAGCACTAAATATGGCCCACATATTTTTAGCTATATAGAGCCCAAAATATATCCTATAACATGAACAAACTTATGTAACAAACAAAAGATAAAAAATTGTGGCCGGTACTTTCAACAAGCTTCTCCAAAAGAAGCAATCTCATTGGCCATACATGACATTGACTAGGAGCATAAGCCAAACCAGAATTTCTGTTGTTTTCCTTTTAAGGTTTCTCAATAGCAAAATCCTCTAGCCAATAATAGCTAAGGAAAGTTAAGCTCAAGTCTCTTCCTCTTATCCTTTTACTACTACATATTCCGTTATTGTTTTTTTGTTCCTTTTGAAACCATTTATATAGAGGCTGTTTTATGTGCTTTTAAAACGACAACTTTGCCTAAAGTTCTAGCTAATAATACAAAAAAACCATAAAATCCTCAACCGTGCAAGCAATGAGGATCAACAAGAAACTTCTTCTCCTTCTCCTACTTCTTGATCTTCTTATGATCTCTACAAGCCAGCCAGTAAGTGCAAAGGGATCTGAGGAAAAGGTGCGGAGATATTTTTTCGTATATATGTGGATTTTCTAGTTTGATACTTTTTTCTAGGTTTTTTTTTTTTTTTTTTTTTTTTTTTTTTTTTCAAGTTTTTTCGATGGCTTTATTGTACTTTAAACCGCATGTTCATGAGTTGTTAAGAATGCGCAGAAGTTTTATATTATCTACTTTGGTGGTCGTCCGGTCGACGAAGATTCTGCAGTTCGCAAGCACATTGACGTCTTATCCTCCGTTAAAGAAAGGTTTTGCAATTTTTTCCTCCATCCCTCTTGAATCCCTGTAAACATGCTTGTGTATGAAGAAGAAGAATACTAAGGGCTCGTTCATTTCACCGATTTGAATTTTCAGTTTTAGTTTTTTACAGTAAAAACTTTTCAGAAAATGTCACATTTAACTTTTTCTGCTACAGTGAAAAACTATCAGAAAATGTCATATTTCAGCTCGAATTAAAAACTTAAATCCGCGAAGTGAAAAGTCCTAATATTGTTCTTATAATTAAAGCCTAATGGCGCTAATAATCAAAAGCACCATTTTAGGTGCTCGTCTCTGGTCTAGTGTTATCGAAAATGCGGGAAAATGCTAAAAGGAATATGTATTTCTCAGCACCCTAATCTTTTTGTCCAGTCCTATAGTATCACGTACCATAGTGTAGCTAGAAAATTTTAGTTTTATGTTTCTGCAGTTAAAAACTCTTAAAAAATGTCACATTTAACTTTTTCTGTTACAGTTAAAAGCTCTAAGAAAATGTTACATCTCAACTCGAATTGAAAACTTAAATCCGCGAAGCGAATGCCCAGTATTTTAAGGAATTTTGAGTTTTTAAAATTTGAATTGTGTCACGGTCCTCCACTCACCACCACGTAGCTCTGCCACTAATATATAGGTCTCACAAACTCAAATTACTATAGAGTAGAGAATATCATTATATATATTAGCATTGCTCATAAAATAAGGAATTAAAGTAAAGCATTCAGTTAAAAAAAAAAAAGTTAAATTACTTTAAATTGTCGATTCATTTCAAAATCAATGTTTGCCATATCTTGACATGTGTTGTTGTTGATGTTGTGGGTGATTAATTAGCTTTGTCGAGGCTAAGGAGTCCATTGTCTACAGCTACACAAAGAGCTTCAATGCATTTGCTGCAAAGCTTTCTAGTGATGAAGCCAACAAGATAGCTGGTACGTACGTGGACGTGATGTCAGATTTCAAATAAATACTTGTTGGTTCATGTTATAAACCGAATTAATTAGTCCTTTTCTTGTGAATAATAATAACGTATAGAGATGGACGAAGTGCTGTCTGTAATTCCAAATACGTACCGCAAGCTACATACAACAAAATCTTGGGACTTCATTGGTTTGCCTCTGACAGCTAGAAGAAAGTTGAAGGCAGAAAGTAACATTGTTGTGGGCCTTTTCGATACAGGTTCATATATTAAATAATATAATTGTTGTTTGAGAATTTCTTAGTCTGTATGATTTTTTCAATTTAATTAGACTTTTAACTATACTAATAAGTAGAGAACACCGGTATTTAAAAAAAAAAAGAACACTCATTATTTTCTAATCTCTAATAACTTGATCTTTTTATCTGGAAGTATTATTTGTGTACGGAGAATTCACCCGGCAAAGGTTTTAATAGCCAAACATGCTATCATATACGAATTTTGATCTAGAAAAGAATGACGATTTAAGGTAATTTGATGGATTATTTACATGACACTTAGAGGATGTTTGGTAAAGGAATTCGTTTCCTGATTTGAATCATGATTCGTGGTTCGTTATAGTATTTTTTCTCACAAAAATACACGTAAATTAAAAATGGTTCCAATCACATGACTTGAACTCTCAAACCAAACGTTCTCTTACGGAACCATGCATATTAATAAGATATTTTTTCATTCCTCCCAGGAATGTTACCCCCCGGGTGGTAACTGATCAGAGTTTGGGATTAAATATTGCAAGTTTCATCACTAGAAAAAAGAATAGTTGGGTTTATTTTCATATAAATAGTTGAAATAAAATACTTTTGTTTGCTAAATTTATGCACTCAATACGTGTTTTGTGCACCAGGGATAACCCCACAGTCTGATAGTTTTAAAGATTCCGGACTTCCACCTGATCTACCGCCACATTGGAAAGGAACCTGTGATCACTCTGCTAATTTTTCGGGATGCAACAAGTAAATATTTATGTTCTTGTCTATATTTTAAAGCATCATGCATGATACCAATTAATTCCCTAAGAGAGTGCAATATACGAATTAAAGCTATACACAGGGCCATAATATTATTTTTCCACCAAATAAAAAGTACTAAAAATATATTTTTGAATGAATATTGAATTTGGCTATATATATAGCGTGACAGTGACATATTAATCCTAGAATACTTATGAAGTAATATATATCTATATATCTATATATATATATTTTTTTTTCTCCTTCCTTCACCATTATATATACAGGCTCTTCTACTTGTTATAAATTATTATCAGTTCACGTGATAATTACCTGCTAATGTCGTCAATGTTTATGTCACTTTTTTTTTTTTTTTTTTTTTTGGAGTTAAATTCTGAAACGACGGTAACATTAGGATTTTTACTGGCCAGGTCATTTGTAAATCATATTCATGTTTATAGAACACGGAAAACGTTGTTACCTTTCCCAAAAAGCTTCGTATATGCATAATACTGAAAATAAAAAAAAAAAAAATCTTGAATACATACATACCCGGTGGGATGGGCCATTAAATTGGATATCCCATCAAAATGAGTTTGAATAATTCCACTAAGATGTTTATTTGAGTGAATTAGCTGAAATATAGCATTGTTTTTAAATGTTTTAAAAACAACAAAATTACATAATTATTATTATAATAAAATTTCACATTTTATACTATAAAATTAAATAATAATTTTCATTTTTTATTTGTAAAATATATTTTTTTTTGTTATATTTGAACATTATTAGTAACATTATTAGTAAAATATGATTTTATTTGTGAAACCCTCAGACCCTTTATCGTTAACTTTTTCTCCCTAAAACCCAAAGCGATGATAAATTAGAGTAGTTTTATTTATGAGATAAATTGAGAGTACTATCGAGAAAAAAAATTTGTAAATATGAAGATAAGAAAAAATGTTTTGAGAAAGATATGAAAAATGATTAAACTGCAAAACAACAAAAAGGAAAAAAAAGGATATATTTAAAATAAATTATTTTATTAGGTGCAAAGGGGAAAAAAAAGTATTTCAAATAAACATATTGTAAAAGGATGTAAATTGTATATAAACGTTAGGGAAAAAACAAATGGGAAAAGTGAAAAAAAGATAATTAAATTGTATATATAATTAGTAGTGATCTTAATCTTCTGTTCCATATTTCGTCTTGTCAGAAAGATTATAGGAGCCAGGTACTTCAAGCTAGACGGCGATCCAGACCCATCAGATTTCCTTTCTCCGTTGGACGCCGACGGCCACGGTACTCACACGTCTTCTACTTTAGCTGGCGACAATGTTCCGAATGCCAGCCTCTTCGGCCTCGCCAAGGGGACGTCACGGGGCGCCGTGCCTTCGGCCAGGGTGGCCATGTACAAGGTGTGTTGGATTTCCTCCGGCTGCTCGGACATCGACATCCTCGCCGCATTTGATGCCGCAATCCACGACGGCGTCGACGTGATATCGATTTCAATTGGTGGGGGTTCAGGTGCCTACACGACGGACTCTATAGCGATCGGCTCATTTCATGCCATGAACAACGGCATCATCACCGTCACCTCGGCGGGTAATGACGGGCCGAGTCTCGGCAGTGTTGCCAACCATGCGCCGTGGTTGCTGACTGTGGCTGCTAGTGGCATTGATAGGGCGTTTAAGAGCCAAGTCCAGTTTGGAGATGGAAAGAGCATTTTGGTAAGTTTTACATTTTTGATCCCGCATGTTGTAATTCTGATCAAATATAAAATTCCCCTAATGGCTCCTCCTATTTTCACTCCCCATTTTTTTTTTTTTTAATACTATTTGTCCATCTGAAATAGTCTGAATTGTACTCTAAATTTTAATAAGTGAATTAGTTACATGATTAATCTCACTAGTATTCCTTAAACTTTAAATTTGTCCTATTTAAACTATTTTATTAGAATTTATGTTAAATCAAACAGAGAAAAATGAGATTAAGTATGACCATATGATTTTTATCTGTTTTTTTAAATAGAATTTCAAACAAACAAAAAATTACGTGATTGCATTGCTCTTTTTTAAAAAAAAAATTTTAAGTAAAAAAAAAAAAAAAACAAAAAAGAGAGATAAAGTTAAAAAAAAATAGGGTAGTCAATTGTAGTTTTAGTTTAAATTTTAGTTCTACCACGATCCTGAAAATTTCATGGATGCAACATTGGATGATAGTAAATAATATAACGTAACATTATTTTCATATAGTTTGGAAATCATCTCAGTCGTATAATTATAACATCATCTGTAGGACTGAAAAAGTTATATTAACATAGAGGCAGAGCTCTCAGTGGTGATATTTAGCACCTTCTTTACCTCTTCCTTCTTTTCTTTTCTTTTTTTTTTTTCTTTTTTTTCTTATTGCCATATTAATTTCCCTCTTTTCCTTCTTTTCAGTTTTAGATTTTTACAGTAAAAAATTCTCAGAAAATATCATATCTAACTTTTTTTGTTATAGTAAAAAGCTTTTAGAAAATGTCACATCTCAACTCGAATTGAAACCTCAAATCTGCGAAGTGAACGAGGCCATAATAGTTGAACATTCCCACCATCGAACCAGAAGTTAAAGAGAAATAAAAAAAATACTATGTCGGGTTTAATTTTTAAGTCGAATAAGTACTATCTATTTTGTGTGAAACATTAATTATTAAGGTTTAACTATTGTCATAATTACGTACATGAAATGCAGGGGCGTGGGATAAGCACATTTCATCCTACGCAAAAAATGTATCCTCTTGTTAGCGGGGGTGATATAGCCCACAACTCTGGAAGCAAGGAAGAAGCAAGGTATAAATCATATATCATATATTTATTAGTGTGTGTGTTCACATGTATGGTTTCCACAAAAGATAATAAAGATACTACCACTTTGAACCATTACAAATAGCTTCTGTTACGCGGACTCTCTAGACTCCAAGAAGGCAAAAGGAAAGCTTGTCTTGTGCAAGCTTGCAAGTTGGGGTACTGACTCAGTGATCAAGGGAATTGGAGGGATTGGCACCATCATCGAAAGCGATCAGTTTCTCGATCTCGCGCAAATTTTCATGGCCCCGGCAACCATGGTCAATTCCACGATTGGTGAAACCATCAACCATTACATACACTCAACTGGGTAAGTAATATTGCATAACTAGCTAAAAAAAAAAAGAATCAATTGGATTTTGAAGTTTTGATATTTCTTTGGGGCATTTTGCTGAACATACGCAGTTCAGCGACGGCTGTGATATACAAGTCCCATGAAGTACAAGTACGTGCTCCGTTCATCGCTTCTTTTTCATCTCGTGGTCCAAATCCAGGAACGAAACGCATACTCAAGGTACAAGTGTTGATCACAAATGCATTCATAACCAGACGAATACATATAATTATACGTGCGTGCATCATAGAAACTTATTGGGTCTGTTTGTTTTTGGTCCCATTTCCATTTTTCATCATTTTCGATGCAAAAAATGAAAAATGGGAACCAAAAAACGTGTTTGGCAAAAAAGTGATCAGAAAACAAAACTGAAAACGCTCTTGTCGTTTTGCGGAAAACTAAAAACGGGAAAAAGCCGTTTTCATTTTTCCCTTTTCATTTTCGGTTTCTCTCTTCTTTTCTTTCTTCTTCTTCTTTCTTCTTCCTTCTTTCTTCCTCGATCATCTTCCCGCGAGCTCCACCAATTTGTCTTCCCCTCCAGCCGAGCTTCTTCCTCCTTCCCTTCCGTTCTTCAGCCGAAATTTTCTTCCGGGCCGAGCCCCGGCGTCTGAGCCCGCGTCCCACCCCCCGGCCTCCAGTCTGTGACTTCACCCCCCACTCCCCCCACTCGTCTGCGACTGCGCCCCCCCGCCCGGGCGTCATGGCTGTCTGCGATCCCCCGGCTCTGACTGTTGTCGCCCCCCCCGCTCTGCAACTGTCGCCCCGGTCTGCAATTCGCTCCCCCCCCCGCCACTCGTCTGCTGATTGTGCCCCCAGTGCCACTCTTCTCCAACGCCCCCCTCCCACGCCGCCGCCAACGCCGCCACCACTCTTCTCCGATTGCGCCCCCTCCCCCACCCCGCCCGTTCTTTGACCGCCCCCACCCTTCCCCCGACAACCTCAACCATCTTCGTTTTTCATTTTATATATATATACATATATATATATATAATGTCGTTTTGGAGAGTAAATTATTTAATATATGTTGTTTTGGTTAATATTATTATTTAATATATTTAATAATAATATATATTATTTAATATATGTAATATTATTATTTATTTAATATATTATTAATTTATATATTATTACATGTTTTTAAAAATTAAACCACCAAACACAATTTCAGTTTTTTTTAAGAATTGAAAACAATATCAGAATAAACCTACCAAACGCATTTTCAGAAATGATTCCAAAATAAAAATAAAAACGTTTTCGTTTTTATTTTCATACAAAAAATAAAAACGTTTTGGAACCAATTCCAAACGCACCTATTAAAACTCTTTCGCACTCTTAAATAATAATAGTAAAAACTATTTTCCTTAATTAAAAACTTTATCGCTAATAGTTTTGGTCACATCAAAATTTGTGACAAAATATACACATCCGCTACAAATCTGTGGAATCATGGCCCAGTGATATTTAATCAGAAAAAAAAAAATTACAACTAGAAGTCTCAATATTGCGAATAAAAGTGTTTTGTTGTTGTTGGGGTTTTTTTTTTTTTTGTTTTTTTGTTTTTTTGTTTTTTTGTTTTTTTGTTTTTACCTATACTAAGGTGTTTTTTTTTCTTCTTTTTCTTTTTCTCTTGTTGGTTTGAACTGGAGGACTTACTTATCGTATGTATGAGCCTAAATGTGCTTTAATGAATAAATAAATATGGTATTGGTGCAGCCTGATATTGCAGCACCTGGGATAGACATATTGGCATCCTACACGCCATTGAAGTCTCTGACGGGGCTCAAAGGCGATACTCAATTCTCGAAATTCAGCATCATGTCCGGCACTTCCATGGCATGTCCTCACGTCGCCGGCGTAGCTGCTTATGTCAAGTCATTCCACCCCCACTGGTCTCCTGCTGCCATCAGATCTGCCATCTTAACCACCGGTAACTAACTTATATTTAACTTATATGCTACAATTGATATGAACTAAACAAGTTTTGGTTCAACCTTTTACTACACTATTTTTTTTGGACAAAAATTTAAACAAATTTAAATTTTTATTAATCAAACGGGCCGTTAGTCTCCAAAGATCTTTTTATGATTCCCAGTTAGCTCATTTATTCAATTATGTCATTAGTCTCCAAAGATCTTTTTATGATTCCCAGTTAGCTCACTTATTCAATTATGTTGGTTCTTTTTATGGAGAAAATTGATGTGCGTGTTTGGAACCATTTTTAAAAACGGTTTTCACGTATTGTGAGAAATAAAAAAATAAAATGAAAACAAAACGACGTTTGTTTAACAAATGTTTTGAAAATGAAAATCGTGAGAATGATTTTTGTGATGAAATTAGAAAACAATTGAAAGTCATTTTCACTTTTATGTTTTTATTTTTAGTACTTATCAACAATATTATAATCTATTAATTAATAAACATGATTTAACTTTTTTATTATACTCAAAACAATCTCTTAACAAATCAACTAAAGACACTTTCAGAATTAGTCACAGAATGATTCTCAAAATAATATCATTTTTACTTTTTATTGAAAATAAAATTATTTTAAAATTAATTCTAAACGCACCCAATAATTTTGTACTTTTTTTTTTTTTCAGAATTCTGTCATTTTTGAACTGATCAATATGATGATAGAAAATGGTCCAAAATTTTTGGAATACCATAAATCTGAGAATTCTTTATATCACAAAATATTCTATGTATTGGTAGGCTTCGTTCACTTCGCGGATTTGAGTTTTCAATTCGAGTTGAGATATGACATTTTCTGAGAGCTTTTCACTATAGTAGAAAAAGTTAGATGTGACATTTTTTGAGAGCTTTTTACTGTAAAAATTTAAAAATGAAAACTCGAATCGGTAAAATGAATGAGGCCGTAATAATCCGTATTCTACATGATCAAAGTGGGCCTTGTGAGGTATCCCTCAAGAAGCTTTATGTTCATTTCTCCAATATTTTACTTGAGTCTCATGCAAATCTTATGGGTTATGCCCCGTTTACTTCGACAATTCGAGTTTAGAATTCGAGTTTTGCTACAGTAAAAAGCTCTCAGAAACAGTCACATCTAACTTTTTTACTACAGTAAAAAGCTCTCACATAATATCACATCTTAACTCGAATTAAAAACTCGAATCAACGAAGATCAATAAAGAGTTTATTTACAATACTATATTACAGAATTCTCCAGTTCAATAGATAGAGAAATTAGTTTGTGACTGCAATTTTCACTGACGTAGTAATTGAAAAGCTGTAATGACCAAAAAATGGTTTGCCAATTGCCTCTAGTACTTGACACGCAAATTATATAACGTAGCACAACTTATTTTTTTATTGTTTTTTTATTTTAGTAGAATTTAGCTCAACTTTTAGTATATTTATGAATGGGATAAATCATTTTAGTATCGTGTATTTTAGTCAAACATGCTCTTTTTGTGTTTTTAATAATATTAAAATAACAGTTTAATGTTTTTAAAAACATATTTTTGACACTCTAAAGCTAATTTTTAAAATATGTAATGTCCAAACTACTATTTTTATCAATTATAGAAAGCGGTATTTTTTAAAAAACATTAAAATATTTAAAAGAAAACAACAAAATAAAAAAGTTCATGATTTTTTTAAATATATTATTTTTTTATTAATTAAATAGAAAGGTACTAAGGTTATTTTACATCTCAAAAATCAATTTCATAGTACTAAAAATATGTTCTTAAAAATGTCGAAGTACCCCTTTAATATTATCAAAAACACCGGTATTAAGAATATGCTTCGCTATAGCACAAAATACGAAAATAATTTGTCCCTTTACAAATTGGTGTTTGCTATATACTTATTAATTTACTATATTGTAATTCTCATCCTATATATGTAGAATTACAAATTTTTTGAAATTACATTGCTTTAAGATATGTGTGTCAATAATTAATTTCCATTTCATAATTAAGAATTTTTATTAGTTCCATTGCATTAAAAATATCTTAATTATATAACTGATACTCGTTACCATATATTTAACTTTCTTATAACACTGTTTAGTTAGTTAAAAGTAGCTTATACGCAAATCTCCCAACGTTATAAGTTATAAGTAGCTTATACGCAAAACTCCCAACATTCTCATAATAAATGTTCAATTTCATTATTACCTCTAACCTTTCTTTGATTTGTGTTTAACAATGAAGCTACACCCATGAGTCAAAGGGTAAATGCTGAAGCCGAATTCGCCTACGGAGCCGGCCAACTGAACCCTAGAAGAGCTCTGAGCCCGGGCCTAATCTACGACATGAACAACATGTCCTACATCCAGTTCCTCTGCCTAGAAGGCTACAAAGACTCCTCTCTGGCTCCTCTAATTGGTTCGAAGTTCGTAATAAATTGCTCATCCTTGATCCCAGGCCTTGGCTACGACGGTCTCAACTATCCCACTTTCCAGTTAACCCTAAAAAGGAAACAAAAAACGACATTGGCCATATACCGGAGGACTGTCACCAATGTTGGCCCACCTAGGTCTCTGTACAACGCCACCGTGAAAGCTCCAAAAGGCGTAGAGATCACCGTGACTCCGATGAGCCTTGTTTTCACTAAAGCCATGCAGAAGAGGAGCTTTAAGGTTGTGGTGAAGGCAAAATGGGACCCTAGCAGGGAGGGCCAAATGGTTTCGGGTAGGCTTGCATGGAAAAGCTCACGTTACGTCGTTAGAAGCCCTGTTGTCGTTTATAGTCCATATGAAGAAGATGATCATGTTAAGATCAATAATTATGAGAGTGTCTTGTGAAGAAAGAGAATGAAGAGATGCAAGTGAGATTGTGGTGTACATGTTAGTGTAACATTATAAACATATTATATGTGCACGCAGTTGTTGACTTTAATTATGTTGTAAACTAGAGCTTTTACTTGGTGTAATTGAATCTATTTTCCCAATCAATTCTCCCTTGGAAATAATTAGTGCTTGGGCTGAGAAATTAGTTTTTCTAAAAAAATAAAAGAAAAAAATAGAGATATTGCAATATATTATTATATTTTGAAAATAGTTCGCCTATTTACAAGCAAGACGTATCTAATTTAAATAAAATTGGGCTAATAAGAAAAGCCAAATTATTTTTTGGGAAAAATACACCTTACCATAATTCATATATATATGTATGAAGTAAATTAACATCTTTTTTTTTTTTAATGTTGATAAATTAAAGCATGCTTTCAAATTTCAACCTAAAATAAAATATTTTTTTTTCCAACTTTATTAAGGTTTTCATCATATTCTCCCTAAGCCAACAATCTCTTTCTCTCTCCAGACGCTCTCTCTCTCACATCAGACTTCCCCCTCTTTCTCACAGCCCCACTCACACAAGCTGGCCAACTCGCCGCCATTTGTGACGCCGCACCGGAGATCACGATTATTCTTCACGATCTCTCTCTCCTTGTAATGACCGAGAAAATCACAATATTAATTAGTTTAATTTATGTAATTAAATCATTGATTTCCTGGATAATGATATGTTTTGTGATGAAGGATTTATGGAATTAATAATATTATTCCAAAATTCTATATAAAAATTTTATGTCAAAAATTTTTATGTTATGACTTAGTCGATAATCCTCACCGCGATTTAAGACAAGAGAAATTTTTGATTCGACTATGACTTGTAATTTTGTTCATAAGAATTTCTGAGTACTGTACAGTATTAGCAATGCTCTGAGAAGCATTCTAATATTTAAAGAAATCTTTAATTGCCAATTAGTAAAATCGGTGTTACGCGAGTTGCGTTTTCGGTAAAACCGTAAAGCTGGGCTCAAAATCGATACTATCAGTTATTATGTTTTACTAAGAGTTTAAGATACGTATGTTAAACTCAGATTTTAAGTTATTTTAAGACAAATTTTAAAGTCTAGAAATAGCCCGAATAATCTACGCGATTTTAAATCTAAATCGGTATTAATTTCTTCCAAATATAATGCCGGACTGTGATTTAAAGAGTAAACTGAAAGCCGTTTAAAATTATTTGTCATGTTAACTGATTTAAAAATTACTGTCAGTACAAGTTTAATCAGTTTAAGAAAGAATTTTTGGGAGACAAAATGGAAACAAGGATTTAACCTTGATATGACATGGGTTTTAAGTCATCATTAAGTATAAATTTTCTCTCTCTTCTCACTAAGTGTGACTACCCATACTAAAGATTTTTATAATCAAATTTTAGTCCATAGAGCTTGATTAAGAAGGAGTTAATTAGTGATAAGTTAGCTTAGCCATTTGTCTATATATACCACCAGTTAGAATTAAGTTCATTTTTACTATTTCCTTATTTTTTTCAATCTCTCTCTCTTTTCACCTTGTTTGGGCGAGCCCCTCAAGCTCTCTCTCTCAAAATTTTTCCATTTCTCTCACACAAGGAAGACTTCAAACCGCAATCTAGAATAAGGAGAAGGAATTTGTGTAGGAATTCCTAGCACATTCAAAGGTAAAGATCAAAACTTTCTCCTTTGATTTTCTTTGTTCAAAGTTCTAACTTTTCCTTAAAAGTTTAAATCTTTGTAGGAATTTCTCACTTTAGTGATCAAAACCATTCCTCTCTTAAGGTTTGTGTTAAGATTCTTTAAAACTTATCTTGATCATTTCAACTTTAAGAATAAAGTTCAGTTTGGTTACAAAGTTTGTGTTTCTATTGTTTATATATGTTTAAAAGGTTAGATCTTCATATGCAAGGAGTTTTAATGTTAAATCTATGTTTTAAAATTTGTATTTTATGGTCTAAGGTTGCTGTTTTGTGTGTTTAAAATAAGATCTCAGCTTTGTATGTTAATTTTAAGAGGATAAAGATAAAAAAAAAAAAAAAAATTTAAGTTGGCAAGTTTCTGTTTTGGTTTAAAATTTTCAGTCCATTTTGATTTAAAATTCAGAGCTGTTAGAGACCAAATTAAGAAAAAATCAATTTCATGACAGTTGTAGATTTTAATGTGCTGAACATTTCTTAGTGAGTGAGAAAAATCTCAATTTTACCTCTAAAATATGTTATTAGACGTTTTTCTAAAACTACCGAGAATTTATAAAAACTGTCCAAAACTGTCTATTTGAGTTAGTTTTTGTTTTACTATTTTTGGACCTTTTGGTGGGCAATTTCTGAATTTTTGAGTCACGAGTCTTAAAGGTTTTGATGTTACAGAAAAAATCTCTTTAATTGCAAAAAATCGCAATTCCGACTATAGGACGTGTTTTCGGGTCGTCGTTTTCAAAAACTGCTCAAAATAATATTTGTGCAGCCACTATTTTTAAGATTTCAGACCGTTTCGAGGCCGAACCTCATTTCTTGTGGAGCAAGAAGCTTGTAGATTGCAATGAGATGAAGAAACTTTCTAAAACTCAAGTTTTAAGAATCCAACTCTAAGATGTAGTTAATTAAAGATTAAGGAAAAACAGAAAAGTTAACTGGTAAGATTTGAAATGGTTCAGATTTCTAGTGAAGAACGTTTTCCAAAATGTTTGAATCTGAGTTTTACAGGAATTGAAAGCTTAAGCAATCAGAGCTGATCTCCATAGCTTCACAGAACCTTGATCGGAGGTTGGTTTGTGACAGTGTTGAAGGCTGAAGATGTGGGTGGGTTGCACATAGACGACGTTGGGGAGAGGTGGTTTGAGTGGCACTGTCGTCAGGATCACGTGGGTAGGGTCAGGCTCACCGGATCTCAGCTCATTGTGACGGGATAGACGAGTTTCCCGGCGCTCAGGGGTAGAAGCGAGGGTAGAGGTGGATGCGAGATCCGGTGGCGCTCAAGGCGTATGAGGGGCACGACCGAGGGTAGGGGAAGCGCAAGGAGGTGAGAGAATGACGGTGGCACTCGATGAGGGTGGATCGGCAGGTTAGAGGTGGGGTTTCATTTCACTAATTCAAATTTTCAATTCTAGTTTTCTTACATTTAAAAGCTCTTACAAAAAGTCATATTTAATTTTTTTACTGCAGTTAAAAATTCTAGTCACATTTATTTTTTCTACTACAGTTAAAAGTTATCACATTAAATCACATCTTAATTCGAACCGGCAAACTTAACGAGACCTTATTTTTTGTTGTGTCTAGGAAATTCATTAGTATAAATCCGAGAATTTGTTCAGATTTGGATAATGAATTCTCCATTGATCTGCCGTTAGATTATTCTTATAATGCAATTTAAATATGTCATTTTGTTGTATTATTTAGACGTAAATCTGTGAAATTTGATTGTATTCGAGTCTGTGATTTTGTATGATGAAATTTCGGAATAAGATGATTCTAGTAAATTTTAGAAATGAACAAAAGACGTAAAGAGAATGTTTATATTAATTATTAGACTTATAATTCTGTCCAAATCAATAATCGGTTAGAGATAAGCTAAATAATTTTGAGCAACTCATGATTAATTATAGAGCAAAGTTAGAGATACTAGTAACAAAAAAGGCAGATAATCTCAAACCAAACACGACAAGTTCACTTTGTCAGAGAAACCACTTAGTGAGACAAGCATAAACATAGGGTATACAACACTTATTGAGGTGACACACACGTGCGAAAGCTTAGAACCTATTTGGTTCATAGATTAAAACTATGAGATTAGAATAATTTGTGATTTATGTGTATTTTTTGTGAGAATAAATACTATAGCGAACTATGAACCATGATTTGAATCAGAGAACGAATCTTCTAACCAAATGGGCTCTTAATTTCATAGTACATAACATAAAAGTTGGAAAATCATCCGTTAAACTTTTTGTCGCAACAAAATTCTTTAAAGAAGAAAAGCGTAACACAACTTAAATCATCCTAGAACTTTTTTCAACATTTTTCTTTAGCTTTTATCATTAACTCGTGTTGCAGCTGAAAATATACTTAATTGATTCACTAGCTTATTTAACGTTAAGTGACGGATGTCCTGCTTCACGACGTCCTCGCTCTCTTAAAATTCAAACACTTGATAAAACTCAATAGAAAAGCAATTAAATCTTGACTACAACGAATATCCAATCGAAATTCGTGGGTGTATTGTGCTTTGGAAAAGAAATAAGATGTGGAATTGTGAGGAAGCACACAGACAAGAGGAGAAAGAAAGTGTAAAATAAGGGCTTATGAGAATAATTTAGGTATATCTACACATATGGGATCCTCTAGGTCAAGACCTAATATGAACCCATTCTTTTTTTCCCTCCCTTTTATGTATATTATTATTATTATTAATTGAGTCACGTGTTATGCACGTAGAAAATAACTTTTATGAGTCAGATTCTGTGTTAAAATACGTGATCTCCTTATAAGGCAAGTTCATTAATTAGAGAAAGAGAAAAAAACTACTTAAACAAATCACATTGAGAAAGAAATAAAATTATATAGGAGATTTTTTATTAAGAAAGAAAAACTTAAGCAGGGACATATTTCAAATGATTTATTTTAATTAAAAGAAAGTGACAAAAAGAAAATATTTGAAAGACAAATATTATAAAAATTGTTAAAGAATATTAGGAAAAAAACAAAAGGGACAATTGGGAAAAGCAAAGAAGAAAAAATAATAAAAAAAGTTAAAAAGGAGAAAAAGTTAAAAAAAAGAATTTAAATTATAAAGTAGAAAAAAACTTAAATTGGGACATGATTGAAAGGAATTATTTCAATTAAAAGAAAGTAAAAAAAAAAAAAAAGTACTTTAATGAAGGATGTTGTAAAAAAATGAAACACCAAAGAATATTAAAGAAAAAAAAGGCAATAGGTAAAACAAAAGAAAAAAAAAGTAAAAAAAAAAACGTTAAAAATAGAAAAAGATGAAAAGTTAAGAAAAAAATGGAGAAGAATGATTGTTCGAGAAAAATCTGCAAGTGCACATAATCATAGACAAGTAATAAAGTGGAGACTATAGAGTGTCGATCACATAATAATTGTGTCAATTTCAATCAAGTACTAAAATTGATCAACTCTAAAATGAGCCAAGTCAAAAAAGGATTTGGCTCTTTTATAGCTGTTAGATTAGATAATAGATAAAAAAAAAAAAAAAGAATTAGTTGTAGAAGAGCTTTTAGAAAAAAGAAAAAAATAATAAAGAATTAAGTAATGACATATTAAAAGAAATTATTTTAATACAATAAATTAGGAGAAAAAAGAATTTCAAAAAAAAAGAATTTTAAATCTCATTGGTGCCCACTAAACTTTAGTTTCATTCCTACTTTGTCTCTTAAACTTTAAAAACTCTTATTTTACACCATAAACTTTGAATTTGTCTTATTAAGCCCTCTTATAAGAATTTATGTTAAAATCATGCATAAAAAGAGGGATTTTAAGTGTGGCTATTAAGGCTCCGTTCACTTCGCTTATTCGAGTTTAGAATTCGAGTTTTGCTACAGTAAAAAACTCTCACAAACAATCACATTTAACTTTTTGCTACAGTAAAAAGCTCTCACATAAAATCAAATCTCAACTCGAATTAAAAACTCGAATCAGCGAAGTAAACGGACCCTAAGTTTTTATATGTTTGTATTTAACAAAATTCAAATAGAAAGACCATGTGACTACATTACTCTCTTATTTCTATTTAATTTTAACAAAATTAAAAAATAAGGGATTAAGTGGGAACAATTCAAAGGGGTAAAGTGAGAGTTTTTAAAGTTTGGGGCCAACTGAAAATGACCCTAAAATTCAGGGACACCAGTGCTAATAATCATTTTTTTTTTTTTTTTTTTTTTTTAAAAAAAAATAGAGGTTTATGGGGAAAGAGAGAGGTGGAAAAAAGATTTAGGGGTATTTTTAATTTTTTGATAATGTTTAAAACCTAAAATATCAAATTATACTATAATCTACCTATTTAAAAAAAAAAAACTCTATAATTTACTAAACATTCTACAAATTATTTCATTTTCCCTCATTCTCCTAAAAATATGCATAAGAATAACTTTTGAAATAAGAAAAATTATATAGAAAATAATTAAGGACACATTTAAAGAAAATTATTTTAGTCATCGACAAAAATTAAAAGAAAAAAAATTATATAGAAGCACATATGAAAGAAATTATTTTCATAAGAGTAAAGCTAGGAAAACAAAGCTTTTTAAAGTGCACATTGTAAAAAAAAAAAAAAAATGTAAAGAAACTCTCACAAAATAAGAAAACACAAAACATTTAAAAAAAGTAAGAAAAGCAAAATGAAAACAAAAGAAAGAAAAACAAAAAAGAGATAAAACTTTCTCTCTCTTTCTCTCTCTGAGTACAAAAAAAGGATGCAGTGTTTGGTTGTAGCTCTGGTGCTCTCTGAGTACGAAGTTTGGTCCCATATTCGTTTCGACATTAGCTTTCTCGTGATGGTGGTTGTGTATGGTGCGGCCCATCCATTAGGACGAATCTAATATGTTTTGGAGGTTTGTTGCTTCAAGATTGGACCATCGTTTTCAACTTGTTCGTTGGTGAGTGGTCGCACTCCTATGGGTGTTGATCCGGATGGTGGTGAGATTCTCTGGGAGGTAGTGGTTCCATTCTCTATTGGGGGCTAGAGAGTTAGTTGCTAATGTCCTTTCCATTTTACCATGGTCCTCCTGCAGTCTTCCACCTTCCATGGGTGTGTTTTTCTTGTGAGATGGCTCCGCTCAGATTTGGCTTTTATTCCAATGCCGATGGTTTGCTATCAGTAGATCTTTATTTTATTTAGTTATAATAAGGGCATTGATGTTTCTGCCCTTTTAGTGTGTTTTTGTTTTATTTTGGTGTTTTTATTTCAGTAATAACGGAGGCAATGTCTTCTGCTTGTGTCTTCCATCCATTTGTAAATGATATGGTGTATGCTCTCCGGCTATAGTTCTCGCTATGTTGTGGTGTGATTGTCCCTATTACGTTGGGTTTGGTCTCAGTTGACTTGGCTAGTTAATCGACTGTTTTGGTGTTGTTTAATGAGTAATGGTCAAACTCGAAGTTTATGTGCTGAACGAATCTTTCCCCATTTGAGTCTTAGTACTTATATTCACTCATATGTTGTTTTGGTCTTTACAGGGGGATCTAGTCATTGATTCGAGGTTGAATTTGTATTTGGGGCCATTTATATTTTGTGTAATTTATTTCTTATGAAATGAAATTTCCCATTTCAAAAAAAAAAGAAAGAAAAAAAAAAGGGTAAGGGGAAAAAAGAGGCTCAAAAAGAAAAGAAGAAAGAAAAAGAATTAAAAAAGTAAAAACAAAAAAAAAAGAAATTACACAGAAAAGAGCTTTAGTTCTTTTAATTTATGTTAAAATTAGGTAAAGATAATTATTGATATGATAGGAATTACAGAGAAAATTGTTTGAAGAAGTAATTTGAACCATGGAAAAAAACACGCGCAAGAAATTATTTTTATAAGAGTAAAATAAGAAAAAATATATATTTGAAAAACACATGGAAAAAATTAAACTGTAAGAAATTATTAAAGGAGTAATGTGATAAAAAATTATTTTTAAAGACCAGATAACAAATTAAATTGTCAAAAATATTTCACATAAAAGTTATTTTTAAAGAACACATAACAAATTAAATTGTCAAAAATAATTCACAAAAATATTTAAAAATAAAAAAATAAAGATACAAAGGAAAAAAGAAGAAAAAGAAATAGGGGAGAATGAGAGGCTACCATGTGGCAGTCCTAGGAAAGAGAACTATTGAAAAGAGGTTGGCTTTTTTATGTAAGGAAAAAATATATTTTTGAGAAACACACGTAAAAAATTAAACTGTAAGAAATTATTCTCAGAGGAATAAAGTGATAAAAAAATTATTTTTAAAGAATAAATAAAAAATTAAAATGTGAAAAAATTCACAAGAAATATGTAAAATGAAAAACAAAGATAAAAAGGAAAAAGACAAAAAAGAAGAAATAAGAGTGAATAAGGGGTTGCCATGTGAGTGGCAGTCCTCAAAGAGAGAACTATTGAAAAGATATTGGCTCCTTTATATATTGTCAAAAAAATAAAGGTAAAAAAGGAAAAAAAGGAAAAGAAAAAAAAAAGAAGAAATAAGGAAGAATGTAAGCCATGTGAAAGAGAAGTATTGAAAAGATGTTGACTCTTTTATCTAAGGAAAAAATATATTTTTTAAAAATACATGTAAAAAATTAAACTGTAAGAAACTATTATTGAGGAGTAAAGTGATAAAAAATTATTTTTAAAGAACAAATTAAATTAAGTTGTAAAAAATTCAAAAAAATAAAAAATAAAAAATTCTAATAATACATAAAAGTGTCAAAGTTCTTTTTTATAGTGGCAGTCCCTCCACTTATTTTTTTTTGTTTTCCTTTTTTCTTTTTAATTTTTTTGAATTTTTTAATAATACATAAAAGAAGCAAAGCTATTTTTATGTGGCAGCCCCTCCATTTTTTTTTGTTTTTATTTTTGTTTTCTATTTTTTTATCTTTATTGTTTGTGAACTTTTTTTTTTTACATTTTAATTTTTCTTGTTTTTTTTTTTAAATGTTGTTCTCCACTTTACTCCTATGATTAATTTTTTGCATGTGTTCATATTTTCTTTTTTAGTTGCTTAAAATATTTTTCTTCAAATGTGTCCTTACTTAATTTTTTTCGTTAATTGTTATTTTTACACATATTTGCTTTTGAAATAAATTCAAAAAGATTGAATAAATGAATTTCTTATTATTCGGTAAGTAATAAACTCTTTAGGTGCTTCTAATACGGTAATGCATGCAAAGTACATTACAAAATTAGTAAAGATAAAAAAAGAAGAAAAAAAGAAGATGACAACCCTAAGAAAGAGAAGTATTAAGAAAAGGTTGACTCTTTTGTGTATTATTAGATTAAATTATATCAGATTAGATTAAACGTTAAATATATATATATATATTTTAAAAAATGGAAATTGGTTGAGAGCATGCTAATCAGAAAATAAATCCATTTTCTGTCAGCATTATTTGCTGAATTGCTCTATTTTCTTGGTCCAAGCATTTGCGTGTGCGCTATGAGAAGACTTGAAAACAAGACGCACACGAAAAAAAAGGTGAGAATATTGGTTGTGTGAGGCTGAATTGGTGGGCAACACCTGGCAAGTCAAATAATGCTTCTCAACTAGAAGCACAATTTTTAGGTCACCGTCTCAATCAGTAGTCTAGTCTGCAGATCTCACACCAGAAAACATATAAACTAAAAAAGTATTTATCAATTTGCATATTTGCTCCTTGAGATGTTCAAAAACTACTCAAATACTCTAAAACAACAAATTTAATGTGAATTTCCGTAAAAAAAACTTAATAGAGAGAATTTTTTTTTGTTAACATTTCATTGTTCACAAAAAACGACAATTACATTTAAAAATTAAGGAGTAAAATGTTACAACAGATATAATTCAGAAGGAATTTTTGTAATTAATACTTCATTAAATTTATTTTGATTTTTTATCAGATTTAAGAGATTAAGAGTTGTGCAATCAAAAGATTTGCGTTACGTTTTGAATTGAGATATTGAAATTTTTTATCAAATGTGATTTTTCATAACTAAAGGTATGTTTAGTTTGATGGAATGAAATAGAAATAGGAATAGGAATAGGAATATGAATATAATAGAATAAAATTGGGAATAGACTAATGATTTATTCAAATTCCATTGTTTGATTGAGCATTAGAATCAATATTGAAATTACAATTATTATGTTTGGTTAGACATTGAAATAGAATGTAATAGTATATGTTTTTGCTAAAATACCCTTTAATTTTATTCATTAATAATGTTTTTAAACTAATTCAAATATGTTTCAAGTTAATTTTTACCTCGATATTTAAAGTGAATATTTTATTTGATATATATAACCAATATTTTATGGGATGTTTGTTTCTAAGGTTCGTTTTTGGTTTTGAATTATAGTTTTTTTGGTTCTCTAAAATGCTTTTTTTCTCATAAAAAATTTAAATTTTAAAAATCAGAATAATAAATTATAATTATGAATCCATGAACTAAACGTCCTACTAATAATTTTAACTTTGATAGATGACTACTAACTCAAAAAGTATTTAAAGTAAATTTGGGAGGGATAGGGGCATTTAAAGTAAATTTTCTAATTTACTAGGGATAATTTAAGGAGAGAAAATTGTAATTAATGTCTATTTTCAAATGGAGTGATTATTCAACTAGTTCACTTTAAGAATTGCATTCAACCATGTGAAAGAATAACAATTCCATAAGAATACTAATTTTTAAGTCCTTTTACCCAACAAAATATTCTATAAGAATACTAATTTTTAAGTCTTTTTGCCCAACAAAATATAAAAATAACTAATTTTTAAGAATTAACTTACACTAATTTAATATAATCAAAATACGTCGCATTGCAATAATAATTTTATTAGAATTAAAGTAAATTGTCTAAACCTCACAGGTTAAAGAACAAATGTGCACCTATCAAAAAAAAAAAAAAAAAAAAAAAAAAAACAAAAAGAGAAAATAAGTGAACGTTTAATTCATAAATTTAAAATTATAATTCATAATTATTTTTAATTATATATATATTTTTTATAAAAAAATATTATAACAAATAACATATTATAATTCGAATCATGATTCAGAATTTAGACGACATAAATGCCTAAAATATCCTAATTAAATAAAGAAAGTTGGCTAATACCTGCAAATGGCGGTATACCTAAGACTGGAGATTGTCAAAGCATATAGAAGATTGTAAAATTGTAACTAACGTCCTTCTTTCGCTCCCTCTGAAACTTCTCTTCTATTTCTTCTTCCTTTCTTTGAAGGTTCCGAAGTGGATATTATATTCATCATTCTTTCGTCCTTAAACCCCGAAAGGTAACGTCTTTCATAATAAAGCTCTCTCTTTTTGTCTTGCAAGTTAAATTTTTCTGTCACTAAGAAAATATCAATTGATCTCTCCTTTTCTTATTGTGCTTTCTTCAAACATAATCCAATCTTTCTTTCTTTCTTTCTTTCTTTTTTTGTTTACTTTTTATCAAATCGTCATACCCAGGAAAGTCAAATACTTCTCCTCCTTCTTTTTGCCTGTTTTTCCCCCTATCTGTTTCATTTCAAAACTTGTTCTTGCCAATCTATTTCAATTGAAGTTCTTTGTGTACATTAGAATTGAGAATCCGTTTATATATGTTATGTTATCTTTTGATCTTTATGCACAATTTGTTTATGCAGTTGTTGGTGTAAAGAACCTTACTTCAGTGTTCAGTAATGGATAATTACGGTTCTTCAAATTCGTACCCATATCAAAACTCATATACGTACCCTCATAATACTCCTCCTAATCCTCCTCCACAATACCCACCTCCCATTTCAGATCCATATCCACCAGCACCAGCACCAGCCCCAGCTCCTACTCCTGCTTCATATCCATATCCATACCAATACAATTCTGCCTACTCTTTTCCATCTCAAGCATACCCACAACAACCATTTTCAACCTCACATTCAGGACCTTTAGATTATCACCATCCTCCTCCGACTTCCCATTATTCCCCTCCATATCTGTACCCATATCCGTGTCCCCCTCCTCCCGTAGCTCATGGTTCTTCTCAGCCATCCCTTCAACACCATGACAGTTTCCAATATGGCTCATCATCAGGCCATTTTCACTATGAGCAATCCACTGCAAATTACCCATCTGTTGAAGTCCCATCACCCCAAGTCGCTCCTCGTGCCGATAGCTTCTCGAATCATCATTATCATAGGCAAGAGAGTTATAGTAATGCTGGAGTTGGGAATTCTGCACATCATGAATTTGATGCCGAATCTGTCTCTTCTACAACCCCACTTGTTTACCCTCCTCTGGATGATCTTTTGAGCAATGTGCATCTGTCTGATAGTCAACCGACTGCCCCTGCATCACCCCCGGCACCTGCAGTGCCAACTAGTTCTCCTCAAAGTGCTAGGTATGATAGGCATGGGGAGTTTTATGGGTACCCCAATAGCTCGTTTTCAAGTAACTGGGAAGGTTCTTATTTGGATCAGGTGGGTTCACCTAGTCATTCCGTATATTCACATTCGGGCTCATTCAATGGGTCACAGCATAGTGAGACCTTGCAAATTGTGCCACAGCAGTATAAAGGGTCCTTGAAGGTATTGCTTTTACATGGTATTTTAGATATTTGGGTCTATGATGCGAAAAACCTCCCGAACATGGACATGTTTCATAAAACTTTGGGGGATATGTTTGCAAGATTGCCAGGGAATGTGACCAACAAAATTGAAGGGCACATTAAGAATAAGATTACTAGTGATCCGTATGTGTCGATTGCAGTGTCCAATGCTGTAATTGGGAGGACTTATGTGATTAGCAATTCTGAGGATCCTGTTTGGGAACAGCATTTCAATGTTCCGGTAGCGTATTATGCTCCTGAAGTGCACTTTGTCGTCAAAGATAGTGATGTTGTAGGGTCACAACTTATAGGAGTTGTGGCGATTCCAGTTGAACAGATATACTCAGGAGCCAGGGTTGAGGGGATTTACCCTATCCTGAATACTAGTGGGAAGCCTTGCAAGCAAGGAGCTGTTTTGAAACTTTCAATTCAATACATACCAATGGAGAAGCTAAGCATATACCATTCTGGAGTTGGGGCAGGCCCCAACTATTATGGAGTTCCCGGGACTTATTTCCCCCTTAGGAAAGGTGGCAGAGTTACCCTTTATCAGGATGCCGATGTTCCAGATGGGTGCCTTCCGGAATTGAGACTTGATGGGGACTTCTCATACGTCCATGGGAAGTGTTGGCAAGACATTTTCGATGCAATACGTCAGGCCCGGCGTTTAATTTACATAACGGGGTGGTCAGTGTGGCATAACGTTAAACTGGTTCGAGATGCTAGTCATGCATCAAATTTCAGCCTAGGGGATATTTTGAGGTCCAAGTCTCAAGAAGGAGTGAGAGTGCTGCTGCTTATTTGGGATGATCCCACTTCAAGGAGTATTCTGGGTTATAAAACAGTGAGTATCTTGTCTTTTATTAGATCTGCTTTGCTCATCTATTTCAGGGTATACATTACTTTAGTATGGTTAATTGAATATAATCTCTCTGTTTTTGATGATTTTTATAACTTCTTTACTTGTTTTAGATCATCGTAAGAACATCACTTTTTAGTTTTGAATTAAAAATAAAAAATGCTAGTAGTTGGTCATTGTGATTCGTGACGTGGTGGCTCAAGATGGAAGCAACTTGGTTACTTCTGTTAATATGAAAGTGTTTGTAGCTTTGTATGGATAGTGACACAAATAATGATGGGAATAATTGTGTTATTTACTCTTGATGTTACATGGCTATATATAGGGATTTACAAGAGAAAAAAAGGAAACAGAATCAAATAAAATCAAGGAACTAAATCAGGAAAGTTGACTAACTAAATCCCTTAATTTCAGGGATTTCAACTAATCCTCCTATTCTAATATCTACACTTCGACACTCCCCCTCAAGCTGAGGAATAGATGTCTTCCATTCCCAGCTTGAAAACCAGATCATGAAAACTTGAACTGTTTAGTCCTTTTGTTAGAACATCTGCTAGTTGATGTTCTGATGGAACATAGCTCATGCACACTAATCCTTCCTCCAATTTTTCCTTAATGAAATGCCTATCAATTTCAATGTGCTTTGTCCTATCATGTTGAATAGGATTAAGAGCAATATTGATGGCAGACTTGTTGTCACAATAGAGCTTCATAGGACCTTCCCATTTGACTCGCAAATCATCCAGAATAATCTTCAACCATAGGAGTTCACACAATCCTTGAGCGATAGCCCTAAACTCTGATTCTGTAGATGACCTTGCCATCACATTTTGCTTCTTGCTTCTCCATGTCACTAGGTTACCTCCAAGGAAAGTACAATACCCTATAGTCGATCTCCTATCCACTAGAGAGCCGGCATAGTCAGCATTAGTGTAGGCTTCTAAGGCAAGTGTGTCATTCTTCTTAAACAAGATTCCTTTTCCTGGATTGCCTTTCAAGTAATGCAGCACTTTATAAGCAGCTTGAAGATGAGGCTCTCTTGGATCATGTATAAACTGACTGATCATGCTCACTGAGTATGCTATGTCAGGCCGAGTGTGAGCTAGGTATATAAGTCTACCAACCAACCTTTGGTACATTCTTTTGTCAATAGGCGGTTCTTCTTTAGCTTTTCCCAACTTATGGTTCGGATCTATTGGAGTAGAGAATGGCTTACACCCACTCTTTCCTGCTTCAACTAATAAATCCGTCACATATTTCTGTTGAGATATGAAGATCCCTTGTGTAGAATATGCCACCTCAATACCGAGAAAGTACTTCAGTTTCCCAAGTTCCTTGATCTCGAACTCTTTTACCAGACTCTGCTTTAATTCCTGCTTTTCCCTTTCATCATTTTCAGTAACTATGATATCATCCACATAGACCAAAAGAGCAGTTACTTCCCCTATTGCTGAATGCTTGATAAAGAGAGTATGGTCCCCTTGACTTTGTTTATACCCTGACTCCTTCATGACCTTTGCGAACCATGCTTTAGGGGATTGCTTCAATCCATAAAGAGCTTTCCTTAGCTTGCA